>CM055971.1:47580000-48037500 GCA_029531755.1 Holothuria leucospilota
GAGTAAGTGGAATGGCTGCTTACAAATTTCAACAGAAAGTATGGTTTGGGTAATTATTTGGGGACATTTGGAACGAGCATTCAGATTGAGTAATTGCAAGTGACATACTGAATATGCCATCTTTGTTTTTCCTTATCAGGGACCTGCAAGAATGCTTAAATGCATCAAATTCATCAAAAAAAAAGAAAGCTTTTGACAAGGGCAAGGGAAAAGAGTCATAACCCATCATAGTACAAAAGCAAGTGAGTGTCAAAGTTACTGCATATTCAATAGCTTTTATTTGGGGGGTGTCCTTCAGGAATGGCAAAGCTTCATGTAGGTACTGGGTTGGAAGGGGGGAGGAGGAGGGTTGGAAGGGGGGAGCCGGAGGAGGAGAATGTAGGCAGGAACCTAAGGCAGTATTGTCAATGAACGTGTGGTTAACCCTATTAATTGTACTGCAAGTACTGTACTGTATCCTTGGGTGGTGAGTGAAATGTATGCTCGGTGAAGCATATTAAAGGGGGCAATCTGAGTTTGTTTTCACAACTTTCACTTCCACAATAATTCTGCACCACAATGGTTTATTGAGTTAACCAACAAAAATAGTCTGTAATGATAGTCTTTAGTTGTGATAGTAACTAGGTAGGGATGGTTGTCTTGTTTTTGCATACAGATGGAATTTTTTTCCTGAAAAATGTTAAGAAATTCTCTTTCAAAAGAAATTAACACCATTATTAATATCTCTTCACTTGAAAAACCTCTTCGATGTCTCTTTATTCTGGGGGAACAAGCAGTTTAGAAAGAAAAATTTAAGCGCTGGAATGAAAGGTTTATTTGCTCTGTCAAACTGTGATTGTCCCTTTAAGTATGTATATCCTGTACACAGTAAACTTAATCCTACACTATACATATTCACTGTGTTACTGTGCTCATTTCTGTAAACAGTTGCTCTTTACTGTGTATGCTCTGGTAGAGACTTCTGATGATAAAGATGAAGAACTACAAGAAGTTATACAGTAGTTTAAAGTGAAAATGTGTTTGTGGGTAAGGGCAAGAGCACCACTGCTTTTGAATAGTGGCACCTGTGTTCCTTTTGACTGGTCAAAAATAAATGCAAGTGTAAAATAGTTAATAAGATAAGGGGGTATAGAAGCAGATAACTTGAAGGTCAGGCATGGAAGAAGTGGCAAAGATTGGAGTCATTGTTGTTTAAATGGTGTTTAACTTTTGAAGAAACAATCTTGATTAAAAATTGAAAGACATTACCTCCAAATAATAATCAAGCAGAAGATTTCATCCTTACAGCTTACATAGAATGCTCCAATCAGAGTTAAGCTGAGATGGCATTATGTCTGTCTGGACTTGTCAAAATTGAACATTTCAGATCAGCTGCTGCCCCTTTTTAATTAGTAAGTTATATTTCCTAATACAATGCCAATGCCAGGAGTTGTGAGTGTAGTATTGTAGCCATTGCTACCCCTGAAAAAAAAGATGTGATCTTTGAGTGATGAGAACTATCTAAAAGGGTCATTTGCTGCTATCAAAATCATTGTGTATCCATGAAACTTCTAAGATTTAACAGAAGTCTTTTGCCTTTCTGTCAGTTTAGAATTCCCTTTTTTGTGGACTTTCTGTACTACTTTTGTCCTTCTTGTTCACCTTGATTGACTTGGAAGCCAGCATGTTCAAATCTGTAAAGCAGTTTAAATCATTTATGGCTTTTTTATTTTTTATGTTTCAACTCAGGCTCAATTTTTCTTTGCAGGATGTCTGTGATGCAGATGTTGGGAAAGAGTTGGACACTCCTCAACGGACAGCCCCTCACATTTTGGTGTTTGTAGGTGATGAAACCCTTAAAGGAGCTTTCATTGTAGGGGACTCTGTCTTCATAGACTGCAAATCCAATAATATGTATGTTGCAGTACTCACGTTGCTTGCAACATACTTTGTGTTCGATTGGAGTATCCAAGGATATATAGTCAGGTGCTTGGAATACTTCAAACTCACTTCATGAACACTCTACCATATGATGGACAAAAGAGCAAAAATTACTGTGTGTTTTCCACCAGCTAAGAAATAAAATAAAAGAAATTGAAAAACAAGCTGAATCTCAGTAAAAGTTATGCTATCGGGTGTTATTATTATCATTTGGGGGGGGGGGGGGGCTCTGCCATTTGAATTCCCTATGTTGAAAGAGCTGTCAATTTGCAGGCTAATTTTCATTATCCTGAAAGACAACTCCAGTATTTTACAGCACTTTGTGATTGACCATTGCTTGACATGCTTGGAGACCATGTCACTTGCTTTGGTGACTTATGAGACAATTTGTTTTATCTCTATTTTGCTATGTCAGGAATTTACATGTTTCTATTTTACTGCCACCTTGGTTTATACCAACTGCACCTTCCTAGGTTCAGTGTGCATTATTTGTTAAGAACACAATGCATCTTCTAATGCAATGCAAGTGCAAAATTTCCGTCCAAGCTACCTTTCCAACTTGAAGTGTTGGTGTTTTTTAACACTCACAGTCTTGCTCAAAGCCATTTTTAGAACTTGTAAATACAAGAACCATTTATAAAAAAGGAGCATTTTAAAACATCATAATACAAAGTTAATCATTTTTAAAATACTTTTTCTTTTATGTGATAGCACTTTTGAAGCATGGATATTGGTATGGTATGGTATCTCATAGGTTTGTGCAAACTGAGTAAAGTTTAGTGTACGGATCCTAGAGAGTAATAGTTAACCACTGACATGGGATTCAACAGTATGTGGTGAGATACCTTTTAGTCTATTATGTTGTGACCTTGGGTAAGATGCTTTAATCATCCCAATTGCCTCTCACCACCCAGGAGTTAAATGGGTACCTGTGAGGTAACTTGGAGATCATAGCAAAACCTACAGTGGCCTTGTGTCTGTTACATGTAGCTGAGTGCTTTGATACCTATTGTGATGTGATGCCCTATGTACAACCGGAACATTACTTTGTTCATTTTAAAAATTTGGAGAGGGTAGGAGGTGGGGGCAGCCCTCTTAATTTCAGATGTTGATGGAGCTCTTGCAAGTTGGGGACTTGTTCAAAAAGTTTTGAAGGCAACACACGCACCTTTCGCAGCAACTTATAACTGACCATTTTTTGGACAACCTTGGAGACCATGTGTGTTGTTACAGTAACTTTTTATGAGACAGTTTGTGGTATATATTTTTTGTATGTCAGGTATCTATGTGTTTCCACATTACTGCCTTCCTAAGGTTTTACCAACTGCACCTTTTACAGCTCAATGTGTGCTATTTAAACACAGCTCATCCTCCAGTGCAAATGAAAAATTTCCGTCCATGCCACCTTTCTATCTCAGGGTGTTTTGTAATACTTCCAGGTCTTACCCAAAGCCATTTTAAGAACTTGTAAATAAAGAATCATTTGTAAAAAGACATTTCAAAACTGCTACCGGTAATCAAAAGTAATAATTTGTAAAATACTTTGATCTTTATGTGATACGACTTTTGAAGCATGGATATTGGTTGTCATTGGTTTTGAAAGTGGAGAAATGGGGACACTGATAACAAGATGGTCATGTAAACTCTCCCATATCAGGTCCTTGCTCTGACATTTGACCAAAATAATAAGGGTTATTGTCACATTGTCATGTTTCTGTTTACCAAGTTCTTTCTTCATTTAATTCTACAGTTTCCCTGAAATTGTTTCTCATTGATTTTTCTTGCTAGTATAAAATCCATTTAGCTCAGCTGTGTATCTCTGGATGCACTTTTTGTAATCAGCCATGTTGTCATCCGTAGGCTACATCACAACATACATGTACTTATGGGCTGTGAGAAGATTCATGTTCATTTCGTGTGAAACCATAAAACAGAATGTTTATAAAAATGGATAATAAACGCCATACAGTGTTCAAAAGCTGTTACAATGGAATAAACGTGTTACAGTGTTTTTTGGCTCTATGCATTAATGTGTTTACAAACATAAACATGGCGTTAAGCTATGTAAACAGCATGTTTACAGTTAAACGCGCCAACAGGTTTAGCGTCAATGCGATTACGCGTTCAAAAGCTGTTACAGAAAAGTGTTTACTAAGCGTTCAAAGCCTAAACACTTGTTTTTACAGTGTATTCTATAGAGTAGGCTCTCCACGTGAAAGGGTTTGGCGAAAAACAAGTGAAAAATTGATGTCCGATTGCACCGCTTACGGGAAATACTGAAAAGGTGGAACGGGAGGGGAGGCAATATATATATTTACATATATATATATATATATATATATATATATATATATATATACCTTACATTACTCTTAAACAACAGGGAGAAGAAAAGCATTCAGTAGGACTTAAAAAACGAAATAGCGTCACGATAAACAGTACAAAATAAAAAGTCCCACGACAATTGACCCTTTTGTGAACAACTAGTGTTTATCGTTTGAAACTGATCTACTCTTATTTGTAATGGGTTTTAAAATTGGTGTACACATTTTTCGGGGGAAGAAAAGACTTCATGTGCATTGCTCCAGCAGTAAGTTGACTCCTTCTCTTCTCAGAGTCAACCTTAGAGTAATTGCGTCGACTTATTTCACTTGATTCCTTTGCAGTGACTACCGTTTATCGTTGATGGATGATTATATTTTTATTATTATTTTGCGAATCTGCCATAATGATTACATCCTAAGAGAATAGTTATCATTACGTTTGAAAATATAAACTGAAGCTCTTAGTCTATCGCTCTAATTTCTCAGAAAACCTTTGAAAAATGTGCTGCTAATTCTCAGACAATCTTGGACAAAACTGTTGGAACACTTCCAACCGTTGTACCGTGTGCAATATGATGTCGTGCATGATTTAGGAAACCCTCGTCCATCAGTACAGTGTTGCGCACGATTTACGAAACCCCCGTCCCCCCAGTACAATGTTGTGTCCAAACTAAAGCGGTGCATCTCCAATTGACATTATTACCTCCAACATTGTACGGGGGAGTGGGGGTGCAGGGGTGTTCCAACGAGTTTTGTCCAAGATTGAAGTTACTTATCGTAATTTATCTTGAAATTTTGCCTCCATCTGTTTACAACCATTATACCCATTTACAAACTTAAACAATAAATACCTCTTCTATACGTTTCCCAATCATATCATTTTGTGTCACTCTCTTTCTTCGGGTATTGAGATATGATTGACAATTGTACAGCTGCGCAGTTATTTGGTAAAATAGTTAAAGTTGGTAATATCTGTGAGTTGCAGAACTCACATTCAAGATTGCTAATAAACTAATTAAACTTCACATTATAGCTTGGGAGTAATGCAATCAAGATCATTACTAATATTCCATAAATACTCTCTCTGGGTGATACTATTTAATGAGTTCTAAATGATGGTCTCTAACATCTTATGCAGGTAGTGGGTTTCATTATAACAACGGTAAAAATTTCAGCACAAGGGACGAGGACAACGACGAATGCGACAGTCACGACCACGCAGAAGGACATAAAGGAGGCTGGTGGTACACTAATAGTTACTGTACTAATTGCCATGGTACCTACTGTGATACTTTTGAAACAGGGAGCAGTTGCAAGGGCTGGGGTAGTTATTCTAACCTTAACGGTGACTACAGCGGAGGTAACGGAAAGAACATCTTCTGGCATTATTATTTTCCTAATTACAACTGCCACCTTAACTCCGCCGAAATGAAAATTCGTCCATCAACCGTATGACTAACCTAATTCTAGCAACATTATTATGCATTGATCTTCGTAAAAATGACATTGAAAAGTGCCCAAGAACAGTAGTGTTTTATGTGACGTTGCAATCAAAAATAAGAAAGCAAGTCTTTTTGCACTTTCCATTTAAAGTAGAGATCGGTGTCCTATAGTGTTGCAAAAACAACTCGAGCAAAGAATCCCTTCCTTAAGTGTTGAAAAAAAAACTCGAGCAAATATTTCCTTCTTTTAGTGTTGAAAAAAATCAACTCGAGCAAAAAGTCGCTTCTTTTTGTTGACAATTGACACACACGTAAGTGTTATTCCTTTCGTCAGCGTTAAAACTTGTATCATACCAATATACTACATATTTTACAATAACATTGGTTTCAATAATTAAATTTACTTGTTTTCTTGGGTTTTTATGCTTAGAGAAGAACTTTGATTCAGAACAACACCGAACGCGTAATATTGAACACGCGCATGACCCTCGCTATACTGTGCTGTTAAGCAAATTTTTGTGGCATAAACGTTGAACACCACTTTAAAGAAGTATCAAACATATTTCCTGAAACGACAGTGAGCTAATAGATCGTACAAGCCTCATTTCCGGAAAACATTCCTCAGAAAGTCCCATGTTGCACATGTAAACATGATGCACCCCTCCCTCTTTAGACAATTTTCCCTGGGACAGTTATTCACGCTTTTCATGTGGATAGTCCTATTAATTAATAGAAACGTTGGTTTTTTTACGAGATGCTACCACTCAGTGCAACGCAAGAACCTTGTCACTCGTTTTTCACATTTGCATGAATAGGCGTCTGAACTATGTCTTATCGGAATCTATCCCAGATACAGCCATAAACAGAAGATACTGAAGTACACTTTAACACTTTTTCTAATATTTTACCTTCCTCCTGAAGTTTTTTGTCTTTTCGGAGTTTTGTTATGGAAAACAATGGCATTTGTATTTCTAACCCATGAATAACTGCTATTACAACGTGCATTAGAATAATTCGCCCCTTGAAACTGGGCGTCACGATTTGGCCGATTTTTTAATGATAGAAAACCGCAAAGAAATAATTTAGGGACTGAACCCTATTCTAGTCACATCATATGTGAAAATACGTATCGATCCTTAGAAATCTTTTGAAGATGGATGCCAAGTATCTTAAGATTTACCTCAAAAATACCTCACTACACTACTGTGGATTCGGAAATCGAGGTCAAAGAAATAAATGTCAAGGATTTAAGCCGACGAAATCTGTAATGGAATGTTTCTTCTTAGTAACGCAAACATAGTGGGACATTCTGGGGTCGAAACACGTCAGCCATCATTGGTGACTCCGGGGTTACTCTTTTAGCTTGAGCCCCGCTTTCGCCACTACTTTCCCTTTTAAGACGATTCCAAAGTTGCCAAAAAAAAAAAACTTTTTGTATTCCTATCTTGACTTTCAGATGCAAGGAAATCGCATCTCACAGTACCTAATTATAGAGTTTTGTAAGAAAGGACCCCTTTCTTTTTCCCAATTTCAAAGGGACATTTGATGTATGATAGCTGACATGTTCCAACATCGCTGAGTGGTAATAGTTCATATTTATAATGGCAATTCATTCAAAGTGCTCCTTTGTATAATTCAACCAGACAGGGACTTTCCTGATACATATTTTTGGATTTGGGTGTAGATGAATATTTTTGAGATTCATTTTTGGCTAACTTAAATTTTGCCTTCATAAGAAATAGATGTCATGACCGCATTTAAAATATAGCCGTAGATGTGGGGGTAATGAGGGGTACCATCTTCCGTCAGAAATTTTCATAAAGTCTTATCACTCCCATGTAGGAAAATTCCTGAGATTGTTAAGTAAAATACGTTAAGATGAAACTCATAAAGCACGGAGAGTGTCAGTTTTGGTTATATGGAAAGTACTTTTGGCAAAATAATATTCTTGTTACAGTAAACCCCAACCGACAATGGTCCTTTGTTTTACCTTTTGCTCCCCCTCACCGAGAAATTTCTACGGTCGGTTAAAATTTAAAAAGTTCACAAAAAAACACATTGCAAAGTGATAATTTGATATGGAGCCTTATGTTGGGGGATATTATAAGAGAAACAAGTCGTAACGTATTATTTAACTGTAACATCATGAGTTACTCATATGTCAGCTTGTTGTCAGCTAAATGTTCTCCTAGTGTTTATTGTGAGACAATACAGTGACGTTGTTACTGTAAGTAGCAGTATAAACCTTTCCGGCAAAATTCACCGAGTTTCAGCAATTTGGTTGACTGACGAGGAAAAAGTATGGAAATTGAAATTTAATACACAAGTGCTTCTTTACCCTTTTTATTAAAATTCCAGAAATTAGTAAAGAAAAACATAACAAAATTCATGAAGGATGGCCTCATTTGGATAAGTGTGCAAGTACTGAGAGAAAGGGATATCATGCAAGAACATGATGGGAAACTTCTTGCCTTCCAATTAACAACTTGGTTTCATTTAAAAACGTTCTTCTGCACTGCTTCCAAAGCAGCCTACAGATGCATGTGATTCTGCATTTTTGTCATGCTCGTTACAAGGGGTTTAAAGGATTTGGGTCACCCCACCCACTTTTTACCTTTTTACCTTTTCTTCTACCAGAATTTATCACCGTCGTTGCAGGATAGTGTGTGTTAGTTCTCATTTGGAAAACAGTTTGGATGAACTTTACGTCAAATGAAAAGAGGAAGCCAATTCATATAGTAGGCCTATCTGCGGAAACATGGGGAAAAACTGCCATGACTTCTAAATCAGTTAAAAGCAACAATTATCTTCCACAACGTGCAAAGAAAACGGTTTTGTGTACCGAAAATGAAATAATAAGTGGCAAATTGATGGCAAGCATTAACAATTTTCATTAATTTAAAGTCCCCAGCGGTATATGTGTCTATCGTTGATGGTGAGCTGCACTTTTTCTAGTAAACGTCTTTGTCGCTTGGCAAATGCTCCCACCCCTGCGTATCTGCCAGATGCCTGCAATTAATAATTATATTGCAGAATGTCTTTACCAGAATCATTATCGTTGATGTCTTGTAACTTGTTAATGGCACAGTTGAATGTTTCGTTTTAAATGGATCAAAAACGCAGGTCATAGAAACAAATCCCCACCAATATCAATTTAACAACTTGTTTCTTTGTATTTGAACGGTTCCCATTTCAATTAATGAACACGGCTGGAATTCAAAGTCGAAAAAATTACATTTACAGTACAAGTTATTTTCGTTTTATTTTAAAATGATACGGTAACTATAACACTTTATTTAGTGCTTCCCCGTGAGTGCCATTCGTTTTTCAGACCTATCGGTTTATCCAACCTGTCTTTACATCTAACATTACTGAAAGATTGACAGGTGCATAATCTCAGCGCAATTTCATTCTCAGTTTTCAACGAACTTGAAGTAAAAAAAAAATATGTCGTGCTTTAAGAATAAGTTCTAATCCTCTGGTAGGCAACGAATTAATAAGAAAACTTTTGAAGACTTTGACTATTTCGATTTTTTTAAATTTTACTTATCATGGAAAAAGGAACGGTATGAACCATTTGGTAAGACTTGTAACTTCAGGAACCATAAGAAAACTAAACTAAATACTAAAGACCAACTAAAGTCAAGCTTTAACCCTCACGGACCCACATCATATAGGTGACTAGCATATATAAAACACGACGGCTAAAATATCTCCATGGTCTGGACGCACAGTCTATCACGACACGCGTTGCCGCTGCCTCAGGAGCTATGACTTGGGCCGTAATCACACCCATCTCCCTTCATCGCAAGCTTATGTAGTGGCCCCTTCAGTTTGACCTCCTAATACGCCTTGACCTTTCTCCAATACAACTTACGCCCCTAAGTATACGTGACTGCACGAACAATAATGGGAATGACCTATTCATAACCAAAACAATTACGTTTCTAAGCAGCCTGACATGTAAACTTGGAACGTTTTTACTCACAAGTGCACCTGTGCAACATGTGACAATCTAAAAGCCTGACCCCGACACTAGCTAATCGAGGCTTACCAAGGTCAACATCTGTAACCGCGGCGTTGCCGAAGCTGAAGAGACTCGTTCCGCAGGGCAAATCCCTAACCTTAGCCTGACATACTATCCAACCTTTAGAGATACGCCCACCGGCTCCTCGTTAAGTCTATTTTGTTAAGGCCCAGTATCTTTTGTTTGTTTTGTAAATTGTTTTCTTAGGGCCTATATTTTCGAAAAGTGTCGTAGCCGGGAGTTTTGTTCTGAGGGCGGGGGGCTGGAAATTTTGTAGGGGCTCCCGTTTTCTATCTAAGCGGAGCACCACCAGGAGTTGGCGCGGAGCGTAGAAGAAAATTTGAGAATTTAATTCATCCCAGATTGCCAGCAATGGCACTTGCAAGGCTTGATAGCAGCCATCAAGATGGGTATTTTTGTGACGAAAATGTAAAGTTTGATAGCAGCCATCATGATGTGAATATCCTTAAAACTATATCTGCCTTAAAAGCATATTTACTATCTTTTGGGAAACTTAGGCTACGTGTCATACCATACATTATATTACGGAATTGATCAAAATTGTAACAACTAACCGATCGTACACAATGATTCAATACAGCTTAGGTCGGGAGGCGGCGACGGTGTCTCTCCCTCGGCGATGTATCGACAGCACCCTAGTATATAGGTGGTGGAAGAAAACGTCCCATCTCTGACTTTAACAAATACACTTAACATTTACGACGCCACAATGCTCGCATGATAGGGGTATGAACAGAAACTCAGGGCGAAGGCTACGCCTAAAAACAACACTTAAGGAAGGGCTGTCCCGATACTGCCACCTTCCTCTACAACGATGTTACTGTGTCGTGATGAAACACTTTGTCAGTTACTTTTAAATCATTCCCGGGCCTTTTGTTACTATGCGCGAGGAATAATGCACAAATACTTTCCTCGAGCCATTGCCATTCATCGGATTGTAATGGAATTTAGCTCTCCCACCGTCTTAATGGGATGAAGCATTCATTGTCTATGAAAAGATAGAATTTTGATTTCTACTTCTCACTTTGTGACAGTCATGTTTGTCAACATAAATATAAAATTTTCTCTCTCCCACGAAAAAACTAGAAGTGATTTTTCCCAGTTTTGTAATGATCGTTCAATTTCTAATTGCATGAGGCTAGCTTTAACTTTCACGTTTCATATCAGGATAGAGCGATAATGTACCTTTGGCATGCAAAACTTTTTTCAAAGTTCCGCCCAACATGATACATTATGATTGCAGGTGCCAAAGCTTATATATGCAGTTATCCCATTGGTATGACTGATTGGAGTAACAAATGTGCGGGAAGCTGTGTATGAATTGAATGTTTCATCTCTGACATGAATTCAATTATTTTGGTACGAAAGGTATCGTGCTCTCCTCAGTTTTTAAACTTATCATTGTAACAATTCGAGATTTATCAGCGTCTTTCTTTCGCTTTGCTATTGTAAGCTTAAAATGTACTGAAGGATACACAGAATAAGACCTTTGATGTGATCACTTGTTACTAATACTTTGATGTGGGTCATTTTTTGCAGAGGTGAAACGGTGAAACCCATGGGGAACTCTCACTGCTCACAAACGTTTACTGCGGGAGGCGATTTTTTTCTCCCAGAACGAGTGGGGCGATTTTTTAGATTTTCATTGAAATAAAATTGCCCTTATTCGTCCTGAAAAAAAATTCCGCGTCCCGCCCACAAAACGCAATAGTTTTCGGTTTTGGTGTGAACGCACCTTAATAACGATGAATTTAGTTGTACCTATGAATTCAGTCACTCATAACGCTGAGTGCAGAATGCTAGACGATAAAGGACAGTGCTTTTGTAATAATGGATAAAGTGGTCAGTGGAGTAACTTTTGGTTCAGGGTGCCCGGGGCAAGAATGGGTTGGTTGCCTGACCAAATGACATGTGCGCATGATGCAGTAAACTAGTTTTGAAGCCACGTGCACTTTCCAATTATACTTACCTTCCAATTAATTTTGATTTATGGTTAAAATAACTAATCATATTAAAGATAACGGGTCGTCATATTCAATGGGAGAACGATATTCAGGTTCGAATAGGCCTATAGTGTGAAAGATGGGTGTCTGGCTAGTTACTAAATTATACCGTAATTATAGCAGGGATGAGTCAGTACCACAATTGCTGAGTTGCTTAAGAAAGCAAAATGTGACGTCAACCGATTACGGGTAACGGGTATTTGCTCATCAATTCCGATTTGAGACAACCCTCTACCTTTGAGAATGTTAAAATTGACGGTTAGACTACTAAAGAAAACTCCTATTTACAATATGAACATCCAGTCCGAAGCGGATATCTCGATTCCAGTATTAATAGATATCAAAAGCTATAATCAGAGAGCTTAATGTCTTCTGAAGATCTCAATAGTTATGGACAAAAGGGTAATCCTATGTCAGGCCCAGGTGGGGAAAAGATTCTGCTTCCAAAAGTCCTTTGCCAGCAAAGTATCATCGTGGGTGCCCCCTAGCCCAGGTGCCGGGGGTCCCCCCTCATAGCGCATAGGAGTTGCGCCACTGAAGTGGTGACGGTAATACCTGCACTATGTTGGCATACACTGATTGTTAGGCCGTAT
This sequence comes from Holothuria leucospilota, assembly GCA_029531755.1. NCBI lineage: Eukaryota > Metazoa > Echinodermata > Holothuroidea > Aspidochirotida > Holothuriidae > Holothuria > Holothuria leucospilota. The sequence goes on from CM055971.1 coordinate 47,592,331, forward strand.
ATCAAGCTCGCGAAAGACAAAATTGCTTTTGTAGTATTCTTCCAGTCAGATGGACAGCATCTTCATTTAATGTCTCTTGCAATATGACGATTGAAGGAGGAGGGTTGATAGTAACTTCCTGCTGGTAGGTATGAATAATTCTTTGTACCTTTATACGGAATATTTATAAATCGTGAATGTCTTTTATAAAAGACCTGTACGAAAAACTATATACTTTCCGGGAATAATATCCCACTTAATGCAATATTCCTTGTCCAATAAAGTTTGAAAAGACATGTTGATGGTAAAAAAAGTTTTGAGCGTAACTGGGAGGGATAAAAGACAGGATTTGGGGAACTTAGTCCAGAATTTTGACTCGGAGATGATAAAATACATTTTATAACCAACCAAAGAAACTAAGAAGTAAGAATAAATATGATAAATCCGGATGGCGGTGCCTACTATCTTAAGCCTTTCAACGACGTTGCCAAGTACAGTCTGTTCCGTATTAGTGACGAGAGCTCTAATTATCAGTTAGTTGACCTTGGTACATTTTATGCAGCTAGTATTACATGTTAGCACAACTACTCATTACTGTCTCAGGTATGTAAATTATTGATGTTTTGAAACAGTAATGTGCTGTAATAAAAAAAATCAATGATTTTTATATTTTAATATAATAATTAATAAACATTATTTCCAGGAAATAATAATACCGCTGTCTCCGAAAAAATAAATGATTACAGTAAATCGCAGTAAAAATATAAACGTTACTGTAACCTTTTCAAAAACGGTTTCCTGCGCAGTTAGGTGCAATCTGGAGCCTTTTAACGACGTTTTGAGTAGTCGTTAACACACTTTTAAATTAAGAAATATTTGAAGTTTATTTATACTTACCTGAATAATCACCCAAATTTACCAATTACTTTTCAAAGTAAATTAATAAAAATGTAATTTATCCATAAAACTGCTCATTTCTCTATAAGTATTTGACTTTCAAGCAGAGCACTTACAAAGGCCGGCAACCATTCCCTCCTACTGTTGCTGTTCTTGTTTACTTCTTGTCGACATGTTGTAGTTGTATTACAAGAAACATGTTTTAGCTTTTAGCGACCCAGCAGTCGGTAACTGGAACTTGAAAAAAACCGCCCGGTAAGAAGAATAAAACATCGACAGTGGGTGGACTCGATAAAAACGATCTAAGATCCACAAACGGAGAGAAAAGTGAGCAGCAGCAGAGCGTTTCTTACACGAAGAACCAGAAAACTCGGTGAGCCAAGAGAACCCTAGACAATTGTTTGGCTACAAAATCTTGGACCACGAGTTTGCTGGAAGCTGAACACTGGTAGGCGAGCGACATAGTAGGCAGAGTAAGGGAGCCTTGTTAGGATGTCGTTGTTGGAGAATCATTTTCCATGTTAGAGAAAAAATGACAATAAATGCTTGGCAGATATAATTGCACAGTCAACATATTTTAAAAGAATAATGGATTCAACAATTGTGATCCTAATTTTAGCATACGTGACGGAGTTTAAAAGGAATGTTGAATGAAACATGCGGATATTTGCAACTGACCTGCGGTCTAGTAAAATACTGGTTGGAGCACTAAAATTCTCGTTGAAATGACGGTAATGACGGTGCCAACTTTCATTGCATCATTCATTTTACTATTCACAACGAACTGCACAGGCTGTTGTAGAGGAGACTACATTGATCGCTTATAGCAACGAAATATAATCATGCCAGTGGCGTAGCCAGGTTTTTTGTCAGGGGGGGGGCAAGAGCACCAATATTTCCCCCAATTAGTGATCTGCTTCCTAATAATCAGTGTTCTCCGCAGGTCCCAATTTTGTCCGGGTGCTTTCGCTGATGTGGCTGATCGCCGTTCTGGGGAGGGGTCTAAGGGGAGGGGGTGTCCCCCTCCCCTTTGGAAAATTTTTGCTCATATAAGGTGGGCTAGATGCAAAATGGTGCCACATTTGGTGCTAAATGTAAACTGAATACATCACCAAGAATTCCTATTTTTAGGAAGCTTTTTTTATCTTGCTTGTCTTCAGGTCTTGGTGAATTTTTCTTGAGTCCAACTGGTAGATCAGAATCACAATGGGTGAAGTACAGTAATTAAGTGAACCCTGGTACACCTTTCCCTTCATCAGTTCACCACATTCACCACAATCAGTCCAAATTTTAAGAGGACCTGCCCTTGTAGCAGAGTATAGCACTTGACCACTGACCCAGTCTAGCAAACTGCATATACCACAATGCTGCTGCTTTTATTATCAAGAAACATTGGAAGTATACAGTAAAAGGACAGAGTCCGTTGTCAGAGGTCCAGAGATCCCATGCTGTATAAAACAGATAGTAAACCATAACTAGTACAACTATAAGCATGGTGTCATCATTCCATCTCTGAAAACCTTAATGAGGACTGGTTGTGCCAGTGTGGCATATACTTTTAAATAAGTAAAGTGTACTGGTTGAGAAATTTAAAATTTTACCAGATCATGCGCAAATTTCACCATATATTTACTTTCAAAATTTCCCCCAAGATTTTTCCAGAGGGGGCAACTCGCCCCCCTGTCCCCCCCCCCGGCTACGCCACTGAATCATGCGATCGTCGGAGTTACAACGATTCTGTCCCTAAGTGTGGCATGGTCTCAGCCCCTTATTATTAGAACACTGAAAGTAGGCTTTATTTAAAACGTAAAACCAATCTTTTGGCAGGTTTATCTGTAATCATGTTCATTGACCATCCAGTGCACCGACGTAGTCACAAAGGGAGGCCTACCCACTCCATAGAAAACCAATATGGTACATCTTAAGACGCTGTTGACGTGCACGTGTGCTACATGACAATTAAATTGAAAAGACTACCCAGGTAAGTGAAAAAGGTGTCCGTTTTTTTAGAAAAAGCTTACTTAGGTATTGACGAACGTAACTTCTTTACCTAAGAGTTTTTTTAGATGGCATACGTTGCTACCTGGCGGAAGAGTGAAAAGAAGACAGTGAAAGAAGAAGAAAAGAAAGGAACAACCCATGACAAATAACTATATAACGTATAACTTTGAAAGAAGTACAAACATTTCAAAAACATGTCGTTTGCTGATTATTTAAACGGAAACTCAGCGCTATCGCAAAACTCACACTCTTAGGTATGGATTCCGTTTCTTTTTTACAATTTGGCTCCAATAAGCTACTTTACACTTTCGTAGACGCCCCTTAAGGGTCCTCTAAGGTAAGCCCAGACAGTAACAATTCTCCTAGGTAACCAAAGTTCTAGCCCCGCCGCCAATTTAAACACAAACAACTATTTAGTAGTAGAACACTTCCAAGACAGAGTCACAGTAGCCTGTACTGAGTTTCAATTGCCCGAGGCAGTACTGAAAAACAAATTGTGTGTGACTGTGAGTATTATTAGGAACACAACAGACAGTCCAAGTAATAATTACCAACCAGAGTTGTGCTATTGTTGTTTGAATGAGCTCCAATTGGCTGGATTTAGAACTATGGAGATATGTCTATATATACTTGGGGATGCCACAGCTCCTTTAAGCCGCATCTCAAAACAATTGAACTATAAAGTTAACTATCTTCAAGTTTAAAAATCATTTTCGTTACAGTTACTGTAAGACATTTTATACCTCAACAACCTTAACGATTAATATAAATGACATCTGCAATGTGAATAGAAACGTGCTTCGACATTAGACTTTCACTGAATAAAGTAAGATATAATTGTAAATGTATCTGTTATGTTTAATCATGCAAACGTGTAAGTTGATAGTCTCGTCCATTGTTTAATCAAAATGTTAAGAGCAAAGATAAAATGAGAACTGACCTTTCTGAACGACGTCACCCAGGGAAAAATATTCAAGCGTGGATTATGGTGATTTGTTTGCCCAAGTCGTCCCGCTTTCCGTCATATCTTAATTGTTTGCGACCGTATTGAAATATTATTGCACAGTTAGTAGTACATGTTTGCTCCGAAATATGTCAAATAGTCTATAAAGTTTGAATCTTCTTCCGGACGCCATCGTCCCGGCCGGTTGGACGGATACGTATATGATTGGCTAGTTTATCCTAAAAATTGTCATGCTCGTGCTAAAGCACGATAAAATTGATAATGACACACTCTGGCTAGGCGACGTCTTTAACTTTAACACAGGATTTCTCAAACGTTTCTTGGATTGTTTGTTTAAACGGTCTTTTCTCCAATCTTGAAGACTAAGTTCTGCTTTGAGACCATTTCGAAGACATCATCCGTAACAGACGCCACATACGCTAGTTTGCGATCCTTCAGCTAAATTAAAACAAGTTCTAATTTCTAAATGGATTTCTAAATCCCATGTTTATACACCATTTTTATAAAATTTGTCTGTTCTCTTTGAGATAGAAGCTAAGAACGCTCGAGAGAATACCAATTTCGTCATTTATCCCCAACTACCTTTCGCACCTGTGACAAGTAGTCTGTCCGTGCATTCCGACAATTTGTCGCGCGTATGACAAGTAATTTGTCCGCTTCCAAGAGAATGTCACTTTTGCCAATTATACCGATTACTTATCGCACGTCTACCAAGGAGTCTAAGTGTCTGTTTTCTTTGAACGAGAAGCTGACAATGTCGTATTTGGTTACAATTTCTAAATATTGGTCAATGGTTTGGTAGGACGTTATGCAAAAACAAACTGTCCAGAGAGAGGTAGAAATTCCATTTTGAAAATACAACTTGTTTGAAATTGAAATGGTTGAGGTCACCCAAATACAAGAAAACAAGACTCACACGATTGCCATATTTTTTTTTTAAAAGAAAGACCTAGGTCATTGCTTAAGGTCGTTTCCCAGTGTAATGCGTAATCAGAACACTGTTTGCATGCTTTGCATGTGAGGTAGAAGAATTTTGAAGAACAGTCACATTTTAGCACTCTTCCACAACGTGCGTGGAAAAGCGGAGCACAACATCCACAATGATAGAACACCTTGTCATTAAGTGATAAACTGTACATAGTGTCCCAACGTTGTACCGCCAAACATGAACACTAAATCAGGGAAGGTTACATTGGCCACTACCACAGGTGTAAATGAAATCGAGGAAATCCTTCGTTGAATAATGCTCATGGATGACAACGAAATGCATAATAGGAAGTATTCATGTACCGAACTGGACCACAAGCAAATGTAAGTTATATCACCGATGTGATTATAGTTGAATGACACTTAATTTATTCCATTAGTAACTCTGTTTCCTTCCGAGAGCCAATACCCTGCCCTTGGATAACATCTTCAGTAACATTTTTTTACATGCTTCCTTACTCTTAGCAAATTATGAATATACCTTGGTTGTCTTAATTCTACTTAAAGGGGTGGCGCCAGGTAGGGGCAGGGGGCCATGCCGTCGGGGAGTTTTTCAGTTTCGTCGGGAAGTCTTAGTCGATACGACAAAGAATACAGTCCCCAACGACGACTAGTCGCCCCACGGTTTACTTGTTTTTTGCTCTCAAAAGGACAATTTCTCTAATAAAACCCAAAATTTTCGGCGCGGTACGAGCGCTGTGGGATCACTCCATTTTCTTAAAAGTTTTTTTTTTTTTTCACATAGCTAGATAGCACATTTCCTGTCCACCTTACAGAGTAACATGTAGGCAGAGTACAGAGTTTATGTAGAGGTCGTAAATTTCATCCCATATCGTAATGCCTAGTTCCTGTTCTCCTTTTTGTGTCATGCTGTACGGTCAGGTGGTGAGGTATGAAATAGCCACACTGCGCGTTTTGCAGTTTTACGATTCAGACTCAAAAGAACAATATCAATGCGCAACTCGGCTCTTGAAGTATTAAGTGATATTTTGCAAAATATGCCTTGCAATGGCAAGGAATAGTAAGGCTCCGTCATATCCCTTCTCACCGTGGACAACCTAGACATAGTGGGCTGTGGGAACTTGATATCACTGGCATGGTCGGGAAAATTCTGTCGCCACCTATGGTTAGTTTTCTTATTTGGTTTTCAAAAGGGTCATTCCTGCGGTAAAACCCACAATGTTTGGTACGTTTTGCCCACTCTTTCTCAGTTCCGTCACTTATAGCTAAATATAGTACAATTTCATCTCATTTTTGTAAACTTAGTAAAAGTTCTCTTATGTCTGTCGTGCGGTACTGCTAGTGACTCGAGGAGGGAAGCGTAAGTTATGCCCGATAGGGCCAAACTGCCTAGACAATCGACTTATATATAAGTACATATTCTTTTTAGTGTGCGCTTACCACAATTGCAATTTTACAGTTTAGATTCCGGAAAAAAGTTAAATCAGAGCGGAATTATGTTCCTCTAGTATATACAAATTTTATGCAATATATGTCCCGCCATGACATGGTATAGTACACAGGTTTTCTCCAAATGCCCCCTCACTAGCCCCTCGACAGCATCGGGGCTGTCGGGCTTCAGTTCGCTGACTCCCCGACGGGGAGTCTGCCCCCGTCGGGCAATTCCTGGCGTCACCCCTGTGTCCCGACCTCACGGCGTAGTGCTCTGATCCTGCCAATAGCTTTGCAGTGTTTATTCAAAAAATTCGACAATAGCTGCAGTAGAACTGGGGACATTGTTAATGAAGTCACCTCGAAAAGATGAGCTAGCCTACTAAAGATGTAAACTAAGGACAGGCAAGATACTCTAGGAGAGGAACCATATTGACTGTTGAGATAGACATTTCATTCACAGAATGAAACAGCTGCTAGACCTACTTGTCAAGTAAAATATATTAAATCGAGCTTCTCGGCGCTGACCGATTACATTTGGCTTTAAACACAGTAGAGAAAGGTAGACTCTGTTTAAAGTGTCAACGGTCAAGGCTCAAAAGTGAAGAGCTAACAGTCGTTTTTCTGTTAGGGACGTTTCCCCTGGTTAGACAAAAAGTAATCAATTAACATGACTGATTTCTAAGCACTAAGCCTTTACGACGATACATGTTATGACTACTTTTGTGCCTGTCCATTATTCTTTGCGTATTATCGTAACCAAAAAAATCAAGAAGCAGCCTAGACAGCTATAGACATACCTCGACATACCTTACAAATGGCTGGTTTAAAAATTGTGGCTTACAACCAAAACGGCTCTACTTATCAACTTAGATCTCTTCAGCTGATCGTGCCATCTCAAAGCGTGTTCTGCATTTCCACGCACAATACCGATTTTTTGTTTGTACTTAATCCATTTGGGATTAAATAAATTTATAACGTTACTGTATATAACAACACGGAGGTCAGGTCACACCTTGGATACAAAATAACACCATTTATCATTTATAATAGGGAAACTTAGTTGTTGTGTCTCAAATTATTGCATGTAGGGATTTGGTCTGCTCCAGGGAACATCATCCTCTTGGGCTTCGATATGAACCTTATTATTTCAGTCCCAGGATAAGTCAAGGAACACTCTTAACGTTTTTAACTTTCTCAGGTTTATGCAATTTTGCTCTACCGTATACAAAACTACTGTACTGGCACTAAAGCTCTGGAATGGAAGCTTTAGACAACACGCACAGTATACTACCCGCTCGTCTAGATAGAGCCAGTAAGGAAGACACTTCGCCTGTCAATGAGGTGGCTAAAACATGAAAAAAATATTTACATGTTACGTTTAGTGCATTGAGGGTAAATTAAAAAGAAGCTTTCACTACGCACGTCATCTTTGAAAATACTACTTTGATTATTTGAATGATAAACTTTTATGAAAAAAGTGTTACGGATCCCCTCTTTTGATAGATGCTCTGGAGAAGCGCACTACCCTGAGCTTCACGAACAAATTTGTTCAGAAATTGTTGTATAATACCTCTACTTAATTGCGTGGAAAAACTCGTAAAAATTTGTGTTCTGAGGAAACGTTTCAAAACTGTTATAGAAAATAATGACAATGATGACATATTAACATTAACGGAACACTATTTCGTTGTTTAGAACATTGACATTTTTTCTAAAAACGACGTTTAAAAAAGACGCTAATCCATAACATGCACCGTCTAGTCTATAGTAGTATCGACATCATTTAAAAGATCGTACTGGTTTTTATTGTTATTAGAGATAAAATGAATTACACATTGGCTGGACAAGATCTTCTTATGCGAAGCTTTTGCAAATCGAAAGATTCCTGCTGGGTTCCAGAGCATTTGGAATCCATATACTAATTTCATAGAAACCGACTGTGATTATGCTGGGGACAATGTTAACAAAAGCCACTGGCACAGGAGCAATATATTTTTCACCTTATCAAATGAATCATCCAGTACAGTTAAAGACTCCCACAGTTTGCGTTAATGTATTCACCATTTCTTTAAAAGACGATCTCTAAACAGGACAGTCGATCGTACACTGCAAAATATTTAGCCGCATATCCAGTGGGCGTCAAGTTCAGAATACTTGGCAAACCTCAGAATTCAAGCAATCGAAGTCTAAAACACAAATTTGTCGCTACAGTTCTAAGACTACCTAGAGATTCAAAGGCTCCTCGTAACTGGAGGGGCATGACCTTTAACATAACAAAACATGCGAAATTTATTTGTTACAGCATATGTTCCAAAGTCAATCCAGGGTATAGATATGTGGAATCTACACCTGAGTACTTCTTTAACCAGTCCATTTCAGTCAGTCACTGTAAGCTACAGAATTATATTTTAGTTTTCTGTTATTGGTGTCTTGCGTAAACTTTGGGACAAAAGGTTGATAGCCTTCGTGGCCCTATAAGTCCCTGTTGTATTTATCATGACAGGGGCTCCAGTATGGGGAAATATGTGGTGCCAGAAACCTCTCAGAAAGCCTAAACTAGCACTCGACATTACAAATTCGCCACTGCAGTCCTTCCTTTAAAGTGTAAGGGTACACCATCTATGAGGTAAAAATGGGAACAAGTGTGCCCAAGGCGTGCCAGATGTTTCATCTAAGATATTTGATATGTTAAAAAGTATATTCAGGCGGTGCTTAGGGTCACTTCAATTACTTAAAATGATTTGTCAGCGGCGAAGATTATTCTGATTTTAAATTCTCTCTCCATCAGGTATGAAGACTCTAGTTCCCTTAAAGTGTGTGTGTGTGTTTGTTTTTATAATTTTTTTTTCAGTTTCAAACGGAAGGAGGGGCCTAAAGCTCCTCTCTTTCTTCACTATTTACACCCCTTTGTCCTCTGATAATAACGTCTAATCTGAAAACTAAAATTGTAGTACATTGATTGTTAAATGATTGCAAAGTAGTTTGAGGTATTATTAAAGACAACCCAAATTTCAGATTTATGATTCTTGGTCGAAAAATTAGTCATTGTTTAAATTAGATTCTAATGACTTTAAGTGAAGTACACTTTAAAAATGGTACTTTATTACCTCAGTGAAAATAGTTATTACCTCAGTGAAAACGGATACTAATCAGCGCATGCCTCACCCGTTTTGTAATTACTTCCCTTTTCTCGTGGTTGGCAAGTGATTATATTCACTTGCTCCTAAAAAGCTTAATGACGAGACTATGAACATCCTCTTGAAGGAAGCTCTTAATAACTCTTTTCTGCAGACTGTACCTTCAATATATTTTCAGTTTGAAATCCTCACTACAAGAGTTACAACGTGTTACTCTTTAATACTGTGGTACCCATTTCCTCTTTTCGTAACTTTCAATACTCCGTACAATTAACGTGTCTGTCAGTGTAGCTGTAGTTAATTTCTTGATCTGTTCACGGCAGTCTCCACTTCTTGTTGCAGTGTCATCATGAACTGTGTTTTAAATATTTACTTGATTGCCCGGTTGGTGTTTTGGACATGCTTTCCAAGCATCGAAGTTACAGCAATACAAGAGGGTGAGTCTTAAGAGTATTTGCAATCAGCTTCAAGGAAGAAAACTTTCAGGTGAGAATTTAAAGAATTTTTTACATTTATTTGAATAAGTCAATCATTATTGTATCAGCAGGCTAAGAAAGCTCCTTTAACAACTTCTCTAAAAATTGCTGTAAAGTATGCAAGAAAATTTCATAAGGAGTTCCATTTAAAGCATTTCTAAGACAAGCGGAATAGGAGGCACACCAAGCAGTCTACTTTGGTTAAAAATATCGACAAATGCAAAGTATTTCAAGGATTTATTGATCTGATATCAATGCAGGGTATGTAGATCAAATTGTTAGAGGTTTCAACAAGCTGTAGGTATTTTAACAATCTTCCCAAGGTTTCCATTATAAGAGATGAAAACCTACATATGACGGCCCAGACGAATTAATTATAAGTAATTTCTTAAAAATAATTAAAATGCAAACAACAAGCCCCTCGAAAGTGCATGTTAATGTCATACTGTGCAATGTGCTTAAAAAATCTGAGCAAATTACTCAAGAGCGGTCCACTAGAATTTACAATTATTTGTAAGGACTACAGAAGCAACCGAAAAGGAAAAAAATAATATTCGCGCTACCGAAAATAGTAGAACACAAACTTTTCAATTCCCGTGTTGAGTAACCCGTTAAAACGCTTTACAAAGTATAAGTATTCCATGATTTATATTTGCCCAAATGATGGCATTTTACAAATTAATATACACTAATAATTCCTTGTAAGGAATGCGATACAAATAAACCAACAGATGTTCATCTTCACAGACTAGAAACCTCACTGTCCAACACTGAAAATTGTTTTTTTTTAACTGTGGAGCTGTATTCAGAAAGAATACTTATGCATAAAAAGTAGTTGGTATTCACAAAGAAAAAAGTGTGCAATCATGTCCGTACTTTAAGCAAACTACAGAGTTGTCTTAAGTACAAAAAGCCACAGCATTACAAACAGAAGTTCGCTGGTCAAAATATTTAGGGTATGGGACCGTGTGTATAACCACAGAAAATAGCGCGTGTAGTTTTATAACTTACAGTTAATGTAACTGACTTAAAATGTCAAATCGAAACAATATGCATTCTCATTGCGATTAGCTTATTTTTATTTACTGCGATTAATCTGCGTATCTTTACGAACAGCGTAAGTTGTACTTTGTGATTACCACTTAAGAAAGTTATCACATAGTGCGAAAGTGTTTTGACTAACTCAAGAACTTACGCAAATGTCCTCCCAATTTCCTTACACGGCAAAGTATCTTATTCCATGCATGTTTTGCCATCTTATTCAACTAAATACTATCCCTCGCAAAACAAGCTTGATTTTAAACTGTTTCAAATGTTTTTATCTCAGATTTATTACTCCTGACATATCACTAACGAACAAGTACACTTTAACACAAGTTTGGAACACAAAATCTTCAAGCCCGCTGAGCTTTTTTACTGGTACAGATCTCATAATAAAGGTCTTTACTTGGTCCAGGGAGTTGTTAGGAGGGAGATACAACGACCACATCTGACAGACAATATGTACTTGAAAGATTTAATTCTTTCCATGCACTGTCATTTGATTGACAGGTTTCTTTGTTCCTATTGTAAAGTCTCTTTTGACTAAATCCTTTGAATGGTGATCTCCTCCTTTCTTTTCCAAGTAATTCCGAGACAAAGACCATTGTCTACACATCTTCTGAAGTAAGGTTTGTTTCCGGCAATGAACAAAATTTTATCAGGACTTTCAGTGAAACGCCTGGCAAACAAACGTTTAAATAATGTTCTTTAATTGGACCTCCACGATTTCAATACGTCACCTGCTGGAAACATTGTTCAAGCTTATACAGTTCTTTTAGTTTTAGCAATTTTTTCCCATTACTAGGGAAATATTCGAAAAGTAAGTTGTAAAGAAATTCATTGCTAACTTTAAATGAAATGACATATAGTGTGACAAATAACGACGAAAGGTTAAAATTTCACATTTTTGCCTGACGACTCTCAACGAAAAGCTAACAAGTTTAACGTAAGAGGTGTGTCTTCTCATTGTCATTTTGACAATGCATCCCTGATCCTAGTTGATGTAGGTATTGAGACCAGAATTTTCAGAAGAAAGGCAAGATAATTGTCGGAAACGAGCATTGCTTCAAAGAGTCTATAGAACGTTGGATCTCCTTCCTAATACCTCCCTGCTTATTCTTAACAATATAAAGGCATATTCGTATACCATATAGTAGTAATCTTGTTTGGGGGCTAGATTCAAACCACATTTATTCCTATTTGACATTTTGTGCCGCTTGAAAATAACACTTGTTTTTAAAATTTAGAACTTATTTAAGTCTTGGACAAAAATATAAGTATGCCGAAATAACAAACTTGAAATGAAGTTGTAAACTGTTTGATGAAAGTGATTTACAAGAGCTATCTTTGAAATAAGGACAATTCATCCGTATTTAACTTAAAAACGTCCAAATGGAATGAATATGAAAAAGAATGACTTTCATCTACATATTCGTTGCACAATGAAGAGTCCTTAACTATATTTATCAAGGGTTCCTTTTATCTTTTGACATCCAAAATTATGTTGCATTAGATGGCATATTTGTTAACAATAAAGTAGGGAAGGAAGAAAGGGCACTTTTAATTTAATGCAATCTGATTATCGGGAGCTAATTATACTTATCTTTCACTCAGACTGAGTTTTCGTTAAGAATAAAGCTGCTTCCTATACAAAAAAGGGACTCGCGTGACCCTACATTTTACCTTTGTGTACAAATTTTTTTTTAGATATCCTTTGTGGTATTCTTGACATTACCAAAACTTGCATATCAATTTAAACGTAAAGTTCACCTAAAATATGTTAACTTCTAAAACAGGGTGTTCTGAGGTGAAAGGAAAAATTGAAGGACTGGGCTTCGTTAGTTCATAGGCACAAAATAAGGGAAAGATTGCAGATTAAAGAATATGAATCATAAACTTTAAAGGGCACGGAAATACCCCCGGAACTTGTAGATACATGATATGAACAGGTGATTATTCTTACACAAACCCCCTTAATTTACAATTGCTCTTAGCTACATGATATTGGATAACTTTGAATTACTCACAAGTCAAAATTAAAAGTAATAAGTACTCAAAATGATTTAAACACAATTACATCAAATAGAGACCCGCATAACACTTATAAAGGAAATGTAAATACATTGCTTTCTCCTTTTGGGCTAAATATTTTAACTGTATTTACCATGGTATTTTGGTCATTTCTCTTCTACGGCCTCACAGTTTTGTCGACACTGGCCTCAGTGCACTGCGTGACTGAAAGAGTTGCGTATTATTGCAGGGTTTTAGGGTGCTGCTTTAAGATATGTGTTTGTCGTATTACTTAAACATAAAACCCGATGATGGAGAAATCCAGACGCGTTCGAAGTGGTTGTATTTAGTAAGATTTTCTACTCATCACTTCCTTCATCTTTAAAAAAAAAGTGTTAAGAAAACTTGTGCTTACCTTTATGTAATGAAATTAGTATGTTAAGCATTGTTTCTTAAGTTTGCTTTTATTCAAGCTTAAATATAATTTTGCTCCAAAAACACGTAACCGTCACCGACATTTTTAATCGGAATAACTTTCATTGTTGGTGAAATCGTGGTGACAACAGTACAAGATAAAATGTATTAAGTTACCATGACGCCGGTGGTCATGTAAGGTTTGAAGCACGGAGACACTGCCGGTAAAGCATTCTTTTGTTTGCTTACTTTTCAAGAAATATATCACCTAGTCATTGCACAAGTGCTAACGATAAGTATCAAACAGTATTCTGTTTCTACTTTCTTATTTGATGTGAATCACTTACCACGATTCATGGCACATCCCATTAATACCGCATCCTCAATATTCCCATATATTACAACATCTTAAACTACTTTTGCTCAGGTTCTTGTGCTTACATGTCTATTTATATTCTCAGTAAGAGTTGCAGTGTTACAGCCTAACAATTTTCTGCCTAGATAACATGAGGTTTCGTCTGTGTTTGCTAAACTTTATTCTATCACATCTGAAACTTTTTTCGAGTTTTCCACATTGAATAATCCTCTGTAACTGTGATCTGTTTTCTACTCATAATGCTTCTGTCCTTTATTTGGGTAATACATTTAATTACTATTCCATGCTATGGGTTTATTACAAGCCTTACCTAGGGCGTTGAACTAGATAATACTTCTCTTTATTGCATTACTCTCCTCTTAGCTACATAATAGCTTGCGTTTAAATTACGGGTCCGTCTGTTTAAAAGTTAGTAAGTTAGCAATTCTTGCTCATTTTCTTAATAAATGTATGCTACGTCTCCATATTGCAATAACCTTGCTTTAGAGGAAAAGTCTAAATCTATTGCTTAGTGCAATGCACACTCAAAACCTGATGGGCTGTGTGTTTTATTCAACAGTTAGGGAATGAAAGAAATGGCTTATTGTTTATGAGAGAAGAATGTCATCTGGGATACTATATCAGAGCAATAACATCAACGCCATGTATACAATTAGTCATTTCAAGCGACACTCTGACAATTTTTCTACAAGTTAAGTAATTACCATTCTTCTTTGTTAAGGTTCGTCATACTTCTTTTACCAAAACCCGGAATATCCAAGAGATTGCAAAGAAGCTCGTGACCAGTGTTCGTCTGATAATTTAAGTGGTGTATACACCATCAAGCCAGATGGATATCCACGACCATTTGAAGTTTACTGTAACAATGCTATTTCAACTGGTGGTTGGACGGTATGTCAACCTTACTCTCATTATCCGTAGGTTATTTAATACGCGCAGAACTATGGACACTACGAAATTATCATATTGTCCACAAATTTGTTCATGCCGTGCTACGAAATGTTGTCTTTTCCAAATATAAATTAAGAAATTGGCAAGGTGTAGAAATCTTTTCAATACTCTTAAAGTAAACATAAGACTGCCTTCAATTACATCTAGAACGGTATTGGCTTTCAGGATAATTTTTAGCCAATTCGTTAAACACAGAAAATATCTGACATTTTGAAATTTTTGTTCACACGACTGTAAATTGTGCGATGATGAAATTTAAAAGGTTGTTCTCTCCTTTGATCTTTTCAGATGGAGAAACCGTTCAACCGTTATTAACAGGCTAATTGCTAGATTTTTTATATTCTTTTATTCTAGTTTAAGATGTGAACGCTCAAATTATTCTACAGCTATCAAACGGTGTAGCAACTTTACCAAACAGAGACTATGAGCCTAAAGCACCAGGGTATATTGAACCTTAAGATAGAATACTATCGGTATAAGTTGTAAAATCAGATTGATTCATTGAATGGATCAGTGTATATAACTCTGAAAAAAAATTGACAAATGCTCATTTTGCGCACTTGCAAATTCGAATTTGATAGAGAACATTATCCTAGTGTAAATTCATGTCTCTCTTTCAATAAATTAGGTTATTCAACGTCAAATTGATGGTTCCCTGACATTTAGAAGAAGTTGGGAAGATTATAAAAGTGGATTTGGTTTCTTGTCAAGTGAATTTTGGATTGGAAACGAAAAACTGTCATATTTAACTAATCAAGCGGTGTATGAGCTCCGTATAGACATGACACTGTCCAACGGATCATCTTTCTACGTCAACTACAACTCTTTCCGTATCAGTGATGAATGGAGTGGTTACGTAATAGTGTCTGATGGCGACTTTCGTAGCAACTGGGGTTAGTACGTCATTCATTTGGAGTCTCTCAGGCTATTTAATGTTCTTTTTGCATGTTGAGAAAAGATTACTAAGATTGGTATTGATACTGTTTAATCACTTAAATATTAAGACAAATTTCTACTTCCAAAATTACAATTACAAAACCCACACATCAGAATAATAATATTCACAATGTGTACCTTTTCCTCACAAGCGAATATGCTGTAATTGCTTAGTTATGTCCTCGATGATAAGAAGTACTAATATCCGCAAAAAAAGTTGTTCATCTTATATGTTCATTTTAGATTGTATCGTTTCAACGTGTCCACTTAACATGACTCATAACAGCTGTTCATGCACGAACCTGTGCACTGATCCAATCGGACAGACGGATTGTTACACTGCATGCATAGAAACGTGTGTACCTGAAGGATGCTTCGTGACTGAGACAAATTCATTCATTATGGTATGAAATACTTTGCTTGTTATAAAGTGTTCCACTTTGCGAACGAAGTATACAGTGTAGTAGCTAGACCTGTCGTTTTACAAATTCTTCAAAAAATGTAAAACGAATTCAATCTTTTTTCTTAACATTGGATTTATTGCAGGCTGGTGAATCCTTCATAAACTCAGAATGCACACAAAACTGTACATGCGTCGACAATAACCTCAGTTGCAATAACGACTACGAGTGCAGCCCTGACGCGACATGTACAGTCAAAGACGAAGTTCGAAAATGCTACTGTAATGAAGGTAGCGAAGGAGACGGTGAGACCTGCATTAGAACTAGTTTCAGTGACTGTTACGATGCATTACAAGCTGGTCGCACAACGGACGGTGTTTACACTATTATGCCAACCAATTGGCCGGGTTCGCCATTTGAAGTCTTCTGTAATATGAGTTTTGGTGACGGAGGATGGACTGTAAGTAACAATTTTCATTTCTGTAGGGTCCAGCCATTGACTTGAAAATGTCTTAACACTGGCAATTATGACAAAATTATTAGCATTTATTCTACTATAAAAGCTTCTATGAACTGTGCAAGAAGCGGAATATGGTCAAATGTTTGACATTTTTTTTAAAGAATAAATCACCTCTGGTTATTTTAGTCAACATCTTCAAGTTATAGGTCATAGCCTCCATATTCTCCGGTTTGTCAGATTCCATTCAAAATTTGACAGGAAATGTTAGAGTGTTGGTTATGGTGACGTAATGTAAATGAACAACGGCAGTCACATGTCATTTGTTGTCATGAAAACAGAATGGCTATCACAAAAGCAATGGCTACTGGTCTTTTTGCTGGACGTTGGACATTCCTCTTTAACACAGACAAGCCTTCTTACATCTTTCAATGCTAAGATGTTATTTCTTGATTTTTTGATCACTCTCTGAACATTTGCCTCAGAGATATTACAATCCATGTTTGAAGCAATAAGCCACAAATACACTAGTCTTGATATAAGTGTCAATTTTCTTAAGGTCTTTCAACGACGAACTGATAGTGTTACGGACTTCTATCGTAGCTGGGCAGAATACAAACAAGGATTTGGTATACTGAATCAAGGGAACGACTTCTGGCTTGGAAATGAACAGCTGCATTACCTAACAGATCAGAAGGATTACATCTTACGTGTTGACTTTGTTGATTCGGGCGATTTAGCATTTTATGAAGAGTATAGAACGTTTAAGATCGGAAATGAAAGTACCAAATACCAATTAAGTTACGGGACATACAGTGAAGGGACCACAGGTTTGTATAAAACGATTTGGATGTAATGTTTTAGAGGCCCAAAATTTGCTAACCCTTACTAACCTGTCAGCAAAGGGACTGAAAAGTCTTGCATTGTGGGAAGTTTTATGAAGTGGGCTTATGCTCCAAGAACAAACATGATTAGGCAAACGAAATAATTGTCCTCCTATAACCTTAAAGCTAGGTATGTGGGCAAACTAAAACAATAGGTATCTTGTCAAACAAATTCGCATAGCTAGTTTTTTTCTATAAAGCTGAGCATATAAAGACAGTATGCAGCTCACACGGTGATATGGAACAAATGGTCAAGTAAATAAGAGAAAGGAAGGAAGATTTTTTAATATCTTAACTTGCATTTGCTCGTTAAATTTTATCACAATCAAACGTTTAAATGTCGATATGTTTTGCATCAGTTCGCTGGGTTTTGTTTTCTGCCAGTTTATCGTCCAGTAGCACTCTGGATAATGGTCTATAAACATTTCGAATTTGGCCCATAGTTCCTTGTACCAACCCATGTTGCAGCTTTCAATTCACTTGCATTTCAGTCAACATCCTGCCGCAGTCCTTTTAACATTATAAAGGCGGCCCCAGGAGCGTGGCTCTCATCCTATTGTTTCTTTGAAGCCTTACAGGATGAGACAAAGCCACAAATCAGACTAAGAAGATGTAATAAAAATGTTTAAATTAGAAACGAAACCATAAATTCAAAGCTCATGTTACTTGGTTCGTGACTATTTCTTCGGCATACCCTTTCCGAAGTTCATCATTGATCTTTTGTTTCAGTTGTATAAGAATCAAAAGATTTGGTGTCTTCAATTTTCTACTTTAATTCTGTTCAACGCTGATTGTCGCCAGTCTATTTCAAACAAATAAGCTATTTTTATTCGTAAAAAGCATCATTACAGAAAATTAAAAAAACGGAAAAGAGATATGGTGCTCACAGTCTCAGGGTTTACCTTTTGTATGTAATTTTTTACAGAATTGATGAAAAACCATATTTTGTGGTCTCAAATGCCATGTATAGCTTAAACAAGCTCAGCTTAGTTTGGACCATTTGACAAAAGTCTTGCTGTAAATTTAGATCACGGATTAGTAGCATCTTTTGCTTGAAAATTTTAAGTTAATGTAATGCAATAAGGGATCAGTGTTTACGTGTTACTATGGCATGATAACATCATATTGTATTCATCACCCTACTATGATACCACTAACCGTGTAATGTGAGTCTACATTTTTACATCAACCACAGGTTATAGTTATTTGTTTTATAACAACGGTGGACAGTTCAGCACACTTGACCAGGACAACGACGGATGCAACTTCCATGACTGCGCAGAAGGACATAAAGGAGGTTGGTGGTACAAACCGCCCTCTATTGTTTGTGTAGAATGCTATTATAGTTATCCATATTGTTATGGTTTTCAAACAAGGAGCAACTGCCATAACATTTGTACAGGTACCAATCTAAACGGCGACTACAATGGAGGTAATGGACAAAACATCTTCTACGGTAACGATAACGGTGGTATTTGCAACCACAAGTTTGCCGAAATGAAAATTCGCCCGTCCTCTCCATAGCATGTTATTCTTAGTTAGTCTTCACGTTTATACCATTTATGTGGAACTCTTTAGAAGGAAACGGTCTACCAGCAATTGATAAATCAAATGCTTAAACGGTAAAGGCATCTTAGATATATTTCTTCACATCAAGCTTAAAATGCAGTTATATGTACTTTAATAATGAATGTATACTTTTCAAACAACATTCGCTTAATCTTTGAAGACTCTCTTTTGTTAGAAATGTAATGTGGTTGGTAAATATAAAATATATATATACAAGATAAGAATAAAATACCTATCAAATGATTGCTCTTTTTTTCACTTCTCTCAAATGTTAAAAAGGTATGTGTTAAAACGAGTAAAATTGCTGAAGCCACTCATGGCGAACATTTTCAGAACTGTAAAACCTGTTCCCAAAGTAGAGACAAAAACGTTACTTGAATTGCTAATCTAGTTATTGCGAATATGCACGCCACTTCATACCGCAAACGGTATAACTTAACAACAATCGGTGTGGTATCTTTAATCCGAAATCAATACTAAATCGCCGGATAAACATAACACGTCTGTATACCTACATTACGTGCTGCAGTATTTGAGTTAATTTTAGAAAATGGTCAAACTTTATTCTTATTTAGATCCATCGCAAATATAAGAAAGGTTCTTACATCTATTTTGGTGGCCTGGACTGAATTGAAGCTACCCTTTGCTACAAAAAATATTAGAATCTGCCAAAAAGTACGTGCATTTCTGTGTTTAGTATGTGTTTAGTTGGAGGTTTGTTTATCCCCGCTCTGTGCAATTCCCAGGTTCTAATGTCCCGGAATATAATAAATATATAATACCCCAAATCGCATCTTAGGACCCTCAAAAATTTTACAATTTCCCTATGCTTCCCATCTCTTCTCTTTGCTGGAGCCACTGGATTAGAAAGTTAACAAATTCTTGTCGTTTATAGAATTGTTCAGCTGTGGCATTGCACTCCCATAACTGGCACACGGGGGGATGTGCTTCCCTGAGTATGCTTTGTAATTATGTAATTATTGTGGTCTGATTAGAGCACAAATATCACACTTTGATAACTTTCTATCAAAGCTCGACCCAGGCTAGGGCGGTTGGTTTGATGGTGCATGGAGATTATGAAGGGTCTTGGACAAGACCAGTGATGGT
Organism: Holothuria leucospilota; assembly: GCA_029531755.1. NCBI lineage: Eukaryota > Metazoa > Echinodermata > Holothuroidea > Aspidochirotida > Holothuriidae > Holothuria > Holothuria leucospilota. The sequence continues at coordinate 47,612,313 of CM055971.1, forward strand.
CAGGGTTGCATGAGCCCTTGGAACAGTCATGTAATACAAGCTGTTCAAAAGTAATAACAAGACACGTACGAAATTACAATCCACCTTTGCAAAGGGCACTGAAAATGCCTTTAGAGACAAAATAGTAATTTTCCAAAGTCTTATGAACCGAAAGTAAGCTCTCTCCTAGGGGCATTTAGTTTTGAATATTACTATATTTATTTAGAGGGAAAGGGGAAATATCTGAGGTGACCTAGCCGGCCTTATGACCCCGAGTGCCACCGATGTTTACGGTATACTTAATTAAAGCGAAATGTGCTTATGAACACCTTATCACTGATTGGAAATGTGTAAGTTAAAGTAATTGCAACTTACAATCAAAAATTAAAAATGTGACAACAATATTATTACTTTTCAATCGCTTTCAAACTGTTTGTTTGTATGCTGAGACACTTATCCTAACTTTTTGAGGGAGGGGGCTAAAAGGTATCTCAGTCTCCTTGGTCAAATGAATGAGAAGGTATAGTTCGACGCCTATGTATTTTTTTTTTGTAAGCACAATATGAAAGTGTCCGCACCCTTCTTTGTTTTCACCGCATGCGCAGTAGGAGAAATGTTATCACAGAGAACCCAACCAGTCAGTATAAATACCCCGCGATGCAGTTCGGCAGTAATGTTCATCCACCCGAGTCGTATACAAACGTAGTTTACATGCAGTATAGAACACATGAAAGTAACGAGCACCTCCCCCAAAAGTCAATACAAGTTTATATTTGAAATATCACATGTGTTTCAAAGTCCTTACTAAAAGTCTTATTTTACCCCAATTGGAAAATTCTTTGATGTAACTTAAGGTTAAGGGACTCAGATAGGCAATGCGGTGTAAGCACCGAAAGCGCAAAGCAGGGTGTCGGTAGCGTTTAAAGGTCATTTGCGGACATCTGCGGTGATAGTACGAAGACATGTGAACTGAGGTATCTCATACTTGCATGCCACATACAAATTTCAAAAACCGTTTTGTTTTGGGTGAAGGTGAAAATTCATTTGGAATCACACGAAGTGGTATGGTGAAAATCTCGTAAACACGAAAGATCATAAAGGGTAATCTTGACGGATCTCATAGTTGGCATATAGTGCCTCCATATCGCGTTCAATATCTCAATTATTTTGGTGGCGGTCAAAGGTTTTTTGAGATCATTTGAGGTCAAACTATGAAAAAACCGGTATGTATCTGTGAGAGATCTAATACGGAGCAGGTGGACGACTCATGCTGTGTCACTAGAGGCCAAATTGTGAATGCATCGTAAAACATGACATCTCAATAAGGATAAACTTGAAAAATAGACCTCAGTGCGAGAAACCATTTCCTCATAGAATCACAAGGCCTTTGTGTTTTTAATAGTTACCAGTCCGGGAGAAACCCTCCTTCGAGGGTTCGCTTTTTAATTTACTTGACTAGCATTTGCACAGTCGTTTCTTTCATTGTGCCGAAGTAACCGTGCCATGACTTCTGTTGCTAACTTCGACTCGCTTCTTGGCAAGCAGGGCTGCTCAGTCTGAGCATATACTACTTTCGCGAAACAACGTTTACGGTTGCTTGACACGGGCTTTTATGTGTGCGGCCTACGTAGTAGGCCTATGTATACTGAGATTAGTGTATTACAACAATACTTGGCCAAGTCCAAGGCTTCCAACCTGGAAATTATTTGCACAGCTTCTGTATAAACTGAAGTATGCCTCACCATAAAGGTAAGATCAACACGAATTTCGTGCAAAATAAGAAGCAAAGACTGAAGTACAAAAACAGAAGGATTAAAACCCTTCTGAGCAAGGGTATGGAATTGTGCAGTATGACAAACTGTAACTTAGTGTTTTTATTTATACCAAGGATGAGCTAAACCATATTCGTGTTGCTGGCAGTCAAGATATGCTCGCAGCCTATCATGGGGCTGGAATCAAATCAACCATGTTTAGTGAGACTGAGAGTACATCAAGTGAGATAGTACAGGGCCCTACAGCTAGGCCTAGTGCACCTACCTGTAGCTCTAACATTATGACTTGTGATGCAGCCACAGCCTGTACAAGTTCCAGCACTGCTAGTCAGCAAGACAAGCCAGCTGTAGCACTGGTCTGCAGGCGTAGTCATGAAAGTGAACCTCATCGCAGTCACGGTGACAATTCACCCATGCCTAAGACTTCCCCCTCTGCTACAACAACTAGTGACAGCAGTGTCTGTAACGTTCCACCTAGGCCTACATCATCTACTGCCTGTGTTGAGCCCACTCAAGAGGAGGTTCAGTTACAAAATGCATCCACTCTTTCAGCTTCAGAGAACAATTTGCCACACACTGGTCCAGATACAGGTAGACATAGCCCACTCAATCATACGTACACACAACCTACTACACAACCTACTGAAGTTAATTCCCCGAGGCCTGCAGATGATAGTGATGAAGAGGATGCAGATGAAGAAGCTCCTTTGAGTCTGGTAAAAGCGGTACTAAAACTGCAGCAAGATGACCCTTTGGCACAAGTGTACCAAGCAGAAAAAATTACTGACTCCCGTATGTTTCTTGGCTCCAAGCAGTATTTCGTGAAATGGAAAGGGTGGTCAGATAAACATAATACATGGGAACCAGAGGAACACATAATTGATAAAAAGCTTATTGCATTGTTTCTGTCACAGCAAAACAAAGAAAAAGAACAGTGAAGACATAAGTATTTGGTATTGAAGCAACCATGAATTCCACTCTTTAACAAATTCTAGTTAGATTTAATTCAAGTTCAGAGAATTTCTACGTGCAACACAAAATAATCCCCAGCAAAATCATACCAAAATCTTATTGCTGAGCTAAAAGAATTTGATCCAGTACAGTAAATCAGTTGATCTATTCTAGCTACATCAGTTAGGCTGTAAGCATATACCATCAAGCAATACGCACTAATCTTAATAATTTCAAGTAGGCCTAATTACTAAAAGTACTGTACTATATAATTTTAGACAAAATGACCTAGGCCTAAGGTCATATTTGCTACTGTACTCCAGACATTTATTCAATCTTTAATATTTCAGGAAACTGAACATATAAATCTGATACAAGTAATTTAATCAGTTTAGCCGTAGATGAAGGGAACTCCCCGAGCAGGCAATGTACTGTACACAGCTATAAACAATTGAAATAATTCTGTGCAATTGACGCATTTGTCAGGAGTGGTCTCTGTCATACTGTTCATTATGTAATTAAGGGTTCTAGGGCTTAATTTTCAGGGTATTCTCGTTCACTTAAGCTGTCTGTTTTGGCTAGGAACTGCTCAGAGTCCAGTTCATCCTTAACCTTAGCAAAGAATGTGAGATAGTCAGCCTTCTTTTGTTGTTTCACAAATGAATTCCATTCATCTTCAAGTGCATTTCTCGTGTCACTGTGTTGCATTTTTTCCAGTAACTCTTTGATACGATTACTAATTACAGACTTTGTCTGATTCGCAATGTCATGATAATCAAGGCGCTCTTGGGGTGTTACAAAGACTGGTTCGGGAATTTCAGAAGCTGCATTTGGTTGGTAGGTTATTTTGAAATGTGCTTTCCTCCTAGAAAGTGCTGCTGAAGTGAAGTCAGGTAGTTGGGCATCCAGCTCATCTCCCATAGTGGACATCATGACCCTTTCTGTCATGGGATTCATTAGGTAACCAGTCTCCCTTAGCCTCTTTCTCCAGGCTGTAATTTCATTCTGTTTGACATCATGGCGTGACTCGGTATTTGGCAAAAGTCTCGGATCATTGCAGCCTATTCTTTCAAGCACCTCGCATCTGAGCTGAGAACATAAGTTAATTGTGCTATAAGTTCAAATTGTCTAGATCTATGGTGTCTGTAAAACAAATTGTGCAAGTAAACTATAGGGGGGGGGGGGTACTTGAATAAATTGCAAACCATCTTAAGGAGAGTAACAGTTTTTATTCTCATATTTTGAGATGGATTAAAATATTTGAAAATGATTTTGTGTATACATTCAGCATATAAAACTGTCAATACAACTAAATTTATATTATAATGTACTGTAGGCCTCTGTGATCATGTGCAGCTACTTAACGTTATATTTACCTGATCTAATTTTTTCAGATTGCGGAAGGTCCTCATCCAATCCTCTTCTGTTGGGACACCTACTGGGTTCCAGGATTTGGACCTTTTGTTTACATTTTCTAGTTGAAAGTCCATGTCTTCCATTTTGCCTTTCTTGCCAAGGGATTGGTTCTCTCTGACAAATTTGTGTAAGGGTTCAGGTAGTATCATCTCATTAATAGCTTCTCTCAATTCAATCTGCTGATACTTAGGGTGATTGCGTGCATGAAAAAGTGGTGCAAATTTGAAAAGACCTGTTTTAATCAGACTCCAGTTGTTGTTTCGAATTCCCTCTCGAAAATTAATTATTGCCTGAGCATACCGAAGTACTTGTTCTTGCATGTATTGGTAGTTTGGATCTGTGACACTCTTAGACCAATTGAGATACCCTTGAGAAGTTGGCTCAGTTGCACTCTTCATACATTATCGTATGTAAGGCAAAAGCAATTCAGACATAGTACCATGGTAAAATATGTTCAATAATTCCCATGACTTGTGATGATCTGAACCTTTAAGTGCATATTTTTGAGCAATTTCACTTCTGAATCCCATGCTCAGTGCAAGATCTTTCAGGACTATTTCCCAGTTGAGACTAAAAAATGATCTAACCATATTCATCTCCATGTGACCATATCCAATTCTTAAGTGCACCCAACCAAATTCTTTCTGATAGACAACATCCTTTTCTGCTGTGTGATGGTTGTTTTTGCAGTGTTGTTTAAATTCATCTTCCCCAAACACTGCGGTATTGCAAGAATTACAATGGAAGGTTTTGGCTATAACCTTAAGAGCTAAGGTGTATGGCAGACCATCACAAATAACACTCAGCCATTCTCTTGTAGGATTTTCAGTATATCCCCTGATACAAAAATCCTTACCTATAGAAATTAATACTGTTTTCACTGTTTCAAAAGAATTTGGATTAACAAATATAGGATCACGGGGTGAAACACTTTCCCCTTTTGTTTCAGTCTCTTTGTTCTGAGGTTTTAATGAACCTTGGGTTCCATCAAATAAGATTTCTGTTACCCTCACTTTTTGTGCATGGGTCACTTTAGTGGTTGTGGTTTCACTGCTACTTAGTTTAGATGAACTGACTTTCAAACTCTTTTAGCAGTTGTCACAATTTCTCTTTGACTTCAAATTTTGTGTATCACAGTGACTGCATACTTTCCATTGTTTCTTCATTTTTTCATCTTTAAGTAATACATCTATATCATCAGAAATTTGTTCATTGTCACATGTACTACAGATTTGCTGACCTTTTATTAACTCAATTTTCTCCTGCAAGGCATTCTTCAATTTTAAATCTGCTACTGAGCAAAAGTGTTCATTACATACATGTTTTTGGTCTAAAATACACAGAGCTTCACTGCTTGTCAGTGATCTTTCCCAACAACTTGGTCTCAAGCTACTCTCATTTTGAAGCTTGCCATCAGGGTCTACCTCAGCTACACAGACACTTGTTACAATGGAAGTTTTAACTTTGTTGTTTTCTCTTACATTGTAAGACTTTCCAATTACTTGATCATTATCAAATGCAACAAGGCAATCACCCCTGGGTGTAGGGAGAGGATCCATTGATAACCCTTTCAGCCAGTTTCTGACAGTCCAATAGGAACCCCCTGGACTTGTTAAACCATACACATTTGCAGTAAGTTTGCTCTGTACAATTGAATAAATGAGAACATTTTCAGAAAAGGAAAGAGGGAGGACAACGTATGGGTTTGTTAAACTGTAAATTTGTTCAACATTCTTAGCTACTCGATACAAATCAGTTGGTGCATTGCAGTTTGATCTGGTGTGAGCCAAGCCTTTCAATAATCCTACCACAACTTTGTTTCGATCATTAACCCAACTCTCAAGATCATGGGCGTAGATCCCGGGGGGGATGGGGGGGATATATCCCCCCCAACATTTGACTAGGGGGGATGGCCCATGCAATCATCCCCCCCCCCAATGTTTCAGTCTACAGATACGTTTATGGTGGAAAGTATATTTTATTCTTCATTTTCGTAAGAATTTTTTTCAATCTCGCTTCACTTTCTATCACAAATGTTTCTCAAACTATCAGAATTTTAGCAAATCGTTGGCAATCTATCGAAATTTTCGCGCGCTCCGCGCGCTTCCAACCTTACGTCAGTGTCACTTATATTATCAATATCTTCCGATAGCAACATTCGGAAAAGCACAGCAGCAAAAAGTTGAAAGTTTACGAATTAACAGGTTAAAGACTGGCTTATGGGAGTGGCATGTTGGTTTGTTGGGCAATTGAAAGTGTCTCAATGTAGAGTCTGAATGCAGGTTTTGTAATGGGAATATTATTCGTCACTGTTTACACTCCATGTTATGACCATTATTAAGGTAATAATACACGAAACTGTTCTGATCACGGCACTTTCCGAAGAACAGAGATGCATCCCCAAACATCTGTGGGGACCTTGCATCAATATGGGATCTGTCAATCTAATATGTAGCATGATGTAGAAGGTTGAAAGTACGCATCTGCCGTTATATACTATTCAAAAATTTTTACCAGAGCATCGCCAGTTCGCGCTGAGCCATTGTTGGTATAGATGGTGACTGTTAATACACTTATGACCGAAACAGCACTCTGTAACCCTCTTATTAGTCCTTCACCCCCTTTTGCTACACCTATCAGGAGGTCTAATATCACCTCTCTGCACCTATACTCTCCCTCCCTCTCATTTTCAATTGCTGGCAGCTGTTCGCCCGGATTTTAGTTCAAAAGTAGTAAAAATACGACAGTTGTAAAGTGTTCGGCGGCGTACTCTATTATCATTTGGATGTCAGGTAGTATACGCATTATGTCATTGCCCCCCCCCCCCCCCCGCCCCAATTATTATGATTAATGCAGAGCTTCCAGGAGGTCCTATTCAGGTATCTGCTAGCCTTATGTGCCCTTTCATAATGCACAATGAAGGAAAGGACATATTCGTTATAAATCAAGAATGTTTTTGTGGACTCCACGCACACATTTTTGTGTAAAAACTTTCCCGAAATAGAAGGCAGTAAAATAGACATAAGGGAGGGGGCTTCAGGAGATTTGTTGACAACGTATCTGTCTCTTAATAGACAACATATTCTCTTTTACCTAACCAAAAATTAGCATTCACTAAATTATGGACATTTTCCGGCCATATATGATCAGTTCCAAAACATCCCAAAGATAGCACCATTTTGCATCTAAAAGTCCTTAAATTAATAAAAAAAATCTTAAAGGGGAGGGGAACCTCTTCCTCAGGACGACACCTTTTTGTAGTGACAAACGAAAGATCAAAACTGCTGCATGCAAATGCAGGAACGCATAAAAAACAAAGGTGTAATTTACGCAGACTTGGGGGAACTGAGCTATTATTACGACATCATCTATGGTGCTCCCAATCACAAAAAAAACCTGGCGACGCCACTGATCTCAAGCCAACTTGCAGGTCTTGTAATGATCTCCGAATTCAAAATACAGTTGTCTGGGATGACCCTATATGTTGATCCCTGCCTTTTTGAGCTTAGCAGGACATTGTTGCTCTTGTACAATTCCAATCCGGTGCAGCTTATCGACGAGTGCTCAAAATAGCAGTTCCTAAATGTATGAATATACTAATAGCCTACCAAAGAACATTACCACTGAAATTAGCCCCTTAAAACAGTCTTCCTGGCACTTCTGAGACATTAAAACCAAGGAGCTTCCGGGGGCTTCGCCCCCTGGACCCCCACCGGGGCTTTGCCCCTGGACCCCACAAGGGGCCCTAAGGCGGGCCCCTGGACCCCACCCGTCGTGGGCTCGCGCTTCGCGCTCGCCGTGCACGCTTCGCGTGCACATGTTCCACAGTTGCGATGGTTCACCCCATCCCCCCCAAAGTTGAAAAGAAATCTACGCCCCTGCTCAAGATCAAGATTTGCTGTGTAATTTAAATCATAGGCAGCTGACTTTAAATCTGAGATGTCTTTGTTAACATTTTCACATTCTCTTTCACCTAGGAACTGGGCAACTAATCCCAGTTCATCTGATGAGAGTTGTTTCAAAACATTAATAGCATCCTCTGCACTGTAACTGTGCTTCACTTTTTGAATCTTATATATCCTGTTATCTTTAGACTGCTCATCAGCAGGTTTTAATGGCACAAAAACAGGTTGTTTTTCTGTGTTATCATCCTGGTTTTCTCTTTGTAGGCCTAGGCCTTTGCTTGTATCATTTCTTGAACTTGAGCAAGATGATAGGTATGTGTGATCTTTTGAATCACCGTTTCTCTGTACATTTATCTCCCTTATTTTTTTTAAACAAATTGAGCAAATTTTTCGTGTTGTTTTCTTTGCCCTATGGCATTCTTGGCCTGTATAACCAAAATCTTTCAGAATACTTAACACAAACGTAGGTAACTTGTCTAAAGTATACAACCCTGTGTTACTGTCGTTAGATTCACTCCACGAACTATGCAGTGGGTTAATACACTCGTGACAAAACGTACCGGATCTTTTCCTTTTCATGTTTTGGTGATGGCTTATGGGAAAAAATGACTAACAATACGTAACTAAAATGTATTTACCAATCCTCACTAAGATAACTTTATCAAAAGAAGTCGAAATAAGTTTCGTATCAAGTTAACGAGGAGCAATAATATACAAAACAAGAAAATCCCATACAAGCGTTAACTTAACTTAGCGCTATTGCGTGCATAGTCGATATATGCCGACGTTAACATTGCGCACAGTACGCGTAGTGCACATCTTTCATTACAAACTTCGCGGGGTTTTATAGCGTGGAGCGTTGCCTAGTGATACATTGAAGCTAGCGAATATTGCACACTGTTGCAATATAAGTAAACGTCTGGTATGCGTCTGAAAACTACAAACTCGTTCTGTTCGTCCTCTTTTTTGGTGAATTTTCAACGGTGGGCAAAACTTTCCGCACGGTGAAAACGTTAAAAAATTGTTAAACTAACATATTATTATAAGTTCATGTACCCCAATAACCTAAATTTTTCCCTTTTTTTGGTTGTGAGTGCGCCGCACACAATATATGTATGGCAACAGTGAAGTGCATTGTGGGTAATGGCGGCCCCCATGTGCACAAAAAACCCTCGAAGGAGGGTTTTTTGTGCACCCTCGTTCAAGGGTTTCTCCCGGACTGGTTACCTGTGATATGCATTAGTCGTACGGAAATATTAAACGCTTTGTAAGCCGATAATTGGTACAATAGAAATATGTGGGAACTTTATAAAATTAATATTAATTTCGAAGGTATAATGTCTCTAATCTATTATAAGTGTTATGCAATGCAATAAAAGTGGATGCACATGTATTTGATAACGACGCTAGAGTCCCTCTGTTGGCCAATGTATTACAGGTAAAACTGAAAGCTTTTTGGCAACAAGGCAAAATAATGGAAATAATCTGGGCAAAACTAAATTTTAGATACCGTCCACTACCAGCGTCCCCACCAACACCAAATTATTGTGTGCATAACTCCTTCACAAGTGCGTAATGGCAAAATTACAACCTTAAATTTCCATACTATGAAGTCTCAAAGGTGTTGAAATTTTATTTCTCTCACTGCGTTAATAATGGGCTAGTAAAATTTGCATGTATAATACGAGTGAACTGTGGAGTGTAGCCTAGCTATGACGTTGATGTCCGCACACTTTTTGCTGTAAATTATTGTGCCTAAAGAGAATGGGTCTGCTCATACTTAACTTGTGGTCGTTTTAGAACTCAGACTTTCCTTCAGATTGTCAAAAAATTATGAGCTAATGAGGATTTAACAAACTTCTTTGCTAACATAAGCCACTCATTGTGATAATTTGAGATGTCCATTTAACACTCCTACGTTATGGAGCATATATATTTATTAAAATGGAGGTGAATGAATGGAGGAAATGAATAAAAATAAAACACTGTGATAGTGTTACCAACATGTGGAGGAGAAAATAGTTGGTCCGGAGTCCGGGCAGAAAAATGAAAAATATTTCATTCATATAAAGTAGATACCTGGCGCAAAATACCAGAGGGAGTCGTTAGGGTTAGGGTCAAACCCAAAGAAACAGGATTGACGAGACTCTCCCTTTAACCCACCCCTTATCTTATAATAATAACAAAATGATGACTACTCAATACATTAATGTGATGGACTCATTTTGTAACTTTTTGAATGTAAACAGGATGTCAGATAAAACAACACTACAAGTAAAATTCCAGACATTAAATTCACTGTTGTTTCTTTTTTTCTTAAAATAATTCATTTCACATCATGCTTAGATTGTGACGTGCTTAAATTGTTTTCTTAGAGTCTGTTATATAACATTTCCCTTCAACCTGGACCGTCTTAACAGAATATTGCAACTGTTTTCTGTAAACTAGTTAACAATAAAAATAACAGCTATTATAATTTAAGCTTTACAGGGTTGCAAAAAACCCACATTGCATAAAGGTCCACTTTGTCTTCAGAAATACTTTTAAACTATCAGGCTCCTTCTCGTCCCCTCCGTTTGTTTTATTCTCCCAAGTCCTGTGTTTTTTTAAGAACTCCCTCACAGCTATACCCCGCTATTCCTACTATGCCCAGTATACTTTCTCTTTTGTGTCGCTTCTTTTCCCTTCTTTTACTTTTGTCTTCCTGTCCCTTTGTTCATTCTCCTTCTTTAGCACTTTCTTTCTCTTGTGTTTCTATCTTCCTATTTTCAATTTGATCTTGTTTCTTGTCAGCAACACCCTCCTCCGAAGGCACACGTCTACTCAGTAATGCTTTATAGTTTTCTAAACATGCTTACATTGGAAACTATTTGATAGCAACAAGCAAGCATCCGACAACTCATATTCCATGCGTTGTTCCTAACACGCTGCCATGCAGATTGTTAGCCTTTAAGTGACTAGCACCGTGCACTGCAGTTCATATGTATCAATGACATAATGGAGCCGCAGCATTAAAAATGATCTTTTCCCTTTAAGATTAGCGAAAAAGGAAAATTATGATTCTCTCTATGAAAATGCTTTATTTGTAAGTTTGGCTTCGAAGTTAACAGACTTCAAGCAATTGTATGTTTAGAATATTTTTATTGTCAAGTGTTTTTACGACCGTGGAATTACACCCTGTTATTACGAGTACCAGGGGCGTACCATTCATATTCTTTACAGGTCCAGGGACGTGATATTAGATACCTTCTGCTACATTTTCATCAAAGATATCTCAACAGTTCAGGGGGACTCGGGCCACAAGCTCGACTACAAAAAAGGAATAGAAAAAGAGGAGGGAGGAGGAGGAGAGAAAGAGAAACACAAATAAATTAGCTAAATATTTTACCACCTTGTTTACATAACTACCTTCTGTAGAGGTTGGGTAGAGCTTCAAGATTAATTTATCTCTTTTAAAAATCTGTTCAAGCGGTTGATGATAATAAGGCGAAGGACTACAGGGTGCGAAACACAGCCTAATCGCTTGGCAATGGTGCTAGTCTACAGGTCTATGGACGCAGACGAAATGATACCTAGGTTGGGTAAGACTTGGTCTTGACTTGGTCACGTCATCATGTGGTAAAAAATTTTTGTTACAGACTAGAATATTTTGCAATCTAGAAAATTTAGGAGCCAAATATTTGCTATAGAGGGGTCCTAAGATGATGCTGATGACTAACTCGTAGCCAGGTTAGAATGGGAACGCACTAACGTGTCGACGACTACTGTTCCCTCTCCGTTAAAGACAGGCAGTTATCCTCCCCAAAGTACATTTTTAGTGTGGAGGTATCAAAATTTTGGATTGGTTACTGTTCTTTGATTGACATCAAAGTTTGAAAATTCAAATAACGCAGAGTAACTCACATTCCACACAATGCAGACAGATAGCCCTGTATACTCACCAGGACATAGCCTGAAGCAATAAAATAGGTTTGTTTCTGCACAAGGAGGAGCTTTTACAGTTGTGGGACAAGCTACAAGTTGTTTAGTTGGGAGAATTGGAACTGCCCGGAATGACGAGAATTGTCCTTTAAAGCAACTCGCAAACCAAAAATATTCTAGCGACGAACAGTGAAGTAGGTATCACATAGCTCCGAGTGTACCCCTATAAGTTCTCCGTCGAAATTGAAGAAGTTAAGATTATAACTTAAAGCAAATCTTTTGCGACGTACGTAAATCTTTGAACACTTTCAACTTCAGTTTTATTCGTTCTTAATTCTTACTTCAAAAAGAGTTGGCGCCCTTGGTAGACAACAAAATCGTGCTTTAGAACTGGCGGAATCTGGGGTTTGGAAGAATCATCTTTTTAAACCCTATGCATGGTAAAGATAAGGTCGGCTCCTATCTTATGCGGCTACCCTCCAGAAAAGAAAAACCTCTCATGGAAATATCCTGGATCAGCAACTGCGAGGAAAATCCCAAAATGTGATCAACCAACTCCCAGTTTATAATGCACGCCGAGGTACTGGATGTCGAGGCAGTAGAGGTTTCAGGGGGCCAAGAAGGTAGTGGAAGGGGAGGCAACGTCCCTCTTTGTCTATCTAGAAGCTAGCTTATGAAGGGATGCTGGCGATGTTTTGAGGTGCTTGAAAGAAACGTTTAGAGACTTGAATAAAGTTTTACCTTTTATTCTTATCGATGAAGTCGATCAAAGAGGTTGTCATGTAATTGGAAAATTGGAACATGGATGTACCAAACAATATCTCTCATTTTTGTTGTCTTTAAGAAAAGTGTTTCATTGTCATTTAGTGTAGCATCGGTTTGTACAAAATCATGCAGTGGTTCTATACGGACAACCTAAATAGAAAAAGGACATTGCTTGATTCACATTATTTCAATCTTGAGTACATGTGACTCATGTTAGAAATAAGAGTAAACGCTCTGAATGTAAGGAACTTTTACCCAAACTGCTTTAGGTTCTCTAACAAATATTTTAGGGAAGAGGGTATTCTCCTCAACAACCGGCTCCGTCCATCTCAATGTGGTCAGTGAAATTTTCTTGCTTTGTTTGTATGACGAATTATTCAGACAATAAGAAACGAATAGAGTGATAAGGCTAAACGCACACATCAAAAGGAGTGTATCCTTTTTGACAATTTGCCAAGGGACGCCATAGACGCCTTCCGTTGCATAGGCACCGTCACTGAAGGAAATTATTATCAGAGAGCTGTGAGAGATTCTGTAATTATGATGGATCAAAAGAGTCGATATAAGGAAAAAGGTTAATTTTTAATCACCTTTCAGAAAAGTCTATTTCTAATAGAAAACACCTAAGAACCTATGTGAAAACCAATTAAGTTGCTTAGTTCAGAAGACTATACAATCCACCACAAAATAAAAATAATCAAAGGTTTGTAACAGACTCTTCAAATATGACTCCCTTAAATATGGAAGGTAAACTGCCCTGTAGTCTAGACTGCTAATAAGGAAGGACCTTTATTAAACAATATGATAGTTAATACCAGCCATAACAAGTATTAAGACACAAGTGTGCAGGCATTTCTTCTTTTTTCAAACTCCTCTAAGAAAGCGGGTCATTCCAGTAAACAATATGGACAACATACTATCCTGTCGTCTAGACATAGCCATGGAGGCGGCAATCCCTTTGCCTTTGCTAGTATGATAGATGATACAGGCTATAAAGAGACATTAAATTCTACAAAAAATTTTTACTTAGAGTTAGGGTCAGTAACCTCTCTTGTAATCTTTAAGTTTACAATGAAACAGTTGTAACTTTGCCCTTGCAATGGATAACTCAACTGATCAAAGAAATGTTGAAAGTTAAATTCATAAGTGTTGTCTTATATGAGGGTGGTAACGTCTAATTTTCTCCATCTAGTCACTAACAACAAAACATTGAGTCAGTGATAATGAGTGCTAGAAACTAGTGCTCGAAAATGTTGAAGTTTAGCTGATTTGTAGGAACAATTTAAATTTCAATAATAGTAGAGAAAAGTAAGGTTCGATGCAAGCGTTTTAATCCAAAGTAAAATGTATTTGTAATTATTGCGTGTGACAAGTCTCTACGAAAGTGATTTTTCAATTAAAGCAAAATGATTTTGGTTTTGTGTAAAATTTTGATGTAACACCAATAGGTATTGCGGTTCTGATGATTTGTTTCTACAAATCGAATAAACGTGTTGTTCCTTTACTTAAATTTTTAAATAAAATTCAATACATTACATTTAACTTATTCTGTTTTTCCACTTTGGATGAGATAAGAAGGTTGGGAAAAAACACTTTCAAAAGTATAACATAAAGTGAAAAGAAATTCAACTTAAAGCCACATGGCTTGTGCAGTGTGCACCGCTAATCTTAAAGAAGAAAAGCACATACTAGTACTACAATACAAGAAAAGGATCAATAAACCCCCACCTCTCCCTTCAAAATGACTTTCTTTTGCAGTACGTGTCTTTTGTGAATGTCAAATCATATTATGAAGATAAGCATGCTGACAGACTTTTTGGCCTTAATGCAAATAGACAAAGGGAGGATTTGTGCATAGAGTTTTGCTTTTAATAATCCAATTCTTATGACGAAACACGTCCTTGGGTTCGAAGAATACTATATATTAAGTCTGAACATATTCGGTTATTCTGTTTACTTCGATTGAAGTAATTCGATGAATGCTTGTTTGAAATAGCTTGTACGCGCAAACATTCCCACGGCCATTGGCAGACACGTAGCCTGAATTTTGTCAAGGGGGGGGGGGGGGGTGGGGTTGAGAACTTAGGTTGACATGACAAAGGTGCCGAGGAAGCTGGAAGGGCCCCTTCGGACAGAGAAAGAAATATCGCATTTTTAAAACATGTGAATTTTTACCTAATTTTTCATATAAAAGTTTGCCAGGGGGAGATAGGCACATGTATCCTAAAGGTTGTAATCCTCTCCATTCCCTCAAATAAAAAACTTATCTTTACTAAAAAGTAATATACAAACTTACTGTTTTGAAGAGGATAGCCCCATGTCACCTCATCCGGAAATTGACGGAATTTGAATTCAGCAAAATGGCCCCAAAGAATTCTTTAAGCACTTTACGTTCAGCTCATTTTGAAAGCATAACATATTTGCCCTGAAATTTAATGTTGCCGGATTTTTGTTCCACAGTTCTACTTATTGTCAAGAGCTACCGGAATACGATTTTTGTTACCTTTGCAATGCGCAACCATTGACATATGAGGGAAGTTAAAAATTTACTTCGCGCGGCAATAAATTTAATATTAAATACCCTAGCAACTTGCAAGGGGAGGGATCATGTTTGAAATGCAAGCAATCACCTGACTAGGAACCTTGAAGTATTGCTACCTCCACAACCGGGTGATTACTTAATACTTACAAGACAAGTTCTTTAATAAAATGACCAGCCACTTTTTTTAATTGAATGGAGATTTTTGAAAGCAAATTTAATCTTAAGATACGTAAAACGAGTATTTTAATGCAATTGATTGAAAACTTGGCAGGGCGCCCCGAAGTTTGCACGGCTAGACAAGCAGCCTTTAGGCTGACACCGATCCCCCAAATTTTAAGACCAGCGTTAAAAATATAGCTCTTGAAAAGCACTCGAAATTATATTTAAAGAGTGCTGCAACTGGTTTAGCAGAAAGGGATAAAGGAAAGCTAATCAAAGTGATCGGGGACGTGAGTAACAGAGATTATAGAAAAATACATTTTGGAATACTGAATCGGCTGGTCCAAAGAATGATGGCTTTGTTTGTTATTTTAGGAGATATATGGCCCTCCCAAGGAAACGATCTTTATATTTTACACGACAACGGAGCCCAAATGATCTACCTCTTCTCCTCTATATATGATTCATGAGGGAATTTCACTGATACAAAAGTAAGCTGATTTACACTGGAGTCCATTTTGCCAACTGCGTTTCATCCTCCATGTTCTGAAGTAATAAAATCTCGCCATGGAGCTAACACGTAAATCCCATGTTCGCGCCAATAACTGCATGGGAAACAAGTAACAAGTAACACAAGTAACACCTGAAAGATGCATGGAGACACTCATTTTGACATATATAGAAGACATGCATAGAAAAAAAATTGTTTACACTTTCATTGGATTTCAAAAAACGTAGGGAAAGAAATGTAGGTGTCACTACCGCTGGAAGGCTATCTGCCATTATTCAGGTCTGATGAGGTTAAGTGATTATAAGATCAAAGTCATGAATCACTGTTTCGTTAATGCTAAATTATTTTTGTAATAATTTTCTGAATTTGCAAAAAGAATTATGATTTTCCGACTGAAGCCATTTCCAAGGAATTTGCCCCCACAGAACATGTAGCGTTAGCGAGGAAAAATTTAAATTTCAAATTCAATTTCTTGATAGCATTTGAACGTATATGATGATTGTGCTGGTTAAGTGCCTTTGTAGGCCGCATGATCATTTGTCTCCGTTACTTCATTGTCCAAAGTGGCTACCGAAAACCTATAGCACATATAGTAGACATACTTAAACAGCGACAAACCCAAAACTTTGTATTTTGTCGAACCCTCTCTCATACTTTTCGGCAAATCGAGTTTGTAATTTTGGTTACTGGTTAATCTACTATGAAAAGCATGCATTCATTAATTCTTCAGTTTCATTATGGTTGTGAAGTAACCATGAAAAATGTCTTGCCTTTGATGTGGCTGTTACCGATTGTGAGGGCACTTTTCAAGAGTCTATGAACAATATGGCGACTTGCATGTCGTTACCATTTTTGTAGAAGTCTGTTGCTTTCCTTCGAAAGAATATGACTAAAGTTCATCGTAGAAACTTTCAAGAACCAGATTCCAACCGTCCCGGATTGACCGAGACTGTCCCGTTTTGGAGTACATTTCCCAGTGTTCGGGTTTGCCTGCTAGTTGTCCCGGTTTCCAGAAAATGTTTTGTGCACTTTAATGTGGAACAGTGTACGTCTCGACTAGGGTCGGACGCCTGGCGGTTCATTTATTTTCATCCTGAATATGAGTGGAAATTTCTCTTTGGGGACTAAAAATTTCGGCGCGCTACGCGCTCAACTTGATCTATTTGTTCCCTTCGTTACATTATATACTTGAGTGTAAGTAAGCCTAATCCTTTTAAACGAATGCACCGTAGTCCACACCGTTTATCCTCAGAGCGTAGCCATGGGCCACGGGTCAGCCTGACTTAGGCATACATTTTCCGTAATGTTATCGGACTGGGGGATTGGGGACCTGCAGTTGACATGTCTGGACTGTTTGCTATGGTTTAAGGGTACACAGTATTTGAAGCCTGAGTTGCTGACTTTGTTTATTTATTCGAATTCGTTATCCTGCTGTATCATTTCTACTCTTGAGGAATTAATGACTGACCTTTTCAATTAATGGTTTTACTACCCAAAATGTGGTTTTCCATGTTGTATTGCTATAGTAAGGCTAGTTGGTTATTCTACCTTGATGCAGTACAGTAGCGTGAACCCGAAGTATATTTATATTTCAACTTTCGCAGTTGATGTTTAGGGTATCGTCAGTCATATCATCACCAGATTTGTTTCTCGATTTGAGCTTAAACATACTTTCCTTAAATCGTGCTTTCAGTTTTCTTTAATAGTGAATCTCATCACTTGCTCACTCATACCTGTTCGTACGGGTGTGAATAAAGATATATCATATGTCATAAAGGGTAGTGAGCTCCAACGATTTTAAGGAATTTTCAACGATAAAATGATTCTGAAATCAAGTTTAGTGTGCGCAAATCAAAATCTGATTTTTGTTTTAGCACTAAATCAATGAGTTAATTACCCTATCTATCAGTCTGAAAGGGGAAGGGAGAGGGGGGGGGGTTAGGAAATGAAATTTAGAAGTGCCAAATTCAACGTTGAATGAAGTAAACGACGTTCCTAAAGCATTCTTCTTCAAATGGGACATGGAAGAGAGAAACAAGTAAATGACGTGTAAAACAAAACGATGCTGATGGACTTCAGCCCAAGTTTTACTGAATTCATTACTCTCTAATAAAAAGAAGTACCTATCGATCAGAAGAAGTTTATCCTTGTGGGTGAAGAAAGAACGTAATTCAAGCTGTCTTATTGCTTAAGCTAAATTAATACTGTTTTGAATAATGATTTCATGTAAGATTGTGGAAAGATCATAAGCCTATACTGACCATTACCGACATGAAGGATGCACACGAAGCAGCTTAAAGACACGTTTTAAAAATCCTCGTTACCTTTTTTAGAGAATCAACATCAATTTTACTGGAAATAGTCATGATATTAAGATTAGGTTTCAGTCTGTCGCTTATGCACTTTATCCTTTGCTTTATATTTTCATGTGCCAGGCTTCTGACTCCAAAAACAAGCGGGACAATTCAGAGCAACCTGCCTGGCAACTCCGGACATCATATTCAAGTAAGCAGGAGAGAGGCACGACTGTCCTATTTCGAATACAATTTTGAAAGGATTACTAGCAAAGCCCTACAGCGGTAGGTAGGGAAGAAGGAATTTAGCTTTCACTTTCCCAACAAGGAGATATAGTTGTGCTGAGATGATCTTGGAAAGCATCTACATACTTTATTTTTAATACCTAATTATTTTTAATAATTTATGATGCCCATCTTTTCTCCATTCTAGCTTATGTATTGGAAATATTTTAGTGAAGCAGGAGTCCTGTGATTCATTCATTCATTTTTTTTTTTTTTTGTTTATTTCTTTTCAGCACTCTGCTAATACAATAGTATTTTTCAAAATATGACAAAAAATACTTTACCAAATGACCATATTCCGCATAAATGGTATCCTGGGTCACTAAGGTTGTAGTAACAGCCACACATTTTTCATTGTAAGGGTATTCATGTATAACCAATCGTTCCTTGTTTCCTCAATAGGTGCAAACAAAAGATTAAGTTGAGCTGGTTCTACCAACAGGCCCTGGTAGCACAATTTTTCACTAGACAACTGACATTGGTGACTTTTCAGCGAAGCAACGGCAAGCAACCCATCTCCTTTCTTGATTTCACCGTCAAATTTCCTCGTTTTTTCAAAGTAGCACAATGAAGAGCAATTTTTATTGGGAATTTAAACTGTTGGTTGTCTCTGGAGTTGTGTATTTTTACTTACCAACTGTGGTAAGTAACCTTAACATAAATGCACCTCCAATCAGTTAAAATACTTAAAGAATAGTTTCGTATGCATCTAAACGATGCCATTTGTATTAATAATTTCATAAGCGAAGGTTGTAAGGCAATAAATAAAATACGGTATCAATTGATGTCTTTCAACAGGAAGGCTACTGCGAAGTTATTCGGGTAATGGAGTGGTATTGCTAAGCTGACTATTTTTGGTCTTAATAAAAATTAGACGTATGGCCCACACAGTGAAAATACCGATCAGGCGTATCAAAAGGTAAACGCTATGAATCCTCAAAGAAGCATTAAAATTCTTGAAAAAATTACTGGAATAATTTCCTACATCTCAGAGGGCTTATTGTGACCTCCCTGTATCACTGATACATGACACGATTAACTTGTAATCCAATTTGGAAGGTGCTCTTTACGGCCATAGTAACAATAAAAAGCACATTTATTCTCAGTATCTTAGAAAACAGGAAGAAAGATGTGGCAGTATTTATACTTTTCCATTAATTTAGGTGTTCCGTGATGCAGATTTCTTCGTATCTTAATGAATTTCCTAGATTATACTTTATTCCTGATCTCTTTTTTTTTTGGTAAAATAGGACCTTTTCTTTTGAAGAAGAAAATAGTAAGTTTCCAAGTATTCCCTAATGTTGTTTGGAGTCATGGCTAAGGGCAATGGCTAAGGGACGCAGATTCCTTAAAGAAACAGACCCATGTAAGCATTAGTTTTTACTATTGCATGAATATCATTCTGAAAAATAGCAAATATTGTTTGTACATCTGCTTTGAAGTGTTATTGTAATAAGAAATACCAAATTCCACTGAACAATTGCTTTTCCTATATCGAAAACAAAACTTTTTAATTGTGTTCCAAAAGTTGCTTCGCGAAGAGCTCAGTTTTAGGCCCATCAAGTTTAATTCGACATTCAGTAAGTCGTATCGAAACTGTCACTAATCTACTCGTAGTTACATAAGCGGGTGATTTTATGCCGACAACTTCAACATTTATTTAACATCCAATGTTAAATAAATCACTTATAGCAGTGAAGAAAGTTTTGCATTTTTTAATATTATTCTAGCAATATGTCTTAGACTGGACGTATTTTGATGTCTGTGTACATGAGATAATCGCTTCCAGGAAGATAATGCCAATAAGGATAAGGATAAGTAGTGGTCCCAATGTTGGGAGAGTTGAAACGACAGTCATTACAGTCAACATTGCCTTGGGGATGGCCGTACCACCAGCCGTCACGAATAACACCGGCACAGTCATAGTTGATCCGGTCGTTGTCACGATCTGGAGTACTGAAGAACTGGTCCCGATGTTGATTCATTGCATCAAAATCTATACAAAACATCACAAATACATATTTGAAGTTATCTAATGGAAGCCATTTAAATGAGAGTCGAAAGGAAATAATATCGATCCCCTTTTGCCAAAAATCCTACTTCCTTGAATAAAATTTTCTTAACAAATCATTTAATGTAAGATTTAACAAAACAAACGACCTTCAATTCCCGAAATTAGTTACAGAAAAATGAATTAATATTCATTGATTTATTCCCTAGCATGGAGGTCTGTAAGTTAAAATTTGTCCGCTTGTGTTGAGTTGTTAACATCATATTTAATGAAAACGTCTAACTTTATAGTAAAAATTTATTTTTGTAAATTTTACTTTAAAAAGAACTGTTAATTGAGAGGAGAAGTAGTGTACTGATATGCATTTGTTAAGGTTTGTTTCGCCAGATACCGTAGATTGGAAATGTTTTTTTCAAGTAGATATGTAAACAGTACTGTATGCTTTTATTACCATAACTTATAAAAGCACACTTTATATTTTTCATATACAAGTTCAAGTTCATGAAATTTATATGGCGCACTATTTAAAATAATTATTCTGATGCGCCTTAAGAAAGAAAGTAGAAAAACAAAGATTAGGTTGATCTATCAGATACCATCAAAGGCACAGCTAAATAGGTAGGTTTTTAATAAGGACTGAAAATGTTCCAGAGAGCGTGCTGACTTAACTGGAGGGAAATGCGGATACGAGCCCTTTACAGTTACTGGCTTACATCACCACTGTATTATCATCACGCATTTAACTTTCAAAGAGTCTTTTATAGGGGACTGTGGGAAACGTTACAACCTTTCCATTCTTTGTAAATGCTTACCAATATACAAAAGGTATGTTCAACAAAACACAGACTAGTTAGCTTAGGTTTATGCCAGAACAACAAATCTTCTTAGGAGTTTCGAATCATACCCTGTCCTGTTCTTGTAACTATATTCTGTTCAATTATTTATTTTGGAATTATATACAAAAAATCTTTTGACTTTTAAATATAAAGCTTTATACTTTTCAAGACAAGGCACTTCTTATTAATTTGCAAAGACGCAAGTGATCATTGAACTGAATATTTCCGGGAGAGTATTTGAAGAGTTTTCTCTTCAAATGGAAATCCTTAGGCCTGATATGAAGGCAAAATCGTAATGACTTCAATTTTTTTCTAAGAGAAAAAAAACAGATAAAAGGGCTTCTTCAACTGGAGTGAAAGGTAAAACCTCCACATTATATTAAATTTTTCGTACCTATTTACCAGAACTTTTAATTGATGGAATTTTCATTTGTTTATCTGTTCTTTTGTATTTGTAAAGCGCCAGTAAATGCATCTATTGCACCAAACGCAATGTTAAATTAAGAAAAAAAAACTATTTTAACATTTACTCAGAAACTCCCCCTAAGACGTAGCCTTCGTTTTATATACTTACTTGTAGTGCTTGTTGAATCATAGACTCCAAGTTGCAACTGATATTTGAAGTTTTCATCACTTATACGAAAGAGGTTGTATTTAGCAAAGTATGCATCTTGGTCAAGGTTGACAACATCCATTCTTAGTTCGTAATTCTTCTGTTTAGTAATAAAGTGTATTTTGTCGTTACCGAGCCATAACTCGTGTTCGAGAATCCCAAATCCATTTTTGTATCCTTCCCAGTTATGTTCAAAGCTTACAGAACCATTCACCCGTCTATGCAAAACCTGATATGGACAAATAAAGAATACAGTGCGAACATTTGATAGACTTTATTTCAGTAAAAGGAGCATGTAAAAGTACCCTCTTCAAGTTCTCCACTTTTTTGTAATTAATACAGCTATAAAAGAGAAATTATTCATACCGTCCAACCTCCGCCATCAATGCTCATATTGCACGGTGCCCTGAAAGGTTCACCGGTCCATCCCGATGGACGAATATTGTAAACGCCATCTTCTCTATGACCAGACTGGTATGCATGGTAACAGTCAGTGAAGATTTCTGTATCATGAACTGGTTCGCAGGTAAAATTCTTCGCAACTGTATTAGGCGGGCAAAATGTAATCAGAGAACCTGGGGCGAAACATAAATTGATAGATAATATTGCAAAAAGGCTACTTTTACGGATGTAAGGATGATAATGAAGATTTTGGTGCAGGCGTAACTACCAGTAAATTCCATTGTTTGCATTTATTTATGTGGCAGAGGATAATTGCGGTAGTTTTAATAGCAGAGGTAGACTGTTAAGACATTAACTACAAGAGTAAAACTGCTTTTTCGGAGTGCTACTTACTTTCGTTACCACTGTACTCTCCGACAGAAGATAGTGAAAAAAGACCCCACTCGTCGGTGATGCGAAAGGCATTGTATCCAACATAGAACGATGAACCATTACATAACGTCAAATCTATGCGCAGTTCGTAGGCTGCTTGATTTGTAATGTAAGAAAGCTTTTCATTTCCGAGCCAAAATTCACTGGAAAGAAACCCAAAACCGTCCTTGTATTCTTCCCAATTCCGATTAAAAGAAATAGAACCATCCATTCGTCGCTGTAAAATCTGGGACAGAAATAAAAGCCGAAGATGTTGCTCATAGGGAGCATTTGTGGCCAACCCTTTTGGCCTTTAATTTCTCAGCAGTTGACATTGACCGTAAAAGAATGGTAAACATGAATAAGGACTTTACAAGTTGACCGTGGGTGGTGTCACCTATATGTAAAATGTACGAAGGGAAGATCTTAGATGACGTATTGAACAAAAAAGCTTTTTGCACCACTGACTCGCTACATTTTGTGATCCAGGTACTAACAAAACAGTAACAGAGAAACAGCAATACGTTTGTACTAGATGACGAGAGTAGCAACTTTCAAGCCTTACGCTTTATCTGGAATCTTAGGCAAAGCCGTTACACATATATTTAAGTCGGTTACCTACATCGATTACTTTAGCATTGATATCTTTCAAAATTTTCCATCACTTTTGTAATCCCTTTGCTCCCCATCCCGTAAAGCTTTCCAGGAGCAAGGAAGTTGCCCTCTTTATGCTTCCCTTCTTACTATCATTAAAGCTAATCCGTTTTGTTAATCTCATCAATTCTTTTACAAGTTTCAGCCATTTTTTTGCATTATAAAATAGAATTTTTTGTTAAGCATTCAGTGAGTAAAATCATTCAACCATAAGTTAATTTTTCTGTGCGGCAGGAAATGCAAATAATTAATAAAGAATCGTGACCTTCAACTAGTCAAAACTTTTAAAAAGATTCAGCCAACCATAGTTACTTACCGTCCAACCGCCAGAATCTATATCGTTGTTACAGAAAACCTCGAAAGGTTCTAAATATCCATCTGGTTTGATTAGATAGACACCGCTGGAGCTCGACGAAGAACATTCGTTTAGAACTTCGTTGCAGTCTCTTGGGTAGTTGGGTCGTTGGTAGAAGAAGTAAGACGAGTCTGCAAAATATGTTTAAAGCACATTATTTCAATGTATGACAGTAATTTTTCTTAATGTTTCAAATTTTCGTCTTTTTACCCATTTTCACTTTCACACTTGTTGAAAATGTAAATCATATTACAATTTACCAAAACCACACCTCTTTAGTAAATTTCGTCACTTCCTTACAAGTTACTTAATGTTCGTGGAGAATGTTAATACATCAATCCTTCATGATGCTATTTTAAACTATTTACAATTCATAAGAGCGTTTTTGTACAGACTTACAAACCTTTACCTCAAAACCAAAACCTCTACTCACCTGAATTTGTGAAAGATTCTCCTCGACTCTGTAGAAGATGAATTATAGCCTTGTGTTAGTATTAAACCTACATCCAATTCAAAATTGTGTTCAAGTAAGCATAATAAATAAATGTAGACTTGAGCCGATCTGGTTATTATTTTACTTATTGCACTCTCCTCTTGAAACACTATATATAATATACAAATATTACACTATATACAGTATATGAGAAATGTAATACTCAACGTGAATTGATTTTTAGCTTGAATAAAGTTCTGCCATAATGTAGTTTCTAATAGACTGAATGCCAATGAAATATTCCGTCAACTTATCTTGACACAAAACGAAAAAAAAATGAACTGTGAAAGTTGAAAGTTCGTTACGATTCGGTTAAAAAAGGAGTTGCTGTGGAACATTGAGTCTCTGTCAACAAAGGAAACGTCTGTAATTACTTTGTTTCGAATAGGTTGAGGGTAATTCCCCTCATGAAAGGTACATGGCGATTGCAATGTGTCAAAGTAGAATAGTTTATGATCTATCCTTTCCTTATAAGTATTTTTAAAGATGGAATAGCAAATACACTAGTTGAATTTCTTTGTTTTGTTAATAACTTTTGAATATTTTTTGCTTGGTAGTTCAAAATTGAAAGAGAAAGGTTATCACAAGAATGCTTTACGTTTCTCTGATTAAATGAAATTCATTTAAAAAGGAGAAAATTATTAGGGACATTTAAAACGAGGCGACTGTTTATTATTTGACAATGTGTTGTTCATTGCGCATTCAAGATCACTTCAACTTTAACAAATGGCTCTGTAGTTAATACCTTATCTTTCGCATTGGGAATGAATAAGCGAAAACGTCATGTAAAACTTGGGTCAGCACTCAAATGCATCGGACGATACGCAAGGCCTTATGTCATTCTTACCATATTTACTTCTCAGTTGCCTCTCATTGAAGGTAACAGCTCTCCGCACTTTTAGTGCTCTAGAAACAATAAGGGGCTCTTCCATACAATATTATTACAAATTCAGTTACATTTAACAGCGTTTATGAGGCCTAAGTTGATGTAGAGAAAGTTCTTAGAATATCCTGCAGTGGTTAACCAAATTATGGACATTTTATCGCGTTCTTATTCATATCAGCTTTCACAACCATATAATGAATTTACATCTCCGTCTATGAAATAATTTAATTTAAATTAGTTATGAGCACGACAGATTTAAAATTTTTAGTCTGAATAAAACATTTTGACTTACGTTGTTTACTGGAAACTTACAGCCGTTGCAATCCCATTTATCGGGATTTGTCAAGCAAGAACAGAGAAATACTGCAGCAGTGCATTTGAATGTTTGATAAAACGAAACGAAGTGTTTTCCAATATTACCTATTTTACAGTACACATTTGTATTCAGGAAAGAGCGTATCGCTGACGAACGGCACTCATTATGAAGAATAATTATTCAATGTATTCGATAAACTCAAGGTTATATTAACAGTTAAAATATTTGTATTGTATTTTCAAGTTAATATGCAATTTTGAACTCATATATCAGTTGCTCCCCAAGCACAGTTCCTTACAAATCTGCTAGTAGGTGATTGGCATCAGGTGGCCGTTACTGACTGTATGTTCACGTGTTTCACTCGGTTTCATTTAATGTTTTATGATATCACAAGTTCAGATGCAATTGTGAATGTTCTTGCATGTAGCCACTCGTATCTTGTAACTAAAAATGAACTGACTTTAGCCTACACATACGACCTAAAGTTGAGGTACGGCAGCATCGATATTTAGTTCTACTTGGCACAAAAACTCGCCCGTTATATTATTTAGTTTCCTCCTGTCATTTTTTTAGACTGCAAGAATTTTAAAATACTAAAACGATTAAGATCGCTTGAGAAGAACAAGTTAGTTGTAATCCCAGTTACGGCTTTTCAAATTTTTGAGCACCAATTTTAGCAGTGACAGAAAAGTACTTAGGAAAATATTACTGTATTTATTGTAACAAAAAGATATGATCATCCAATATTGTTTCAGTTGTATTTGAAATTAAATACTATTTCAGAACTTACTGTAAAGTTTAGTCTAGACTTCTACTGAATCATTCAGCTAATCATATCAGTATGTATGTTGTATTGACTTGAGCCGAAACGAAATTGTAAGGTATACATTGGGTTGATTTGGGGCTAAATTCCTACACGTGTGTATGACTTCGTCGTTTGAACTCAGTGTAAGTGTGCACAAGTTACCCAACTAATCTAGATAAGCAGCCGTGTTACATTGACCGAAGCTGTATCTATTTTAAGGGCATCGTTGACAAACATCATTGACACTTAACGCTTACAAGTAAAGGGATGTTTCAAGTCGTTTAAGGAAGATGTTTTCTATATGAATTGATTCCCTTCCTTCCAATAGTATAGCTATTACCAAATGACATAAAAAATACGCAGCGGTGCTCGTTTTGCAGTAGGCAAGCGTCGCAAATAGACCTCCTTATCAAGGTTTTCTTTTCTTCCTTTTTTTTTAGCCTCCTGAGTTCTTCACTGAACCTCATGGGTAGACATCAAACCTTTAGGCATACTTAAAATAAGCTGTCAATCGATGTACCAGGGAACTGTTACGGAAGGAGGTAACACTCCCTACTCCCTACTCCCTTTAAAGTGGTCCAAAATATTCAAGAGCACAACAATATGGAGCTTATTGTCGGCAGGCCAGATAGTTTCAAATGAGAAACAATTGCTTCATCTTTTTCCGTAACAGCGCCCTGGATATACTAAGCCTTAGTTTGTTAGGCACATGCAAAAGAATATGCAAAGTCTTATGTTATTAACTGTATTGACTGAATAAAGAACAAGTTGAACGGGCTATTAATTGCCGTATTGGCCGTGTGTAAGATAACTATCAGATGAACCACTAAATATGAAAAAAAAACCTATTGTGTTCGTTGCCTGATTGAAAAGATAGCAAGTTATTCAAAAAGAAAAATGTATTGTGAAATATATATTTTAACAATTATTTCAACGATACCAGACTTTTTACTTACAAG
Organism: Holothuria leucospilota; assembly: GCA_029531755.1. NCBI lineage: Eukaryota > Metazoa > Echinodermata > Holothuroidea > Aspidochirotida > Holothuriidae > Holothuria > Holothuria leucospilota. The sequence goes on from CM055971.1 coordinate 47,639,554, forward strand.
TTGAGAAAAATCGCAAAGAAGACCCAGCAGACAGAAATATTGCGTTAAGCGACGTAGAGAAGACATTGTGCTCAGCTGACAGCCAGTCTGGTGAATGAATGAGGTTAGGAACACAACTGTTTGTATGTGATCGACATTCCTGAAGAACTTACGGAAGATGATGGACACCCGAAAACAAGTTTGGATATAGCTATTAAGCAGGTTAGCACGTAGATTTTCATTCTTGCTTGTGCGTGACGGTGGTACAAAGTTTCCAGAAACGGGATACGTTTTGAGTTATACTATCAGATGCCCAATGGATTTCGTAGCTTTGACTTTGTCAATTGATGGAAGTCTTTAAATACAAAACTGTAATAGTAGCTAAGATTTCAAATACAGGCGTATTTAATCGTATTGCACAACTAGTTGCCAGCTAGGATTTTAAACTACGCACAATACTGATAAAAGCATCAACGGGACTATCGAATTGTTCGATAGATGCTTATTTGTTATGCAATTTTAAATAACACATTTTTACAGAGGAAGGATTTATTTAAGACTCAATTGGTGGAGCCTTAACGATAGACCACATGACCGCAACAATAATTTTCCCTTACTGCACGATTTTCTACCCTCAACGATATTAAATTCAAAGCCGTAACATCGTTTTACTTTATGACTGTTCACATATGGTAAAATGTTGTTCAAACTAGAATTTTCTCTAAAAGCTGCAACTTTACAATACGTGTGAAAATAGGATCTACTTTCAATTAGCTCATATCGATTTGTATAATACTCTTTTTCCAACGACAACATGGTTATATGTCATGTTAGTTCTGTCTTGACATAAAGTTCAGGTAAAGTAAATGTTTGCATCGTTTAATGTAGGAAAGAACAGGACATGTGTACCTTGTATGAAAATGAAAATTTCATGTATATTGTTGTTTTTAAATTCTTTCTAGTTAAAATGTCTTTGTTACTCATGAGTTCAAGTAAATAGGCAAAGTCCGAATTTTGCTGTTTCTGTAATTTTTAAATTTTATTTCGGCTTCCAATACAGACCTCTCAACTCAAGTTCAGCTTCCATAACCTAATCAATCTTTTTATTTATATCTTCCCGCCCTGCCATTACAGCTCTCATTTACAAAGAATTTTTGCACACCAAAATATTAATATATTTAATATGCTAGTCCACCAGTGATATCACTGAACCATCGTTAATATCAACGAATCAATAATTCAGGGCACAAAAGGTACGGAAAGAACAGTACAATACACAAAAGAAAATTCCGAACAGTAACAACACCACACAAAACGTATGTGACATGCTAATCGCGAGGATCCCATGTCCACCTGCGTTTTTAAAATATGCAAGAATAAAAAACGAATGACTACATCGATAATTATCAAGGACCAGATTGGAAGTATGTTGAAAGAAAAAGCACATTAGTCACTCTTGTCTTGTGATAACAGTTAACGTCAAGCGTGGGGTGTTCCTGTCTTCCACGACATGTCTTTACTACCTTAAAACATGCGTCCAAAGGAATTTGGGATACAAATCGAAGGTGCATTAAACTGCTGACTCCGCTGGGTCCGCAACATATAGACAAGGCGTGTTGTAGCCCTTCACTCTTTGACTTCAATAGATTGACAAACACATGCCGTAAAGAAGCAACCCAGAAAAAGTCACCTGAACAGTATTAAAGAGTAGTGGCCAGTTATCAATTCCAATACACAATAGAATATTATGTTTATATTTATAGAACTAAAATCTTAGTTAGACATTTCAATAGGTACGGTCTGAAAAGGAAAAACAGACATATCTTAACGAGTATATTCAAACATATATAGGATATCTTTCAGTTAACTGTAACAGATATACGACTTCCCCATTTTTGATATAATTGCCTTTCCACTCTTACAGAAAACTTTCATTGATATTCAAAAGCATATTAACTACCAAAGGCTAATTTGAACTTTTGAACTTCAAATAAAAGAATTAAGGTGAAATATAAAAAGAAATGTTTTAAGCATGGTTTATAATGACGAATTATAGCTAAACAATACATCATTCTTAGAAATTTTAAGTTGACCTGAAAAAAGATTTGCTCAACACTTACAATGAAATTTGACACAATAGAACTCCCCAAACAGGTGTAAAATGGTTCGTGGGTTTTCCATTATTTTCACTTTAAACAGGTGGTTGGTAAAAGACGATTTTGAAATTATTGGACTTTTGTTTTCTTTTAGTGAATAAGAGGATATCTGACAAACTTTATTAAATTGAGTTTCAATGAGCTCAAAGGCTTCTTCCCACTTTTTAATTGCAAGGGAGGGGGCAATTCTTGAACAAATAATTATGTTTTACACGTGTCTAGAAGATGAAGGTGTATTGTTAATACTTATAAAGGACGTTGATTTAAATGAGTTCTAATTCCAATGACAAAGTATGGCCGAGATTATTCCGTACAAATTTGTGAATAGACAAAATGCCAATAAAGTACTTGTTTTGAACTTCTCTCTCGATACTGGATGATGACCCTCTTTAAAAATAAATAAATAAATTACTACCACAATCTCTTCTGCGCCACAAAAGCGATACGCGAATTCACCAAATTAACCCAATTACAATGTAACGTAACAGACAAGGTAATGCTGGGTGTCCATCATTCCTCTCTTGAAATATTTTGATTACATGCTTTTCGGTTCTTCACCTCTGCTGACTTCAGATGAACCTTGGTCTCCACTAAAAGTACGGTTCTTCCTCGTTATATGACGAATCTATTTACTACGTGTATACCTATCCATCATTCGTATCTTGAAATATTGTGTTTACAAGGCTTGTGACCCCTGATTTCCATCACAAACAATAGGAAACTTCTCCTCAATATGAAAAATCTTTTATTACATGTATGATTTTAAGTTACACAAAACAAAAATTGCATAACGAAACAATAAACAATATATGTGTCTTCAAGAGGATTTGGGTCCGGACCGCATAAATACGAAACCGAGAACTTTGCCCATCACCATGATTATACATTTATTACATGTTTTTTAATCATCTTATCGTCACAGCATCCTTTACAGGTGTTCATAATAAGGTAATTAAATCTTGAATTACTAACTTACGTATCAGACCATTCTACTTATCTTTCATGCGACTCAGTTGCAAGCAGTTTACTAGTTTTTCGTACATTTACCACTTGCTACCTTAGATAACCCGAGATCAAAAATATATTGTAACATGATGACTGCATGCGTCACCTATGGAAACTATCACTCCTGTTTTGAAATATCATGTTTTACAACGGATTTGGTTTTAACACATGATGACCTAAAATGACCTCTAACCTCCACCAAAACCAATTCGAGCCTTTCCCGTAATGTTAAATATGTACATACACCATACACAGTACGAAAAGATAACGTGGTTACAAAAGAATTAGAAGTGTCTCTTAGTTTTATATCCGGTGACATCAGATGACTTTTGACCTATAAAATGCCATTCTTCCACGTAATATGACGCATCTTTATTCCAGGTGTGAAAACTGTTCATCATTTCTAACGTAAAATATCGTGTTTACAGGGTTTTCAGTGTTTGACCTCTGTGACTATAATGACTTCTGGCATCTACCAAATACAATTGGAACCTTGGGTTATAAAGGTTATTTGAAGTAACCAGACGTATAAAACTGAAAGAAAACACGATTTTCGGTGTAGGATGGCAGGTACTTTTAAAACTTACCTTATGATTTTGCTAACTAAGAAGAAGGATCACATTTTATTTGATGGTGGTTATAAGTCAAATGAGATCATCAGCGGTCAAACAATGTAAATCCCGAGACACGATATCTCATAAACTGTAATCTTGTTGTATTTCACAGTTTACGTTTGGATGTCGCAGATTAAGTTCCAGAAGCAAATATTTTTTATGGATGTCAAACTTCACTTCAGCTCACCGGAAGTAAATTGTTAAAACATATTATAAACCAAATATTTATAGAAGGGCAACACTAAGGGATCATATAATCAGGAAACGAAAGTCCTGCAATGAATTAAACATTTACTATTGTCTTTGGTTGGGGGAAAGGACTTCAAAAGGGTAACTTTGAGGGAGCCCATACTTACAATGTAAATGCTTCACATTAAGTTAAAATATGTTATAATATTCAGTGGAGGTCAAAGATCATGTGAGGTTACCATCCAAACTGAAAAAAATGCTTGACACGTACCATTTTCTTTCTGCAAGAAATCATAAAAAGTTTGTTTTGGTGCGGTTTGCTTTGTAGGAAATATTAATGCGATCGCTTTCATTTAAACCACCACAGTATAGAAAACCAGGGGCAATGAATGAAGTCACAGGCTCATCTTCTCTACACAATTTTGATTCAATGGAAATTATCAGCCACTTGAAAGCAGGTAATGTCTAAATAACAATTTGCTTTAAACATAGCGTCACCAATGCGCATACACAAACCTCGTGGTAATTCAGACCTACCTTGAAAGCATTCTGAAAATATTTGCAAAGTCTGAACCAATTTGACCTTTCCTTTTATTTTTGTTGTAGACCTAAAAGCAACCACAAATTATTTGTTTTAATTTTTTTCACATTATGTAGAACACATTTTAAAATTTAATGATTTTTCAACAATCTGCAAGGCAGATGGAGACACGAAAATTGGCTGCATGGCCTTTGATATCTGATCTTCTTTATATGACTTCATTATTTTATGTATGAAATTTTTTATGAATATTTATCTACCCATCAAACTGGAATGTGATTGACATATATAGACCGTAGGATAAGGCTCTCTAAATTCTTGTTTTTTTATCCCACAGAGGATATGTATCTTCCTTGTTTCAGCGTCAAACACATCGCCTGTCTAGACTTAAATAAAGTATCATCTAATTTTGAATCGGAGTTGCGTTGCTATTCAGTTAAAAATTAACGATTTTGACCATCACGACGTAGTATTCTCTTCACATAACACCATAACAACCAAAATGACTGCCCCAACAGCACCGCCGGAAAACTGCAAAAGTTAAAGAGGGGAATGAGCGGATCTCTTAACCACTATTCTGGAGTTGACGAAAAGGTATTGCAAATTATTGACTGCAAATTTGATGGTCAAGGTTGATCTTATGTGTTCAAATATGGAAAACTATAGAAGGTGGGAAGACAAAAACAGGCTAGTGATCATGCAAATTCGTTGTACTAACTGCTATTGCCACAATCAAAATAGACTAGAGTCAACGTTGACTTAAACGCTAGCCTATGGATGGCACTTACGAATTTAAACACGATATCAAACTTCATTAGGTGTGGTGGTTCAACTTCAAGTGATATCGAACTACCACCGATACTATTTTGAGAAAAATTGTACCACAGATGGTACGAGAATTGTACTAAAACAAAGGAAAGATAGACTGCAGATCGAGGAAAATGAAAACAAAAGGAGACCATAGAAAGGAATGTTACTGAAAAACCTAAAGATGGATATATGCATAGTCTAGGGTTTATGATTATTATTGGGAACTGCTCTCTGTTCCAACGTTTCTTTGTTCCGGCATCTCTTTCTTCCAAAAAATCTGCGTTGAGGTCAATGGTTAGGATAATAGTAAGGTTAGGTTAAGGATACCATGGTTACATCTCTATGATCTGACACACCTAACCCTATACTCCCATGCTTACATCTAAAGTAGACTTGCCGTAAAAAAGAAACGTTGGAAAAAGAGACGTCTGATCATAGAGGTGTAACCATTATTAAGTTAGGCCCAGAGCCTCCTAGCTGAACCTAGTCTCAGTTGACTGAGGTTTAAGGCTTAATTTATTTCAGAACAGGCTACAATTATTTTGTTTGGACTCTGTTCGGACAAATACTGAACTAAAACAATTCTCAAGGACCGTTGTAGGAAATCGACTATTTCAAACAAATATAATCCTTACCATTGTTGGCCAAATTTAGTAACGACACATCAGTTACGTTAGATTATAGGCCTGCTGTTTTATCCTATAACCATTTTGGCACCAAACAGGGCTGGTATTCATGCAGATTTGAAAGTGAAGCAGTTTTACATTGGAATGTGACATTTGGCAAAAATGGTTAAAGTTTGTGACAGTGACAGGGGACGGGGTATTTTGTCTAGGAGGGGGCCTGCTGAGATATGTAAACGATGAAATGTACCACATTTTCTAGCTTTGTTCAAAGTCAGGCTCTCCACTTTGCCAGCAACAGTAAATTCAGTGTACTGACTTTCCCCAAGAAAATAAAAAACAAAACACCGTGCCACATCTGAATCTGAATGTCGTGCAGATATGTCAACATTTTGTATTAAGCTGCCAGGGAGTTAACTCATGCACCTACAAAGGACCGTTAATCGAAAGAGTGGAATTTACAGCAGTATAATTTGGTATAAATTGGTAAATGAGTTAAATCCAAACGAGGGCACGTCAGGTTACAACGTAGGCTATAACCCCCCTCACTGCAAAGCTATAATAACTTGTTTCATTTGGCGTTCAAGTTTATACTGGCTGTACCGCAACGTTCTCCTAGAACGAACTGTTAAGTAGTTACAATGGAATGTCATATGTAAACATAATAAGTACACAAAATAACACCGGGTTCGGACAAAATTTTGGTAGTTGAAAAAATTACTTGGTCGCAAAACTGTGCTACCTGTATTTAACTTGTGAATTGCTCATGTTTACATTGAATGCCTTTACATCGTAAATGACTAATAAAACTTAAAAATGGAAAGGCATACTTTTTAGGAGTTTTCAAGACGGAGGGGGGAGGGGGGGTGGTAAACAAGTTCTGGAGGGACGACTATCTACCTTAAGAACTATGGAGCGAAAAATCTGGTATGTATAACGTATAGGGTTTTACATGAAAATTGAAAGAACTTTGTTTCGTTACAATATGACTGCAGCTTCCTTATTTTTCTAATGATATAATTGATCTTGTCCTGCTTGCATGAGTTGAATGATTACTTGAGTGGATCAAATTTGTGTAAATGCATGTAGCCTTGACGAATGATTGGGTTGGTTATTTAAATAAGTAAATTTAATGAGTATCATACACTACTATAATGTTTGAACATATGTGCAGCGATATGTCACAATTTGGAAAATCAGGTTGTTGTTCGGGTCAAGAGTCACTTTGCCAAGGCTATTGACTGATAGAAACGAGGTGTAGTCTCATGCGTACTCAGCTTTTACCGAGATAAGCCTGACCTTAAGAATATATTGATTTGGTGCAAATTTAGTAGCTTTCATTTATATCTTATTGGTTGCATGGAACAGGAAGTGAAGGAAAGAATATGGATGGTGGTGCACGTGAGGGTCCTGTTACTTGTGATGGGGTAAACTGTCGGCAAGACTGACTCTTGTAACTCTTGCTGATCAGTCTTCCCCAAAAGTTGGCAGCATGAAGACTCAGTGTATATTACATGTATAATAATATGTTAACCTGGATATAAGACTTAAAATAAGAACTAGAACAGCAATGTTGTTGTGTAGCTCACACAATTTCTCTTGTCTGTTAAAAATAGAAACTCTTAAAACCAAATTTTATCATCTATTCATCTGCTTCTAAAAACCCTCCTTACCTTACAAAGGCAAATGGGAGGGAAAGGAGGAGCGTAATAATTAATAGAAATTACAAATGTGTTAAGGAATGTAAACCTGCAACTGGCATAGTTTTATGACAGATAGCTAAAAAAATCACTGCATATTTTCTCATATCAAGCAAGCCTGCAAAGGCTGTATATACTTTTATTAGCAGCAAGACTGAAAAAAAGTTTGTATGATGTACCTGGGTACTGTTCAAGTATTGCAAAGTACATTTAATCGCACCTTCATTCCACAAGTGAACACTGCATGGGTTTGCACTGATCAAAATAAAACAGACTCTCAAAAAGCTCCTACTACACTTGAATTCAAAACATTTAAGTTGCAATTACTTGACGTGACCAACTCACTTGAACAGGACAGAATGGGAGATATCCCCACAATCAAAAGTTAAGCCTATTTCCTTTCACGTGTTAAGCCACGCTGACCGCAGAGTTGCTTCAGACTGTAGATGCCACTTGATGAAGAAACACATGTGTGTTGATGGACTGAATTTCAAACAGCCTGCATATCCATTTGCAAGTTAACAACTGAACACTAAACCAAGCACACTGCTATCAGTACTATGGAGATACAGCTAACTGTTCAGCAGGCACAGTGAACTCAGCTCTACAAAAACAGCTTTAAAACCCAACTTACAACTTAACTTTACTATAATGGAATGCAAATAGGTAGGAGTTAATGCTCTGCTGACAAACAATCATAACCCAAATTCCAGCCCCAAATCTCCTCACATCAAAAAGAAGAAGACTTTTTGTTGAAAAGTTGACGCCATCTGCCCCCATTTTATAACCTCACACATGGACTGTGTTCATGTGTGAGCTAATAAATGAGCTTAAAATAGAGTTGGCGATTTCGAATTTGTTATATGTCTTCAAGTTGCCTGAGACTAATATGATACCAAACCAAATAGAGGAGATGAGAAAGACACAACATGAAGGAACGATGGGTTATACAAAAATGGACCAATTTTCGTTGAGCATTTACAAAGTTTTTACGAGGATGGTTAACAATTTGGTTTGATAAAATATGCCGTAACAAAGTTTCATGTTTGTGAATAAATTCATAAGTATGGATTTTAACATTTGTTAAGTTAGCTGTGCTTCCTAACTCAACTTAGGGATGTTCATTTAAATAGCTCTAATGTAAAAGCCTAGTCTGTCTTAAGTTTTTATTTTCTGCAGTCTTAGTACTGACATGATTTTTTGTCCAACTCCCAAGGGTAGTGGATCATTCCATTCTTTGACGGAAACAATGTAAACATTTGTAAAGCTGAATTAACTTTGGGAGGAAAAGTGTTTTCTAGGAGGTTTTTAATTTTTGAAGAATATGCCATTTGCCATGATTCTTCTTATTGGTCTCTTCCCCAACCGTCTAGTATTCGTACATGCCCCTATGTTTGGCTGCCACTTACTCCTAGAAAGGACTAGTGTTCATTTTAGAACCATTCAATGAGTTAAAAAGCAAATATGATTTTCAAGCTGTGCTATTGAAGACACCCATGGTGGGTTTGTCTTACACATGATTTCTTTCTGATATTTGTAGTTTGCATAAAGAAGAGTGCATTTACGAACGTACAAAGGGACCAGACTGAAGGAACCCCTCACATCATGTAAATTTACTGACTGTGGTTGACCACTAAGAGAGGAAAAACTACAAAGAATGTCTTAGTGGTGAAACCGGGATTTCAAATTGTGGGGTAGGGGAAAGCAGGTCTTTTTGGAGGAGAACAAAATCTTTGTGAGTGCAGATTTTTCTTGTAAGCTGTATACCTTTGTACAAGATTGGACTGGGGAGCAAAATAATTGGAAGGAAAAGGCATCGATGGGGATACCTACGATTGGAAACATTACTGCAATATGCGTATTAGCAGACAGATCGAGGGTAAAGCTAGTATTGAAATTGAACTTAAATATCATTCCTGTTGAATTGAAATACACAAGGCCTTTATATCACGTTTAGCCAACTATAGCACATTGTTAAGGGGTATCTTGTACTGATTTTCTTTGTTAGAGTTCAGTAACCAGTTCGGCCTGTTTATTCCTTGTACCAAAGGGTAGACAGAAAAACTTCCTTTCTGGCTTTTAGGTTCCTGCTTTAATGTCCTCAAACCTTTCTTATATCGAACACACATACATTACAAAACCATGCACATGCTCCATGGGAATTAGTTTGTCCAAGTACTGTAGAGTATGAGTGTTTATACTGTCAACTAGGTAGACACTTTATTTTGAGCCTTATTAAATACTTACTTTAAAATGATACTGCATTCTTGATGACCCTTTTCTAACTTGTAAATACATTGCTTCAAATTTAGTTCAGTTTCTGTAATGATTTGAAGTTTCTTAAACCTAGTTTAAAAATTATAACGCGCTGTTTCATATTCTCTGTTAGAGTACCTTTATAGGGACAACTTAAATTTGGACGCCATTTTGTTTCCATTGGCTAGGTGTCTAAAATATACTGCACGATGACTCCCGAGACCCATGTAAGCGCTGTGGGTTTAATTTTTATCGTGTCTGGTGAAAATGGAACGGCGGAGGGCGGGGGTAGAGTATTGCGTGAAAGATCTGTTGGGTCCCAGTCACAGTGAAATGGGGGGGGGGGAGAAATGGCCATAGGGGCCATATCATTAGTTCCAATTTCTCAAGTTCACAAAATATTTCCAACATTTGTAACGTGATGTCACGATGGAGAACAATATGTCTGGGAATTATGCGATGAAGTTCCTTTGGGGCACCGAGTGGGGATCGAATGGCAAGAGGCCCCTGTGAAAGATGGGCCCAAAGACTAAATAGGCTACACCCCGGTGAAAGTTTTTGACACCAAATGGGCATTTTGATAGTATAATGTATCAAATTCAGAGAAGGGGAAAAAAGGTTTCCTCTGTTTACACAATATGGCCCTGGGTTCTCTCGGCCAAGTTATAGGGCCCAAGCTATAGGGAATCCTAAGTGCATGAACCAAAAATATCTACTCTGAATCATCACTGGGTATATTCAGGTCGAGTGGATAATAGCTAGGCATGAATACTGAAAGTGATATTACCTGTTCAAGAAAAGGGAAATGCATACGGCCTAATGTTTTTCTTTATTCGTCAATACACTAACTATACCATTCATGGATGGAGTTGTTTATGAAGTGACTGAAAATGGTAGTGTGAATGGCAAAATATAAAGAAACAGTGCGAAAACAGTCAAAATCTGCAGGCTATTTTGATCCTCATTACAAATAGCTCAAACCACGCCTACCACAACACTATATGAATATTCAATGATCACGAAGCTGTATGTACCGAAGTACTGTACATGGGCTTATCTTCCCTCGGTTATTCATGCATTAGCTGGGAATATAGTGATTTTGAAGGTTGTATACTGCACAACACACTTGAGGTTTTGAAACAAAAGCACATGTTTTCATCATAATACCCGTGTAAGTGAATTTCACCCTAACAGTATTCAAATAGACACTTGCATACTAACGCTTGTAACGGTAACCAGTTACACCTCTGTCCACTTGCTTACTTCCCCGCATCCCAAGTCTTTGTCACTGAGCGGTAGGCTGGGTCTACAGATCACCTAATCTACGTAAACTGGACAGCAATACACTAATTGACAAATGAGTTGAGTTTGTAGATTTCGATAACTAGCAAGGGGAATAACCTCAGGTATGACAATCGTAAAATCGTATGGCTCTATTCGATTTCCTCTGTGAGCAACGTGTTTTTCCCTCGGTCAACTTCGATTGTTGTAGATGGTTTCTCCAAGAGTTTCCAGCATGTAAAAGAATTTGTGTCTGTTGTATCAGAACCCCCTGGTTGAATCAGGGCAACTGTGTACATTTTAGGTGGGAAACTTAACAGCGAAAGAATGTCCAGGTAGTAGTAGCTCCATGGTATGACCTTGCGACGGAGGGTAAGCATCTCAGATGTCAGACTCCAAGCTGATATCGTTGACCATCGATGATTTGAATGACTCAAGAATTGTTCAATATTATTCGTCGGAGGTAGTACTCACATATTACATCGATGGCCAGTCTCGTGGGTTAATTGAGTTAGATTTATTGGTATTTTCTTGAGTCTGCCTTCAGAATCATACAAAAAACACTCTTAGATGATCACGAAAGCTCACTAAATGCACTAATTTTAAACTTCCTTTCCCTTCCAGATAGCAACCCTTGCTGATATTTAATCCCAAACTGTGGTGTTATCGAGTAGCTCACGAGGGCTGTAGTTTGTTCCGAAATTGGTCGGATGGGCTTCAACAGAAATTTCTCCTTTCGATTTACTATCATGAAGCCAATAAAACCTTTTTGATATCAGCTTCATGGTACTATAGGTCTACAGTCAGTTTTCGAGTACTTAGGCTGTAGCGTGAATATCATGTGTTCAGTGTTCGTTCTCTGGCATATACGTGGACACCTTTCGTTTTGCTGCGTTTTGCATCTTCATATATTAGAGCACTCCCATTGGTTTGTTCACCCAGGAGTGGGAATGAATGGAATAAAGATTGTGTGGAATCATTTTCGATTTTCATAGTTTTTGTCGTTATTTTTATGATAGTTGAAACAATATTTGGAACAACTACTTGTGTTAGGGATCTTTATTTATCTTTATTGTTCGGATGGACTGCTTAAACGTTATTCCAACACTTTGGACAAAGCAGTGCTATGTATTTCCCCTCCTTAAACAGGTAATATCGCTTTAAGGTATAAGGTTCAGAATGCATTGCAGCTTGATAGTCGATAACAGGTTTTGGGCCCAAGGCCCTAATTTAGACAAAAGAGCACTGAACAACAGAAGTGCATTAAAGTCATCTTTTTGCATTTGAAATAACCAGCCTAGGTAACATTCTCATATGGGATCCTTAGGGGACCATATGGACCAGCTTATGGGGCCCATATGTTATTTTGCACCTAAGATTCATAAGGTGCCCGTATGAGCCAACCCATGTGACTAATATGGGACAGTTCCGGGGAACATGTGCGCGACTGCCCCACATGGGCCCCAGAACTATCCCATATCGGTCATATGGGCATATGACCCATATGGGTCCCTTACGAATCTTGGGTGCAAAATTTAATGGGCCCCGTATGGGTTCAGGTACCACAGATTGTGGAGTATTACCTAGTGTTACATGTAAGGTATCTCCAAATAAAGCACATAAATAAGGACATGAAACTTGTTCACATTCACCTTAGAATCTCACAAAAAACCATAGCGTTATTATAAAGTCATAGTGTTCCCAATATAAGCAGGAGTTTATAAGGAGCACTAACCACAGCCTTTCTTTTGATATTGGTGGGAAGTCGGTACATTGTAAACACTTTCTCGGACAGAATGTTGCACCCCGTCATGTTCTGGGCGAATACAATACACTGTGTATTGACGGAACTTTTAGGAAATAGCTCCTGTTCTCACGTGACCTGTATTTTTAGAACGTCAGTGTCGCGACTCTCCCTATAAAGGTACTCTATTCTCTATCAGAGTCGTATATTGAGAGAGTTTGGACAACAAGCGCTACGTATGGCGTCATACGTAAACAATTATAGAAATGTTAGGTCCACTGACGTATAGCTAAGGAACAAAATGATTTAGTCCTTTTTCACCGTAAGGGAGAAACTTAAAAACAAAAAAGGGGATGAGAACCTTAAAAACTAGCACAAACTGACTCGAGATCAAATGTGAGTCCATACAAAGGTTTCCCAGCTACCAAACGAACCCATCAGCTAACAGAAGCGAGGTTATTCTCTATCACGTCTAAAAGACGAAAGATAAAACCCTCCTGCTAGTCAGCCATTGCAGTTGCACAAAACCGCCATACCCAGTATACAAAGACCTTACACGGTGAGCAACTGTTTAACACGGGCATACATGTACATGTAACTATGAGCAAAATGTACTTGCACGGATATGGGTGGACTAAAATAATATTTTATAACTGATCACAATAGACTGTATCTAGGTGAATAAAAAGTCCAATGTTTTTGGACGATGTCTATACTACCATAGTGACATGACCGTTGTGCGTTACGTTCCATTGTAAGCACACATAAACTTCAAAACAGTCAATATCCGAAAGAAACGACTGGTTTTCGTAAACGTACATTTTTATTACTGTGGTTTATTTTTACCATGATCGAACTTCAATTTTATTTCGCATCCGCTTATGTTATTGTACTTCTTTGGAGGGAAAGAGTAGTTCCTTTGTCAATAGATTTTTTTTTATTTCCGCTCTTTTACTGTCTATATTACTCAAACGGGGCGAATTTTTATATCTGTGTATATGACACAAATACTCCCAGGAAGTCGTTTCCAAAGTGGATAAGGAAAAATGCACGATCTTATGTTGGGTTGGTAAAAGTCACAATTGTCACAACTGCTGTACCACCAAGCAGAGCGATGATTAGCTGCACAGTTACCACTATAAAGGACATTGTCCCTGTCTGTAGTACTGAAGAGCTGGTTACGATGACCATGCATGCTGTCAGAAGCTAGGTAATTCAAAAGCAAAAAAAAGTGAAAGAAATACGCTAAGTCACTTAGAAGTACTCCTAAAGGTATGCCAATATACAAATCTTTTCTTTGGGAAGAACACATACATTGCACATATTCACTCTGTGATTCGTTGACAAGTAACTAACAAAAGGAATATATTACTTTAAGGTGATTTTAGATTAATTCGTCTTTGCATTGTAGCATGAAGGGTCTAATATGGTTTTAATGCTACTGTACTCTACAAGCAGATTTCGAAAATGCATTGGGTTAAAATTCGGCAATGTGATAGAATCAATTCTAGGTATCATTCTATTTTCATTCAAAAATTGTGATGGAAGACTAAGGGAGGAGATAAAGTACTATTTGTAACACTTTACTACCATGACAGAGCAATTCAGGTATCCTCCTCTATATCGATATTTATGACTGGTCATTTTATGTTGATACAAATATTCTCCAAAGTGTGTTTATGAAGATTAATGTTTGGCCTCTAGCGTGTGGCATTAGGTGTACACTCCAAAGTATATTTTAAACTATACTTGAGAATGGTCGGTGTCATCAAAATACAGATGCATATTTTACTTCATTTAATATTTCCATAAATTCATGGTATGCTCAAGAGAAGTACGATGAACTATTGAAACTTTAGGAACAATGTACCGTTTGATCTTTCGATGTATTCATATTTACATATGAGTTGAAACGTACACTATTTTAAGTATTTCAGATACCATGTATTGCCTTACGTAGTAGTAAGCCTCAATTTTGTCGTCAGATTAATGAAGCATCCATTAAATTTTCATAGGATTTAGGATTTACGAAGAATGGGTTTCGTTTTTGCCGGATCTACTTGTCTGTTTGCAGTTTATTGAAATATATCATAGAAACAGTAATGTATTTTTTTTTTTGTTCGTAAGTGTTAAGTATCACAACCATAAAAGAATAATAAAAAATATTTAGGCAGCTTCATCCACTCAATAAAATTTCAATCAAAGTTCCTACGTATGCAACATTTGCGGTTTTGTCAGTGTTATCATTTACAGTATGCATCAATCCATTAGTATGAACTTCGTCAATAGGCACAAACGTGTCAATACCTTTAGCTTAAGTATCCATTTGTATGTAGATGGATCATGCTTTGAGCACATAGTTGTTTGTTGTGTAGTGACTGACGTCTGAAGTCCTTTAGCTGAGTAATCATCCCAATTTACCTGACTACTTACTTGTCGTACTTGCTGAATCATAAGTACCAAGCGTCAACTGGTATTTAGATCCTTCATCACCTATGCGGAAGCGATTGTATTTAGCAAAGTACGGAAATCCTAGTTCGTTTACCATGTCCATTCGTAGTTCGTAACCCGTCTGAGCAGTGATAATGTGCATTTTATCATTTCCAAGCCACATCTCGTTCTCAAAAATCCCAAATCTATTTTTGTACTCTTCCCAATCATGTTCAAAGTCGACAGAACCGTTTACGCGTCTTTGTAATACCTGTTATAGAAAAGAAATGAAATTATTGGTCCAAATGATATTAAACCATACTGGAATGTAAACCTTAAAATTTTCACTTGCTTATCTCAGCAGACGAGCAAATATCACTGTGGAAGAAAGGAATGTTCATTACCGTCCATCCCCCACCATCAATGCTCATGTTGCAAGGGACGTCGAACGGTTCACCAGTCCATCCCGACGGACGGACAGTGTAGACACCATCATCTCTGTGACCGCTTTGATATGCATGATAACAGTCACTGAAAATATTTGTGTCTTGAGCTGTCCCACAGGTAGAGTTGTATAACACTGTACGAGCCGCACAGTATGATATAACGGAACCTGCCGGAAGATAAAATGAAACGTATTACTCAAAATGTGATTTTCTTATCACATGTGAAATCATTCGCATGTTGGTTGGTGTTACAGTAAATGTAGCACACGACCAGCATTTCCAGTGTGTGACGTACTGTCAGCATCAAATTTAATAGAGAAAGCTGGATAACTTATTACTTTACTTACTTCCATTACCGCTGTACTCTACGACAGAGGTTAACGCAAAGTGACCCGACTCGTCCGTGTTACGAAAAACATTGTATTCAATATAAAACGAAGAGCCATTGGATAACATCATGTTGATACGGAGTTTGTAATTTGCCTGATTTGCAATGTAGGATAGCTTTTCATTCCCAAGCCAGAACTCACTGGAAAGAAACCCAAAACCTTTTTTGTATTCTTCCCAAGCTCTTTTGAATGAAACAGAGCCATCTAGTCGTCGTTGTACTACCTGACACGAGTAAGGGGAATAAAGGAAGGAAAAGAAAAGTAATGAAAAGCTACACAAAATGTCATGTGCATTATAAAACTGATAAACATTCATTTTAAGCAGCAAATATCTTAATTTGAAGTGTTAAAAACCAACGTGATTATAGATCAGTGTGATTAGATTATTTTGAAAGATGGAAGGCAGTATACATTTGCTAAGAAGATTCGTGAGGGCTATCTTCCACAACAGGCGAAGTTCTGGGGCTAGTCAAAAAAGTACTAACAAAGCCAAAGGGACAAGTGACCTTGTAACTAGCCCTCAGGCAGATCGGCCTTAGAGCAAGGACTAATGACAGTGATTGAATATTCATAAGTTTCTACGTGAGTACATCAAGGCTACGATTGTGCATTCGGTAGTAAGATAGGGGTCACTGCAGATCGCCGTGTTTGCTTGCCCTGAGGACGTGTATTACTCCTCCACCTATACTGGCTGCAAGGGTGATACCAACGCCCTAAAACTTTCGCAAGAATTCTTCATCAATCTGTGTAAAAATTGTATGCTATTAACTGCTCATATATAATATCACAACAAAGGCAAACCATAAATATTCAACGAAAGTTTGACTAAAGCAAGTCTGGTTACCATGTGTTTCACTGGAGCAAAGACAATAGGGTTTTGCAGTGTGGCTTTTTCCACTTACAACTGACTCAATGAAGAATTCGTATTTACTTAAAGGCATTTTCCAGTGGCTTTTTACAAGGGTCCCATGTAAAAGAGAAAACATTTCAGTTCGTACCCTCTAAACCCCGTAGTAGTACTCTTTTGCTAACCCGAGATATCTAATATTAAAGACTACATATTTTTGTCAAAAAATACCTCCAGTTCTCATCAAGGTCACAGAATGTTATGTAGTGGGCACATTGCCTCACATTTCTTTTGTTTTTCCTTAATAATTGAATGTCCTGTTGTCCTTGAAATCTGATGCTGTTGGAATGTTTGCATATCTTTCCATGTAGGTTAAGCATAAATCTACACCATATATATGGCATAACAAAGTTGCTAAATATTTCCTACAACAGGGTCAATATTATAAAGAAATTTAATGCGGCTTTCACCTCCTAGAAGAGAAAAAAATTCTGCATGTTTTGAAGTCATTGATTTTTGTCACTGGCAAATCCCTTTCATTTGTAGAAGTGAGAAGGTCATAAAACGATGTGGCAGTTAAATTTTCGCCTCGCATTATGAATATATATATATATATATATATATATATATATATATATATATATATATATATATATATATATATATATATATATATATGTATATATATATATATATATATATATATATATATATATATATATAATATATGTATATATATGTATAGGTCGAACGTTGTGTAAACTGTTTCGATCATGACAGTTAAATCAATCCCAAGTACTGGCGTAGCCTTTATGAACAAGGGAAAGAACAGGAGAAATAAATCAGAGAGAAAAACTAAGCCATGAGCGGGACTTGGGTTCAAGTATAATATATATATTATATATATATATATATATATATATATATATATATATATATATATATATATATATATATATATATATATATATATATATATATTGAAACCATTCAACAGTCGACATATATTTCCAAGTTATCCGACTTACGATTTCTTTTGCTAGCAGGTAATTTGCCTTCAGCTGACAAACGCAAACAGTATGAACTAAGAACTATTCTTAAGCTTAAGTCACATATAACAGGTTTATATATATATATATATATATATATATATATATCGATTTTGAGTAACTACTCCTGGGTACAACAAGTGTAATTTCCATGTAATCCAATTGTAATCTCTTTAGGCCTATAATCTACGAGTGTAATCTGCTTGTAATCCTTTTCGCTATTTTGTTATCCGTTTTCTACACTAGAACTTTTCAGTCTTGACTCAAGTTTATCTTCTATCATTTTGTCGTCCGCAACTGACGAAGAGCGAGACAACTCGAAATATATTGCTTGTTTCTCCTATATTGGATGATATGAAGGCGTCACCCTGTTGTCTTTTTTCCTCGTTTATGGGCTCCAGTACGCGTACTTCAATATATATATATATATATATATATATATATATATATATATATATATATATATATATATATATATATATATATATATATATATATATATATATATATATATATATATGTTGAAACCATTCAACAGTCGACATATATTTTCAAATTAGGCTCATGGATGAAGAGGAATTAGATTTACATTTTCATTGGAATAAGTAACTGTCACAGTGACTTACCGTCCAACAACCATAATCTACTTCGTTGTTACAGAAGACTTCAAAAGGTTCTGACTATCCATCTGGTTTGATAAAATATACTCCGTTTGAAATTATAGACCGGCATTCACTTTTTATTTCGTTACAATCTCTCGAGTACTCCGGACGTTGATAGAAGAAATACAATTCGTCTACAAAATAATTATAAAACCCCGATGTTCTCTTATATGAAAGTGTAGTTTCAGAATTTTTCGTCTTTTTAATTTACAGAAGTGATGTGTAATTTGCTCATAGCTGTGGAGTCGGTTGGAAACAATAACAAGCCACACTGAATACTGTTATATTGAGGCACGCTGTTTACAACGTAAGAGTTTGAGTTACTCGATTAACAAGTTCACAAGTAATCCACTTGCCTTGCTTTTCTAGATTAACCCACCATCTAACACCTACAAACATCATTTTGCAACTGTTTTTTTTTTCGTCACAGCTTTGCTACCCAAAGAAATATTGACTCTCATTGAAGTATGTTTCTAAAGAAACATCAAAGATCTACTCACCTAGATTTGTATTTGATTCTCCTCTAATCTGCAAAAGATGATTGATTGTTTGTTGTATTAAATCAAAAGTCTAAACGACTCTATTTTCTTGACATAAAATAGAACATCTATAACGTTACTTCAAACTTCTGACAAATACTCTCCTACTCTCCCTCAGCATAACAGGATTTCATTTAAGAAGTCATGTTAATTCAATTATCAAAAACGTTTTGCTGTAATTTTCTCCTAACAGAAGAATGACAGTGATTAACAATCAATTGTTATTTGATGCAACGTGACGCCAGGCAAGGGCTTTTAATTTTTTTTCAAACTCATTTTTTTTTGAGAAAGAGAGCTGGTGTGTGCACGAGTATTCTACTTGCCTTTTCTTTCTCAGTCTAAAATTGCTCAGCAAAGTATCATGTATGAAGGAACCAATGCATCCATGTCTCACAATTTTTTGTATGTAAAAATTGCTTTTCCCCCGAGTAAACAGTTTAACAATATTTCAGGGACTGAATACGTTTGTTTGCATTCAATGTTTAAAGATGTGGACAATTGAGGTTAGTTGTATCCTTTTACTGCCGTCACTAAGGTAGGTAGGGCCTATAATTCGACATTCAGGACAGGATTGCATGAAGTCCATTATAAAGCTATTTTATGTGTATCTTGTTCAAAAGCAGAAAAAGGTAGCGACATATCTGAAATTTTCTTGCTATTCACTATTAGCCCACAAGTCATCCGAGTTTTATGAAACGGACAACAAAATACGTAAATTTCCTTTACTTCAGTTATGCTCATTCCAATGATAATATGTCGTTGCATTTCTGTTGCATAGTTCTGCAATATTATTTTACTATTTGCCATGGTCATTCAAGGAAGCTTATTACAGATTTGCCTTCAAACAGCCATGGGTACCATCCAACCTTACAAGATAGGGAAACAAAAGCCTACAAAAAGGTTCTTGTTCTTAGAGCCAAAACATCTTAGACATTAGGAACTCTATTTCAAGGTGGGTCTTTACTCGAATTTCCGAGAAAGTAACGGAAGAAAAATAGCATGGTTTTCCGAAAAGAACAAATGACATGCCGAATGAGATATATCCGAGTAAACAATTTCAGCCCTTTACTGTGTCTCCTAAACTTAAGAGTGAGTTCCGTGTTATTTTAACCCCAAAGAATTTGCCTTGCTAATCGACGGAGTGGTTGTAAAAATTGTATTGACTTTTGAAACTAATGAACTACAACTTTTACGTTAAAACAAAAGGCGCTACTTCAGTTTAATGGGAAACACGATTCAGACATGTAACAAAGTTGAATATACCTCTATTCGTGTTTTGTTTCGCAATGATGTATGCGTTTTGAAAGAAATTTTACATCTTAATCTTGCAATTTAAGACGGACGCGACACAACGCCATTTGTAAAAACGATTCAATAATTTGTTTTCCAATTTCTGTTTCCATTAAAAGGGATATAAAAATATATTCAAAATACTAAATTGTAAGATATGCAGTTAGTAACATAATGTTTAAAACTTCAAACAATCCTAAGTTACTCTTTGTATTACGACCCCAGGATTGCGTTTAGATCTAACACCACCATCTATCATACACCTTACAATATTTTGTCTTGCTTTGTACACAAACCACCAGTCCTGCAAATGACTGTTTATGTAGATATCGTCTCAAAAGAAACACACAAAAGTAACACAGAACATCTTGAAAGTCAGAGAGGTAATTGTGAAGAAATGGAAAAGTAATCCCAGAGTAAAACAAATATAAATGTATTTACACAGGGCTACATTTTCTCACAATTCTCGTTACTTTGTGAAACTTTAACACATTGATATCAGATGGTTGATGCGTCACTTGTGACAAAACTTCCTAAACAACCAAAAAGGATCGTATGGTTAGATTCAAAAAAGAGTTTTTCAATAACGTTCACCTCAGATCTTCGAGACCTATGCAAGCTTCAAGAAGGAAATCAAAAGAGACACCAGAATTGTATCCAATGGGTAGCCAAAACTAGATACCGTTACTCGTTTCCCCGTTTGAAATTGCTACACAGCTCCAATTTTGACGAACCTGCAAGCACCCGGAACAGTGAAATATTGCCACTCATATGCAGTAACCATATTACAAACTCAATCTTATAATACCTTTGACCTTGTAAAACTGAAATCAACTGATGAGCTGCATTTCCAGTGGTTATAAACTTTAAGGAGGTCATTGTTACATTAAATGCAGGCAGAACATTTTTTTTTTTTTGTTCTTGGTAATGTAAAGTGACATACACTAAAGTTCGTATCCGTAAGCAGAAGTGGCGCAGAGAATTGTTTGGCGGGCAGGGATGGAAAGCCTGTAAAGGATGACATAATGTTGACAGCGTAGGGGACCCTCGAAGATATTTGGCAGTATTTTAATTCAAAAAATTCACAAATGTTGGACGACTTCCAGTGCAGAAGAACATTCTGAGCTCATGATGAATTAAATGTAAAATGTGTGAGTTTGTAGTAACAAACTGTAGAAACTTGGGATTAAAGTACTTTTAAAAAGTTCGGATATTAATCTGAAAAATTTCCTTTGAGAGGAAAACTAAGAAAGCAGTGGCAGCCAGCTACTCTTCGACGTCGGGAAGGCATACCTCAACGAAACTGTTTAGGCTGCCATCGAAATAGCAAGGTTTCCCGGATCGGGAGGCCAGTATTAGACCATGGAAGGAGGAGAGACATGCCCCTCTAACCCTCAGCCCCCACATCTCCACCGCCAGTCATGCTTGTTAGTCAGACACACCAATAGGTGATAATGCAAAGTGAACTGTCGACAGGTTTTTGTCATTTTAAAGTTTTGAGTTTTGAAACTTTCATATAAAAGGACCCTTTTGTATAAAAGCACCTTACTCCCTGATCATCGTAAAGTTTTGTACTAATTTATAGAAACCCATACCTATCATACGTATATAATATTAAGCATTAGTTCACCAAATTTTAAATGTATAAAAAGTTTTAAAATTTATAATTTTTTTACCATGTAATAACTTAAGCAAACATGGCATATACTATTACTGTTGCATAAACACTTTTGCATGTTACCTCAATTGTAAGTGATCTTTAATAATCGAGGTGACAGAGCATGAGGTGATGTTCCAAAGAAAGGTGTGCCTTGTCACTAAGTTCTGCTCAAGGTAATCAGGGAGGTGATATTATACCTCCTCTGTCAGCTAACAGTGTTTCTGGGCGTTTGTAGCCCCGGACAAAACTTTGCAATTATTCGGGGGAACTCTCCGGTATATTCAAATTCAGTCATTCCCAAGTAAATCAAGTTTTTCGTTTTTATTTCTCTAGGTAAAATTCAACCTGTTTGGAGTGAAAGCTAGCTTTAAAAGTTAAGTAACTGCTCTAATGGGAGATAACGTGGAGTGGTCATTGTAAAAATGACTATTATGGTTCATGACTAAAGACCGGTAAGTGCTATGAAGTCGTCTTTTGTACTTTGTGTAAGATGAATGACCTTTCCTAACCACGCGTTGAGTTCAGCAATTTGATATATAATTAGTTATACATCGCACTCTTAAGTTAAATTATCTCAAGATTCCATTT
The DNA here is from genome assembly GCA_029531755.1 of Holothuria leucospilota. Classification (NCBI taxonomy): domain Eukaryota; kingdom Metazoa; phylum Echinodermata; class Holothuroidea; order Aspidochirotida; family Holothuriidae; genus Holothuria; species Holothuria leucospilota. The sequence goes on from CM055971.1 coordinate 47,662,352, forward strand.
CATATCATTGTATTGACTTGATACTGTTTAAAGAAATTTGCTTTTATATTATACATGAATTGCCAGCTTGTAAGTTTATATCACAGTAATGGTGAGAGACGACCAAACTTTGAATTTTATAGCCAAGCGTTGCCAAACTTTGGGTGTTTGGGTTGTATCCTTAAACAGTAGTTTTTAAATTCGTTTTTTTTTTGTTCTTGTGTGCTTGAGCTTGTCTAGCGAGAAACAGCTATGTCAAAACATTGCTCCAAGCTAAAATTTTTTATAAGCATAAAGTAATTTAGTGACACTATAGCTTATAGTGGATTCAGGTAAGCAATAGAAATAGCAAAGCGTTCAATGGATTAACCACCAATTTGATGTAATTAGATGTTTTCAACATGCACGTAATATTTTAAATAATGAATTTCTTTCGTTAAGTGGCATTCAGAACTGAGACAAACGATCTCAAATGTACATTGCTGAGAGATACCGAGTCTCAGTTACGATTTAAGTATTTGTTTTCCAAAATGTCTATCTCTACTAGAGTGAGAAAAATTACAGCTTAACCAGGATAAAACGTCAAACAAGTCCGACTAGTACTTACAGTTTGAGCAGAATTCCAACAAATACAAATTGCACCCACGAAACACAAATATTGAGTTAAGCGATGAAAGTAAACCATGGTGCTTAGAAGTCTGGTCTATCAGTGAATGAGATGGGACAATAAAAATTGTAATATATCGACATCTCCTTAGTTAAGAAAGACGATAGGCCACAGCGGTAACAGAACGTGTGACTTAATTCGTAGGCACGTTGTGACTGTAAAGTATGATTAGAAATTGTTTATGACGACGATTTGAGGTATCCTGAACTGGAATACTTTGGAGGTTATTTTTAGTAACAAAGAGTTCCTCAATTAAGTAATGTTCAATAATTGGGCAAATTTTCCCCAATTTTAGTATTTTTTATTTACGCACCCAGTCGAGGTGAGAATTTTACACAGTGAACTTTCTTTTAGAGTGTACTCCAATGTATTCATCCTACTCAATTATCTGGCGGAGATTCTGACCTTATATGAAACGAATGAAACAATGTTAACCTCGATATAATATATATATATATATATATATATATATATATATATATATATATATATATATATATATATATATATACATATATATATAAACCATGATGGCATGAAGCGGGGCTTGATGCTATTTTTCAGAAGGTCATCTGCTGCTAGATCTACAGTGAAATTAAAATTTTAATACAAGCAACAGAGAAACTGCGGCTTAAAACGCACCTTGTAAATTGACACAATGGTTCATTTCAGTTGTAAATGTGACTTAGTCATGTCTTTACGTATATTTAGTTTAGTGTACAAAGGAAAAGCAAGTAAGAAATCATAAGTTCCTGTTCAAACCCCTCTTGTGTGATTGAATTTTGCAGATCGTACGAAGTTCGTCAAGTTTTGTCGTTTTGCAATCGTGGTAGTTACTCTGAGAGAAAGCAAATGTTTAATCAGTCATGGAATTATCACACTTCGGGCGAAATAAAATGTTCACTTACAGGGACACCGGATAAGTTACGATTGATACTAGATTTATGGTTATTAATACGCAGTCTTAAAGTAAATTTTATTTCCCCGATATAATTCCCCTATTGCCATGGCTATATAACGACTATGTACATAAATATACATATTACAATATAAATATCCTTTCATATTTTTACATATAGAAGAAAAGAGATTTTACTCATTGCCATGATATGCTATCCTGCAATTAGGAAAAAAATATTATTTCATCTTTTTTACGCTAGTTTACGCTTTTCAAAAGGGTTTAGTAAAAGTTTAAATAATTTACTGAACATGTAACTACTAATCTTAATTTTAGGAACAATGCGGAACTTTTGTAACTTTTGTAAACAAAATGTAGACTGTCTTGCCGGCTTCACCGAAAAGGGATGATACTTTACATGCATAAAAAATAGAATAACAATTAAGGAATTCCAGTCATGATAAAAATCCGTTACACCATCAATACGACGGTGGAAGACCTATCAAAAGAGGGATAGCAGTACTATTATAGCTTGATTGTAAAAGCTCATGACAACAATTTAACAACAAATCTGACCAATTAGCAAGTAGCAAAACGGCATGGTTAAACCACTTAGTATGATCAGACATGATATTGTACTGGAGCCAACTATCACCAGAACGTCAGTTTCCGGGGGGGGGGGGGAGTAATGTTTACCGTTGCGAATATTATAGGTGTACAAATGATTGGTGCATTCTAATAATACCAATATTCTAGAAAATTGACTTTATAACTCTAAAGGCTGTATGGAACCTACCGTCCATCTTCCACCATCTGTTGTCATACCACGGACAACAGTGAATGGGGATTTTATCGATTTGAGGATTCGAGGTCACATTCAAGGAACTAAAATACCGAGAACAGGTTTCGAATTAGTGCAGTTCTTTTGTTAGAGAAAAAGTTGTAGCAATAATAGATAAATTATAATAACAATTTATTTTACGGAGGTACTACGTACCTAAGTGTATGGTAATAGGGCTGGAAAATCCCTTAAGCAAAGGGTTCCAACTCTTGAAGGATTGAAAATACCTTTAACTATAATAGTCTACTTAGCGATATGCAATTTTCAATTGCTAAGAGGTAAGTTTCATTTGAAAGCGCTTAGATGTTTGCTTTCTGAGCTCTAGTAGCAGGAATTTCCAAGTGTTCGAACGTGAAATAACATATTATAATTATCGTTAGAAAAGTGACCATGGTACATAATTGTCTTTAATTGTCCTGTACTAATTAATAAAGTGAACAACCTAGGCCTCCAATACACGACCAATTTGTTGACTACGTAATAGATGGTAGCAGGAATTTCCAAGTGTTGGAAAGTGAAATTACATATAATAGTTATCGTTAGAAAAGTAAAAATGTTACATAATTGACTTTAATTGTCCTGTACTAATTATGAAATGAACAACCTAGGCCTCCAATAAACGACCAGTTTGTTGACTACGTAATAGATGGTAATGTTTTGTGCTTAAAAAATTATCAGCTATCACTTGATATCCAAAGTTGCATGGATCTCGGCTTTACGCAATGTAAAGTGAAAAGCTTTAGTATGCTAGTTTTTAAATAATATATTTCTGAATAATTAATGACATATTGTAACAACCGACTTATCGCGCGAATCATAACAAATGAACCTATCTAATAGCCAATTATGGGAGTTTAAGAAATACTCTATGCCAAGGAATTATGAATACAACGTTCGTGAAATAACGCATTATCACGTTAACAGTTACGATCCAGAATATGGAAAATCCATGCTTCAAAACGTAAACGTTTTTTTGCAACACTTATTTGTTCTGTAGCGTAACTATTGCTGTTGGCATGATGATTTTTGTACACTCATCTGAACATATCCAAAGGATTATGTGATACGATGTGAATGTATAAAAAGTTTTATAAAGGTCAGAGTTCTTAGGGAAATGTCATTACCGACGGAATGTCGCGGGATGCAAGTCCGGGCACAGAAGTCTCATTATATTGCAAAACTCATTTCATTCCGAAAATTTGCATTTTTTCTCGAAATTTCGCAAACATGTCTTTTTTTTCTTGTAAAGATAAGTAAGTTATATACTTTGCATTCATACAGCTAAATAAAGAACCATGTACCAAGTATCCATAACAAACGTAGCCTACACTATTCCTGGGTAAGTCTTAAATTTTATCCTCTACAGCATATTTTTTAAATCCTTGGACTTACTGCTAGGATTAGTGATTATTACGTATGATAGTAGCATAAAAACCTTTACCACAATGTTATATTTTTGTTTGTTTTGAAGATATGATCGACGATGGACTGACTATGTTTGGAAATCCTAGTGTTTTATGTAGTCAATTAATCCAACTGACTTAGCATTGCAGCAGTCTCGCTTTGTTTACTTGATCAATAGTCATTTATTGTTGTGTCCTATAGCAGGTGAGCTTCACAAACTGAATGACGTCTTTTTCGTGTTAATACAGTTTTGAAAAGATATTTTCTAGGTCATAACAATGACTGCTTTTACTTTGGGAGGATAAAAAATCACACTAACATAAAACGATGTCTAGTTTGAGGAAAATATTAATACTGAGGGATTCAAGACTATCATCTTTGTTGACGAGAACCGAGTAAGGGAGAGTACTGTCTACAAGTACTACAACTCCTCTCCCGTTCCCATTCTATTCATATAAAGCAGGAGGTTTCACACAAAAAAGGGCGGGCCCTGTGAACGGATTCTCGTCGCTATTTAAGTGGCTACATACCATATCAAGAGGCCCAGTCTCTGCGATTTAACCTTAAAGTAGGTCTTGGCCTAGCCTAAAGTCGATCCAGAGGCTGCATTACTGCATGATTGTAAATACAGTGTGTAGCGTTGTGCAGAGTAGCCTATATCACCGCGTGATCGTGAAATATTTCAGGTCAAGGCTACATGAATATGGATATAACAGTATCAGATCTGCGATAATATATGTGTATATATATATATCTATATATATATAGGTATGTATATTTATGTTTGATATATATATATATATAATATATTTATATATATAAATATATATATATATATATATATATATATATATATATATATATATATATATATATATATATTTCTCTAATTCGGCACTTAGGGGGAAAGTTGTTGTTGAAAAGTCGACCTTAAGGGGAAAAAAAAAATTCGGGTGAAATATAAGTTTCGCCTTAACGTTTCCACACACTTTTTCTATAGGAATACGTAAACTCACAAGGGCGCCCTCTTAGATTTACAAACCAGATGCCATTACTTCAAAGTTGTCAAATTTACGGACACCTAGCTGTTAACACGAACGGATGGCTGCCTATTGAAATAACGTTAATTATATTTTTAGACGTTAGGGCGAATTTATTTCTTATGTATTTTATTATCTTTTTTTCGCCCTATGTACAAGCAGATATAACAATTTCCCCTTAAGGTGGGAATTAGCGTTATATATATATATATATATATATATATATATATATATATATATATATATATATATATATATATATATATATATATATATATATATATATATATATATATATATATATATATATATATATAAATGAATCAACGCTGAATTGAATAGTCGCATGCAGACCTTAGGTCCAGACCTTAGGCCATTGTTCCTCTAACATAGGCACTTGCCTTATACTGAAAGAGGATATTTATATGTGAATGGAAAGCTTAACCACAAGCAGGATTCGAACCAGCGACCTCCCGCATACAAGGCGGATCCTCTGACCACTGAGCCATTGAGGCTTATGTGACAGAGCGCGGTCAACTGAGCTTAAATACTGTCGAGTCAAGCTTTTTTTCAGATACTACAGAATTTGTCACATAACAGGCAGCCAGTTCTCACAGAGCCACATTCAGCTAATCCTAAGCAGCAGGCAAGTGTTCAAACTCCACAACTGATCAGAGCATAGCCTCTACCAGAGAGTGCACCACCTCCCTCAGATTTCATTGCAAACATCACAAAGAGATCACTAGGTAAAGCAAAACCCTTCTAAAAACCATAACAGTGGAGAAAAATCTGCTTAAAGTAAAAAATACTTGTTTGGAAGTGCATTTCAACGAAATTGTCCAACGACATTGTCCAAAGAACTTGGCGTTTCGTTCATTGGAGATCAGTGTTACGATAACTATCGCAATATGAAACAGGTTTTGCGCAAGCGTGAAGACAGTAGACGAAAGACAGGGACAAAACAGCAACAAAATTTCACATTTCTACATATATAAAAGATCGTTAGTGGTTATCCGACTTTAGAAAAAAAATTACTTGTGATTCCGCAGGAAATACGTCAGGTCAAATTGCAGAAGAGTGGGTTACTGACGTAGAATTAGTATTTGAAACAATGAAAAGCCGGAACCGTTCATCTCTTCTAGCAAATGAAATGAAGGATAATCTTATGGACAGCCAAAACCTCTAAACAAAGTTTAAACAAACTGTGATAACCATGCAACATAAAAACAAGGATTTTTTTCTGAACTCATTGGGAACGTGCTAGACGATTGCCTCTTCATATTTGTCTCCGTTCACTTTCAGAACCAAAGCCGGCATGGTTTTTAGGTTAATATCATCTTGACTGACAGCACATATTGTATACATAATTGGTACCTTTGGTTTAAAGTTTGTGTCAAATACTGTAGATATGGTTGATTTCAATATGTGGATGGTTCAAAACAAGTTATGTTGTCAGGAATTGCAAGATTTTTTATCAAAGGTTACTTCAATTTGAGTGCTAAATGAGTTGTATCATGTTAATAAAAATGATTACAAGAACAGGAAAAACTTTATGTTTATGATTATTTTTCTGAATTATGTTCTCACAGAATACGCGTTAATTTTAGTCAGACGAGCTCTGGAGGTATGATACATGATTTTATCATTACAAAACAGACCAACATCTTTTTAAGAAGTCTAATCTTTTAAAAATGCTTAACCAGTATGTTCGTTGAATTTCCAACAGTGTGTTACTATTGTAAATGAAATTATTAACTTTTCCAGTTAGTTTTGATTATTTACATATAGTTCATATTGAAAAAATAGATGGCCCCTCCAATCAAAGCTCATTGCAGTAAAAACACTTTAATCTTTGCAACCACCATCAATTAACTGAATGCTTTTCTGAATGTAATACTTCTTTTAGACGGGAGTGTTCCGCCATTAACAACTGAAATGATGCAATTATGTTGTTGTTTACGTGGTTGCAAAATGATGGTAAATTTTACTATCTAAATGACATTTCATTCAGACTGTCACGGCAGTGAAGCTTATTACTCGTTAAAGTTTGCTTGTTTGTAAATACTTTATTTCAGTGAATTTCTTTAACTATCTGCGTACTGCAGATACTCCAAAAAAGTTTGAATGCGCTTGAAATTTGTTGAGAAGGTGTAAGCCGAAGTAGCACGTAGTGCCGTATGATCAAAGACACTGCAGGAGGCTACGGTACTGTTTGTCTTACATTTCCCTTGTAATCTTATATAATTAAGAATTCCACGGTATTGTTTAGCAAGCGAGAGTTCTCTGCTCTTCGTTTAGGAGGGTCACTGTGCTTTTGATTCCCGTCGACCCAATACGACGGAGACAGTCCGGCTTCTAAGGCAAAATCAACATCATTAAACCATGGCTACGTATTGAAGGGCTGTTACCCTACACTCCACCTTGTAGAACGGTAAAAACAAGGGAGACTTAGACCACGGAATCCAGTTTAGAGGAAACAAAACGAACGATCAGATTTTTAAAGAAATTTGAACTTTAATTTGAAGTCACAATGGATAAAAATGAATTTAATTTAGAAGCGTAACAGGAGAAAGGTGAACGTTAATTTTTGCACCGAAACAAGATAAGACAAAATGAACATTTGCGAAGTGCAGAGAACTCATTCTTAAGTAACAAGTGAGAATTGTTTGAAGTAAAAACAAAATTTCTCTGTATTGCCGAAAGCTTATTTGGGAAATGATCAGTTTGTATGTATTACGGTTGGACGGAGAAGAAAGAAATAAACCAGGGACAAAACGAGAGAGAGAGAGTTAAAAAGAACGACAAAGGGCAAGGGAACCCGTTGTAAATATAATTAAGTAACATTCAAATAATTTCGTCGTATTAGTCATTTTCTGTTTGTAACTACCCGCAAATTCGCCGTAGTAAGACTTTGAAGGGAACTCGGGATAAACCCGTGACACAGACTCCAGTTCTTGTCATGATACTTTCGTTACGTCTGGTTTTCCACCCTCTTTTTATCGGTTATTCATTTAAAGCACGTCACTTTTGTCAAACTAGGACCTTCCGTTGCTATCCAATGACAGAACTTTTCCGGGTTGCAGAGTTGAAGAACTGCAACGTTCACAGACGTGCCACAGACACCCAACCATGAATATCATGGGCGGCTCTAAGAAATTTTGTTTGGGGGGGCAAACTCAAGTCCGTATTCAGGGAGGTTCGGAAGACCCCCCCAGCAATATTAATGGTCACATCCGGATAGTAATATAGCCTCAGTAGGAGTATGCATAGGCGTAGGGGCCCAAGTTGATGGGGGGGGGGGGCTGTAACGATCTGCCCGAAAAATAGAAACAAAAGTTTCCGCGCGCTCCGCGCGAGTTCCAAATGTTTATGTACATATCATAAAGGCATTCATCCGTTATCGCACCGCATGCCAATTACATACGATAATTTGCCACGTTACTAGCATTCCATATTGGCAATAATTCTGGGGGAAGTCGTTACAAAAATGATGATAATAATCAGTGGTGTAACCAAGTTTTCTCTCATGGGGGGTGGGCAGGCACTATGTTGTGTAATCGCCGGCCTGGGGGAGGGGTCTGAGGGGAGGGGGTGTCCCCCTCCCCTTTTAAAATTTTTTGAAAAATTAGGTGTCCATACATGCAATCTGGTGCCACATATGCTACCTTTGAAGTAAAATTGTGTGTTTTAGTTTAGGTACTAAAAAAAAAAATCGGCGTCAGTTACGGGGGCATGGCCTAATGGCTCCTCAAATACACCACTGATAATCATAATACAAAAGTTTAACCATTAAAAACACACTGGTGAATTTATGCCGAATATATAGGTACTGGTGCAATCCAAATCAGAACTATATTTTAATTACCAGGAAGTTTTTAAAGTATCGACTTCCGTTAAGCTACATTATTGCATTATTTTTCTTTCAGTAGGTGCCCGAAAAATTCTCAGAATATTGCCCGAATTTCAAAAAAATATTTTGTTGGGGGAGCTGCAGCCCCCAGCCCCCTGCCTCCTACGCCTATGGGAATATGGTTATTATTATGTATTACAACGATGCCCGCTCTTCACAAACCGTTTCAGGCAGTTAGTTATGAGAAGACTACTTTAAAAGTAAATACAACCATATCAACCGATCGCTACCGTACTACCATAGGGGTGGGGTAAGAGCCAGGTGAAATGGGCAAAGCGGCTTGATTCATTTGTATAAAATAAGCCCCACCTTTAAATATTTTATTGTTTCTTTTATTGTGTCACAATATGTTTCAGCTTTGACAAGAAGCAATAAAATGTTGGTTTTCTGGATTGTTTTCTTAAACTAACGAAAATTTTGAGCATGAAGACACTTGAAAACGATGAAATGATAGCACCTGTAGTTTGGATCTCAGTACCGTTCCCAAACGAAATTTTTTTAAAGGGGGAAGGGAATTTCCGTAACTCAGAACGACGTCTCATCCTATATACAAATAAGTCAAAAGTCTCATCCTACTGAGCTTAGATTGACTATTTGGTGTGTTTATTTTAAATCAATTGAAACGGTATATACTTCAGCACAGAGGTGGAGAACCTTTTGCTTATAACAGGCCATTTGACAGTCATAAGACCGCTCGTGGGCGAACGGCGCTGTCAGTTTAAACACATGGGCGGAGATCCTGGGGGGATGGGGGAATATACCCCCCCCCCCATATTTGAGAAATCGCCCATTGACTTTGATTTTTTACACAGTAAATTATTGGAAATTCTGGTCATATCCCCCCCGATATTGAGAACAAATCGCCGCTCTTGTTTGGACAAGGGAAGGGAAACCTCTCCTTCTATGGGAAACACAATACGTTTAGACTACATGCCCGTTACAACTCTTTGTAGACAGATACCTATGCTAATCTGGTCAGGTGACACCCTGGCAAAACTGCTTTTAGTCGTGGATGATAAACAACACGGGTAATGGGTTGTGTATCTAATGACCCCGAAAGCTCTGAAGTGTCCGCAAAACTATGGACATTTAACTCCAGCATTACCGTTACACTCTGTAAATGACATTATGATGCCTAAGCTAATCAGCTTACAAATATCGCAGCGTGATCATTTGTTTTGATTACCTTAGCTCGCACTAACGGCAGGTCCATTTGTGATGTCTGAAGTATATATTCGGTAGTAGCAAACAAGCAACTGAGAAAACGCGCGCGAAGCGCGCCAAAAAAATGGCGTTTTGAAAGCCCTTTATTAATTTTTAACCTTCGCATTGCATTGGAAAGTTATTCACTCCTTTAATTTTAAGCCCACTCAAGGAAAAGGGAGGGCCTAACCCATCTCGAATTACATGTTTTTTTATTTATTATTTTTATTTTTGAAAATTGAAGACCATGCTTTGCAAACTTTTGGGGGGGCAAGTGCCCCCCTGTGCCCCTATGGCGAGCCGCTAATGATGAATATCATGTTGCAAGTAACGTCATACCATGTTCAAGTGCATGTAGCTGTTTAATCATTTTGAAAGCGGGCCAGTGTAACTCAACTGACCAATGGTCACTAAACATTTGTGTATATTAATTTGCGAAACAGTCACGGAATAAATCAAGGACAAATTACTGAAAACCTTTCTTCATTTTTCATTTTTTGTATTCCTGTACCGAGCTAAGCACCCCAAGCCTTTGCAGAAGCGTTTGATTCAACGTATATAGAATATGCATGATAGAGAAAGTTGTGTAGACATAAAGATGTGAAATCGCTTGGGGTATTGTAGATTGAGACAAAAACAACTTTTCTCCCAAAGCGCGCGAAAAAACCTACATAATTAAACGTTGAACGAAGAAGAGTATCTAAAATCAAGTAACTAATGATTCACTTTTCTTCATAAATCGTATGTATAGGCTTAATCGGTAAATATGACTTATTTCTAAGCAGATACATAGGCCTAAATTAGTAACAGATGATAGGCTATCGTTTGCTCCTAGATGGTTTTCCCTGAAACAAAATTTCCAAATAGATTAGGACATCTCCTGTCTATAAAACCAGTCGGGAGAATCTGGGATCATGCCCCCAACCTCCGAAATCCTGCATACGCTACTGCTATGAGGTACAACGAGATTAATTTAGCGTACCTTCTCCACTGGCGGAAATAATTTACTCCGCCTCATACGTCAACCCCTCTTGCATTTTTAAACCTTTTTACCCTAACGTCGCCTTAACCCCACACCATGTGTTTTCCTTGTGCAATTAATTAGGTTAATGCACCCGAAATAGCCCTTCTGCCGTGTAGCGTGCAGCTATAGTTGAAAGTAACACACGTGTAAATTACCCTGTCTATTATATTCACCTCTTAAATCGGAGAAAATAATATTATCATGACTTGTTTATTTCATGAATATTTTTCAGAAATTCAATAACTGGCTTCTGAGTAACCTGATCTCTCTGAAACAAAATCTGAAACAAAAAATCCTGATCAATAAGGCCTCTAGAACCAATTTACTGCGGTCTTATTACCTTACATTGCAGGAGCTTCAGGGGGCGTCGCCCCTGGACCCCCACCGGGGCTCTGCCCCTGGTCCCCGCCAGGGACTCTAACGCGGACCCCTGGACCCACGCGTACGAACTTGCGCTTTGCGCTCGTGGTTCACATTCAGTGCACTTGTGACACTCTTCCATGTCAGTCAGGGGAATCACAGGTTGTGCCCTTCCACATTCGAAATCCTGCACACTGCTTCTTATTTAAAACCCCAGTCTTACCAAAGGTCAAAGAAAATTGTGACAGTTCACTTAAAATTAGGGATACAGTTGTCCTGATAGTTTTAATTCAATTTTAAAACAAAACAAATTCTTCATTGAGACTAGTATGTCTACTTTTAATAAAATTAAAACTTTAAATTAGTGAATATTTTTCTTCGATAAAGATATTAAAGACAATCAATGCAAACGAAATGAGAGTTTTCGTAATAGCTGTGAAATTGTCATTTTTAAACAGTGTGTCAGCCTATATAGTAAAAATTACTGTAGAAAATGTTTAAAACTAAAAAAAGAATATTATTAAGTTTTGACATGCGGACCTTCGAAAACGATTAGCTGTTTAAACATTCTCTAACATGGCCGTCATTTGAGACGTAAAATTACATTTTTACTAACTATTACTTCTCCATATTACAACTACGATGAAAATCATGTTTTAAAAATACATTCCAAAAATCAGGAATCTTAAGGATATATATCGCAGAAATGACAAAATATTGCGTAAACTTTGACGATATAAGACGTCAAGTTTGATAGGCGGGGGTCTTCCAGACATCCTGGAATCCCCCTTCTCTCCTCCCCGGTAAATTGTGGAGTAACGCGTGGATTTCAACTATTTAGTCCTAAACAACAGTATAGATACAAACGTTCAATTAAGCTAAAACGACACATGTTACTTTAAGTTTATGCTACAGATTGCTACTCTGACGTTGTGTACCCATGTAATTTTTCCCAATCGCTCCTTGAAGAATTTTATTACAAGACTTATAAGCAAGATCCTATTGAAGGAATCTCTCAAGTTCTTAGTTTAACATGTCATTAATTCACCTGAGTTTGATAATAGCGCTTCTAAAACTACGACGTGTAAGTATTTCATGAATTCGTTACAGTTTCCGGCGTTCGGATCTTTCAATACACCGTAGAATTGACTGAGCGGGTGGAGTGATTCTAGTCAAAATTTGGTTATAGCTGACATTCTTCAACTTTTCCTTTAACTGTCAACTTCTCGTTTCACTCTCATTATGAACTGTATTCTTCAAGTATACAACGTTGTGGGGTTGGTTTTGTCGACATGCTTTCTAAGCATCGAAGTAATATCAACACATGAAGGTGAGTGTTTCCAATATTTTTGCTCTCACTTTTAGGTTAAAGAAACCTAAGTGAACAGACTTTTTCAAAAGTCTCTGATCATTTTAAACCAATGTCATTGGGGCAGCCCACGATATTACTCGTATTTACAGCTTAGCTAAAAGATGGATGTAAATATTCAAGAACGTCTGATAAGGAGATAAATTATTTAAAAGCTCTACTTCAGTAACCGAATTGATCTAGCCACTAAACAAGGGAGTTTTTGTATCACATATTTATGATGTGCAAAGTCTTAAAATGAAGTTGCTAGTTTCCAACATTTTTTGAGTGTACAGTAAAACTTCTTTATACTGGCATTAGAGGACTTGAAAACTCGAAATTTGACTTAAAGGTATTAGTCATAGGCAAACTAATAATAATTAAAAATAAAAATTAAACCCAAGTATGTCGAGATTTTTGGTTGGTATTGAACTGGTAATCTATGACGCGAAACCGCTTCCATCTACGTAGATGGCAAAGTATGTACCTTTAAGGTCATTGAATTTCATTAATTAAAGAATTTCATTAATTAAAGAATAAATTTTATGTAAAATACATCACTCATTATGGCCTAATGTCTGCTGCAGTGTCTACTGTTAATCGTATACCAACGACGTTATTCCCAAAAATCTTCTTAAAGTGTTCAACAGCGCTGTTATAAGCATACATAAAGACCGAAAAACTACTTGCACTGCAATATTTTCCCGCTTAAAAACTTCCTAGGAGTTCTTTACGTCATGCTGAAGTCATTTGGGGTTTTAAGTTAAAGTAGGGAACACCTCCGTGGTTAAAGGAGGTAATACAATACAAATAATCAGTGTTTTGAGGATTTTGCCAACGCTGGTAGTGCAAAGCTTTATCAACTACAAAAATATAAATCTGGAAGAGGATGAACTGATTTTAAAGTAATGTTGAGTGAACGTTTTGACTCTGCGTTACAAACGCAGGTTGCTAGATTAAATACTTAGTAGTTGTAAATTCTTTGCAAAATGGTCTTTTAAAGATGCTTACGATCATTAAAAAGTTTTGAGCAGAAAGTTTCTAAGAGAAACTGTCAAACCTTGGAGAATGTTCGCAGTTGCATACTTTATGATTAGGGTAGTTACTTTGCCTTAATAGATACAATGGGACATATGTGTGATCTTTTAGTCACCTTGAGAACTAAGTACTTACAGACTAATTATTATAAAAGCAAGCACTTTAAATTAATAATCGGAGCCTACAACTTCGATTGTTGAATTTCCTCAGTTTGTCAAGTAAATAGGTGCCTTCTTTAATGGATTTGCGTAAGAATATTTTCAGTGTGATACTTCTCTATTTTAACACGATCATTGCGAATGTATACAACATTCAATCTGCCACTCAGTTATTTTGACTTTTTCATGAAGAGAGAATTTTGACCATTTCCCCGATTTCACTGACTTGACCGTGTTTCAATGGGAATAGTCTTCCCATTTGAGATATATAGGAAGTATTGTTTTTGAAGGACGATAAGTCGTTAGTACGCAGTTCTATTTACTTCTTCTTTATACTTGGTTTGATCACTCATAAAATAGTCCAAGACTTGAACGCCGCTACGCAGACTTACACTAGCACTGACTCAATGGCAACATCACTTGTTTAATACTCTGGTCTGCCGCTACAAATCCGTTTTTACGTCTCAGCTTAAGCTGCGCATGGGTAAATGCCCGAATCTGGGTAGAAACGTTTTACAACTGTCTGTTTGCCAGCTTGGAAGATACGTTTCTTACACAGCAGTTGACGGCAGAACATTTTTGCTTTGAGAGGTGAGCATGGTAGGCCGTTTGCTACTTGTATCCGCACATAATACTCATTTGATCGAGACTTGGAATCAAGTGACGCAATATTGGGCTTTCCTGCTTCGTTTCATACCATTTTCAGTGGCTTCGATCTGTACTTGCCTGAAAGTACGAACCGTCTAGTTGTAAAGAGCTTTTGTTGGTGAAAATAATACATGCCTTTAAAGCTTACAATTAAGTTTATTAAAACATGCCTATTATCTGTAAGTTTATCGAGATGAAAAGACCACCGAACTTGCTTTTGAAACTAGTAGAGTAAATATGATTTTGAAGTTAAAATACGATTTAAAGGGTAAACGTAGCTTTATGGAAGGCACCAAGCGCCTGTAGGCTTACCTTTTTTCAGTGATAAAATAATTCCACAAATCCTCTCTTAATTGCAAAGTTAACAAACTTTCTTAACATAGATACTTATCATGTAAGTATTGGTAAACCTAACCATACACTTTGCCTCCATTTAAAATAAAAATGACTCGTTGATTGTTTTGAGCATGAAATTGAAGGTTAGGAACATTGTCTTCATTTAATGTGACTTCTTTTGAGTTTGAAACAACAATTTTAAACGTTCCAAATCAAACAACAATTTTTATTCAAAGAAAATTACTAATACGTTAAACTTCTGTTTCACATTTGATTTTTTATTGATGTTCGTATCTCGTGAACATTGAAAAGGACCTTTAAGATAATGAAATAAATTCTGAATAAATAATTTATAGTTAGCTTATTTTGAAAACAGAAATAATTTAGTAATGAATGATGCATTACACGTTATTTGTGAATTTTTAAATTTTGACATTTAGCCAGTTGCTTTTTATCTGTCCTCTTTTATGGAGACTGATGCTCAGCGTACAGCTTGACAAAACAGTTGTAAAAATATAAATATAATAATATTGTAGGGCACTTTCTAGGTTTGTGTATTACCATGAAAGTACTGTTAAAAGCTGCCACTGTCATTGTCGTAGTTTTCATTAGTAAACAAAATAATACTACTTACTAGATTCTACACAAGCACCCTACCCTCATTTAAAGCACAGTCTTAATGTTTGAGTAGTTTGATATGTAAATGTATAAACTTTTCGACGCCTTCACAAAAATTTTGAGTACGTTTGATTACTCATGAAATTCTGTCATATTGAATACAGGTACTCAACTTACTAAAAGCTCATCTAGACTGGTATACCATGTAGTTGCATTAACAGTCTGTATTTAATTTGCACTATACTTATGGTGTATAGTGCAACAGCAAAGCATGAAAGAACCGTTCCGCGAGTGCTAAGAATCAAATATAAGCATATTTTCAGACTTTCAGAAATAAAATGGAAAAGGCTTCTCTGGATACATTTTACTACATGTTTTTTTTATATCATGTCCGCATATTTAGCTGTGTCTTTCCTTTTACGCGAACTCATCCCAGTAAGATGTAACGAAAGGATGTATGTTCTTTTCAAATTTAATCTTTATTTTTAAGAGTACTTGATTTTTCCTGCTAAGTTGCTGAGTAACTGACAATGTTCCCGTGACTGTGAGATTGGTGATATTATGCACACAGGATGCCCCTAGCATATGCAGTAACACATTACATTATTTATACTTGTAAGGTGTTGTATAGATTCTTGTTGCAAAAATCGTCGTCCTGGATAATATTTGCTTGGTTCTAGTAATGTTGTACCTTTCTAGAGTTTTTAGAAGTGTCTGAGCTTCTGATTATACATTTTTTATTCATAAGTTTTACATCTAGGCGATTAAACGTCAGTCATTATATGTTTTTTGCTGATACTCAAATCTACTTCAAAATCCCCCATAGGATATTTCATATTTCATTTCATAGTCTTGTGAGCAGTACGTTAGATGAGCAGGTTTATCTAACGGATAGCTATTTTTGATTATTCAGAGGGATCAAAACAGCAAAAGGAGCAAACATAGTCCCTTGCCATCAAATTCCTAATACTTCCTCAGAATAAAGAGAAATAATCCATGCCTTTAATTTACTCATTCTGATGCCATAACCTCACCTAGCGTATCTTAACCTCTTCATTGGAAAGTCGATGGTCTATCTTACCTTGTTGGCCGATTGTGTCATTGGCATACCATACCGGTAATACAAACATGGCAAGAATACGATTTGAGGGAGAGACTATACAATTCAGAAAATATAAGCTTTACTCAATAATCATTTATTCCAGGAATGAATGTATTGTTGCATACATATTAAGTAAACCTTGGCCAATAATTATTCGTTCCAGGTCAATCTTACCTCTTTTATCAACAAGCAGAGTATCCAAGAGACTGCAAAGCTGCTCTCCACCAGTGCCCTTCTAATAATGTTAGTGGTGTATATACTATCAAGCCAGATGGATATCCACAACCATTTGAAGTCTACTGCAACAATAATGTCTCCTCTGGCGGTTGGACGGTATGTCACTCTGATTTACATTACATGTAACAGTATGCATTTAAATAAATTCGATAAACTTGAAACAAAATCAAATTGTTACCGTGTTTGCCCAAGATGTGTAATAAATTGCTTGATGAGCCCGTTAAAATTAAAAACGACACTCACCTAAGCTTCAATAGACTAGTTTTTAATATTGCTTTAAAAGAGGAATTTTTGTTGAAATATTGTGACTACAACTCCCGTCTAGAACATTAATTTTACAGTTATAGTTTTTGGGGTTACAGGTAAACAATTAACAGGACTGATAATTGTATCTGAAAGTTACTTTTATGAGAGGACTAAGACTGCAAGAGTCAATAGTATCTGTTAAGGAGATTAAGCTGTAAATCACTTCGTATTACGGATTCTACCATATATTAACCATTGTGTTGGACGACTTTGCCGTAAACTCCCAAACTGTATGACTATACACATAACTTTTCAAAACTTTCTCATTAACCATCAAAATTAAAACTTTAGGAATTGCTTAGCGCTGCTTTGAAGTTAAATACTTCAATGTCCTGGGTATTCTTCGTATTTTAAAAGTAATATTTGAACCAAAAATCGGATATCAGTCGATGTTATGAGGTACAGTAGGTATGGCTTGGACCAGTCAAATTCGTCTTAGATGGCACGAAAATATTTGATAAGACAATATTTTACTGCTAAGTTACATTTCCTGCTCTAAAAGGTTATTCAACGTCTGGTTGATGGCACCTTGACTTCCAAAAGAAATTGGGAAGAGTATGCAAGTGGGTTTGGCTTCCTCTCGGGTGAATTTTGGATCGGCCTCAACAAACTATCTTATTTTACCAATCAAGCGGTGTACGAGCTTCGTATTGACATGGTGATGGCTAATGGCTCGTCTTTCTTTGTTACGTACAGTTCGTTTCGAATCAGTGATCAGTGGAGAGATTATGCAATAGTCTCTGCGGAAGGATTTCGCAGTAATTTGAGTAAGTTTTACATGAACTGACTGGTTTTCAGCTCCAACTTTGTTTTAAAGGTTCACAAATGTTTCATGTTTTTTTTTTTAGTCTTTTTAAATTAGGATACATTTGATGTCATTCAATTACGGTACCATTGGCTGGTACATCTCCTTTTCCACCATAATAATGTTTGCATTTTTTGTATTCTTCAGCTTACTATACCTGATATGATAAACAATAGTTTTTCTCACGCAAAATGCGAATCTATGAGCGGCATTTACGATACGACTTGTATCAAAATATTGTCTTTCTATTAGATTGCGTTGTTTCAACATGTCCACTTACTATGATCCAAGAGTCTTGTACTTGCCAGAACTTGTGTACCGATCCCATCAGAAAAACGGATTGTTTCACTGACTGCAAAGAGACATGCGTACCTGAAGGATGTCTTGTGACCGAGACAAATGCATACATATCGGTAACGAAAAAATTATAAGTTGTCTTTGGCATTTAAAACTGAACGTTTGTGACACTCGCGAAACACAGTTCATGTTACAGATGTTCATGAAAGTATAATCATATTTTTCGAACGTATTATTCCAGAATGGTGAGTCATTTATAAACGCCAACTGCAATCAAAATTGTACTTGCATCGACAATCAACTCAGCTGCAATACAGACTACGAATGTAGCACTGATGCAACATGTGCAGTAAAGGACGAAGTTCGAAAATGCTACTGTAATGAAGGCTACGAAGGAGATGGTGTGACTTGCAGTAGAAATACTTACGCAGACTGTTATGATGCTCTCCAAGATGGTCATACAACGGATGGAGTGTATACCTTACTACCAGCAGGATGGACTAGACCTCCATTTACTGTCTTCTGTGATATGACAACAGCTGGTGGCGGATGGACTGTAAGTTATGGAACTTCCAACATGTATCATGTACCCAAGGCTCTTGGATATGTACAATAGTTGAATGCACCGTTAGATTGTAACGGAGTAATGTGCTTTAGCAGCTTTTCGATAATATGGATAGCAAAGACCTGAAACAGACGTGCTAGAGGCAATTTCATGAATTTTTTATTTATAAATGTTATACTTTTTACATCAATAAGTGGCCAAAAGGTGCCAATTTCAGTTACACTGTACTGTAAGTTACGCTTGTCAAACTTTCGTTACCTACGGTTGAAGTTGAACTGTTTTCCATGATTAAAACTTCATCTACCATCTACAATAACATTCCCTTGTTGATCTGATTATCGCAACAGGTATTCCAGCGTCGCACAGATGGTGTGACCGATTTCTACAGAGACTGGAATGAGTACAAACAAGGGTTTGGTTCTCGAGATGCTGGTAATGACTTCTGGCTTGGAAATGAACAAATATACTACCTAACAAATCAAAAAAGCTACAGATTACGTGTCGATATAGTTACATCTGGTGGATTCTCTAAACATGCAGAATATACCTCTTTTGAGATTGGTGACTTAAGCACGAAGTACCGACTAAGTATTGGCAGTTATTCTGGGAACGCAGGTAAGAGTATTTTGTTTTCTTTGGCATTGAGCAATGCAGATATAGATTGAGAAAGTATTCAAACATAGGGTAAATGATTGCATTGCTGGAAGATTGAAATAAGTTTCTTGAATTGAGGCTGGTCATTTAGGCTCCAGACACAGCTACCTTGCAACAATGAGGAATTATTACAAAGTATGTAGAAACGTTTCTGCCACAGGCCTTTTACTCAAATAAATAACATTTATATATATATATATATATATATATATATATATATATATATATATATATATATATATATATATATATATATATATATTGGGGTAGGTGTTGAAAACATTTGGTACCACTCAAACCACAGTGCTTTCATTTGCTGGTATGACTGAATGGACAAATAACTTCACCAAAACAAGCGGCAAAATCTACTCTAAGCACAAAAAGAAAAATTTTTACAAGAACCATGAAGTGATTACCCTGTAACTTGAGATTAAGCCTCTGTGTAAATCAAAGTTAAAGCATTGCATTTAATTCACAGTTTTAGACACGATACAATTTGTAAATTATTTCAGCCTACCGCACTACCAAACGTTTGAATACAAGCTGTTATTCAATTTGTACAATGATGTTATGATTGAGATCTACATGCATTACTTTCTTTTGCATCTTCCGATTTATTATTACACATACAGAAATATGCTCCTATTAATTCCCAAACAAAATTCATTTAGCTAAACGATACATTTAAACGGCCAAAAACGCACATAAAACCTTAAACAGGAATGGGAGCAAATAAAAGTATACATTGACTATCCACTAGTATTTTTCATTATATTATGTGACATTTGAAATACGGACTGTCGTGGCCATATAAGCAAGCGTTTAACATACGTTAACAAAAGTGACTTAAATACGATGGGCTTTGACAATGAAAACTTTTCCTCCAAGATTACGCTTTACCACTCTTGCTTGAAATTTAAATAAATAATAATCTCAGCTTTAACGGTGTGACCGTAACAGTCAAATAAAACATGTTGCAAATCGTATTTTATCTTAAACACTTGCCTCCAACATCTGTTTACAACCATTATAATCATTTACAAACTTAAACAACAAATACCACTCCCATACGTTTCCCAATAATATTATTTTGTGTCGTTCCCTGTCTTCTGGTATTGAGATATGATTGACAAGTGTACAGCTGCGTTATATGGTAAAATAGTTAAAGTCGGTAATATCTGTGAGTTGCAGAACTCACATTCAAGATTGTAAATAAACTAATGAAACGTCACATTATAGCTTGGATGTAATGCAAGCAAGATCATTGCTAATATTCCATAAATATTGTCCTTGGTAAATCCTATTCAATGAGCTCTTAACGGATCGTTCTAACATCTTATGCAGGTAATGGGTTTGATTATAACAACGGTAAAAAGTTCAGCACAAGGGACGAGGACAACGACGAATGCAGCAGTCACGACCACGCAGAAGGACATAAAGGAGGCTGGTGGTACACGAATAGTTACTGCACTTATTGCCATGGTAGCTATTGTGATACTTATGAAACAGGGAGCAGTTGCAAGGGCTGGGGTGGCTATTCCAACCTCAACGGCGACTACAACGGAGGTAACGGAAAGAACATCTTCTGGTATTATTATAATTACTGCAACCTAAACTCCGCCGAAATGAAAATTCGTCCATCAACTGCATGACTTACCTAATTCTCGAAACATTATTATGCATTGTTATTCGTCAAAATGACATTGAAAAGGGGGCACGAAGAGGAATGTTTTATTTAAGTAGTCTTTTCGTCTTTTTGCACTTCCATTAAAAGTGAGGATCGGTGTCCTATAGTGTTGAAAAAACAACTCCAGCAAATAATCTCTTCTTTTGGTGTTGGGAAAACAGCTCGAGCAAATTATCTCTTCTTTTAGTGTTAAAAAAAGCAACTCTAGGAAGTAATCTCTTCTTTTTGTTGACATTTGACACACCCGTAAGTATTATTCTTTTCGTCAGCATAAAACTTGTATCATACCCATATACTGCATATATCACAATAACATTGGTTTCTAAAATTGAATGCACTTGTTGTCTTGGGTTTTTTATGCTGAGAGAAGAAATTTAGTTCAGACGAACACCGAACGCGTAATATTAAACTCGCGCATGACTCGCTATATGGTGCTGTTAAGCAAATGTTTGTGGCATAAACGATGAACACAACTGTAAAGAACTATTAAACATATATCCTAAAACGGCGGTGTGCTAATAGATTATACAAACCTGATTTCCGGATAGCATTTTCCATAAAGTTCCATGTTGCCCACGTACACCCCCCCCCCCCATCTCCAGACAATCTTCTTCGTGACAGTTGTTCACACTTTTCAGGTGGATAGTCCTATAAATAAATGAAAACGTTGAACGTTAGCGGCATGTAACCTCTCAGTGCAACGCAAGAGCCTTGAACAATGCTACTCCATTTTATATTTCAGTAAGTAGGCCTCTGAACTATGTCTTAACGGAACTCTATCCCGAAAAAAACCGTTAACTGAAGATAATGAAGTCCGCTTAAACACTGTCTATAATATCTTGCCTTCCTGCATGAGATTTTTGTCGTTTCGGTGTAGTGCTATTAAAAACAGTGGATTTTGCATTTCTAACCCATGAATAATTGCTATAACAACGTGAATGGTTCTTCTTAGTACTCCATGGTAACGCAAACATGGTGGAAAATTCTAGGGTAGAAGCACGTTAGCCATCAGTTTTGAATCGGATTCCTATTTTAGAGTAAACCCTGCTTTGCCACTGCTTTCTCTTTGAAGACGATTCCAAAGCTGCAAAAAATGCTTTTTGTATTCCTATCTTGACTTTCAGATGTAAGGAAATCGCATCCTACCTTACCGTATTATAGAGTTTCGTAATGAAGAACCCATTTGTTTCCCAATTTCAAAGGGACATTTGATGTATGATAAATGACATCTTCCAACATTGCTGAGTGGTCATAGTTCATATTTATAATGTCATTTCATTCAAAGTGCCCCTTTGTATAATTCGACCAGAAGGAGCATTTTTGGGATTTGGATGTAGATGAATATTTTTCGAGATTCATCTTCAGCTGTCGTAAATGTTACCTTTATAAGAAATAATTGTCATAACCACATTTAAAGTGTAGCCGTAGACGCCGGGAAATGAGGGGGTAGCATCTTTCCCTCAGAAATTTTCATAACGTCTTACCACTTTCATGTAGGAAAATTCCCGAGATTTTAAGTAAAAGACGTTAAGATGAAATTCATGAGGCACGGAAAAGTGTCATTTTTTGTTACAGGGAAAGTACTTGTGGCAAACTGATGTTCTTGTTTCAGTAAAGCTCAACCGACAATGACCCTTTTTTTTACCTTTCCCCCTCCTCCTAAAAGAAAACATTCTACATGCTGTTAATATTTACAAAGTTACACAGGAAAAACACACTGTAAAGTGATATTTTGATGTTTATACTTATGCTGGATATATGATAAGAGAAACAAGTCGTAACGTATTATTTTTCAAACATTCAACAACGAGTAAGGCTAAAGAAAATCAGAGATATATTTCATGCAAATTTGCCAACACATGACAAAACATTGAGTTCACCTATAACACTGTAAATCAAACATGTACGTAAGGTGCAAAAGTTTCACAGCATTTTCGTCCCCAAAAAAGTGATATACTCACCTCAAAAAAGTTTCTCACTTCAGGTGGATAGGAAATGTTTGAATGAAGTTTGGCTCAGCTGCGAATGTTCTCTCATCTGATGTGGGGGATAAGCTCAGATGCATTCACACGTGCACGTATGACTAGCATTATTTTGCTAGCACCTATTTGTCCAAGAAAAGTGAGCCCATGAGGTGAAATTTTACCTTCAGTTCTAGTCAGGTTGATCCGCACATGTGCCAATGGCGTACTTGAATTGTTTTAGTCAGGAGTTTTCATATGGCGGGCCACTTTGATAGTCAAAATGCGATCCGCCGGCCATAGAAAGCCTAGGCGTCGAGGGTGCCGAGGGTGCTGAGGGCGCACAACTGTTTGCACTATTGGACAAACACTTAAAAGTTTTTCCCTTCTTGATTGTCAACCCACTCGTAGGGAGAATAAGTAATCCTGACCACTGGAATCAAAACAAATCAGCAAGGTGCCGCGAAACACGGCATATCGAGTTTCCAATAACATACATACAGGTGTGGTACTCCACTCTTATTCAATGCTGCAATGTTGCAACTCTCCTAGTAAGAGACTGTTGAATTTGGTATGTGCGTACAGACACGCTTTATACAGTGAATGTTGCATCGTGTTCACTGCGATTGTAGTAGGCCTCATACCAGGCAGCATCACACCTCTTTGGTTAAGGGAAAGGTTAAGGAAGATTAATGGTGCGTTAATAATGTTTAATTGATTCAATGTTAAGTGTTTGCGAAATGTCATGAATTACTTAGGGATTCAATTGTCTCGCTGACAGTGTACGGCTCGCAAGCATGAGTTTTCCCACACCTCCTTAAGTCGATGTATGAACCCCGAAGATTAGCACCGTTCACGTGAAGTGCAGACGATGAGCCAAGATTACTTCAAGTGCTGGATTATTACCTGACAGACACAACAAGGGTATACCAGAAAAAATGGGCATATTTACCACTACCCGCAGCATTTCAGGCAGAACAGTGCAACAGCAAGCTCAGCTGCTTCAGTTTTATCCATATAACTTAATCACATGACGCAAATGTTTGATTTACAGTGAGGCTACATATAACAATGTACCATAAGTAAAAACAGAAAAATCACTTAAACAAACGTGTGGGCTAAACTAGGCTTATTTATAGCTGGTTCATACTGTCCGTAATAGACAAAATTGAAAGGCAATGCCTTCATTACTTTATCCCGTGTATTGGAGATGGAGTATGGCAGACATATTTCCCGACTCTTCTTCCAAAACGCAACAGCACTTGAAATGCATGTGTTTGACCCCAACATTCATGGTGTAACCATGCAACTTCTTCATGTACGCAGGATGTACTTGCGGTTGGCGTAATATCAACTGAGGTATGGAAGGTTTACTTGAAGTGCAGATGAAACTACTTGAGGTGTGGTTAGTATCACTCCGTGTAACAGAAGCATTACCTGGTGTATGAGGTCTGGGACAACGAGGAAGACTGCGCAGATCAAGTGCTATCGGTAGAGCTTCAAGCAGGACAGTGACTTACCTGAAGTGAAACTACAAGCTCATCTATTTTATGTACATCGATATGCTCACATGACGCATATACTTAATTTATAGTGTGTACTAACCTCTTTTCATAAATCACAAAAGGTGGGGGCACTTTGTCCCTGAGCACTTCTTTAGCAGTATCTTCCTTCACAACATACTTTTAAAATATGAAGTACGTGGTTACGCAGTCGAATCGTCCCCTACATTTCATGTGTCCATTCTATACATACCTCTACAACCTACCCAATAAATTTTCTAACCGACTGCATGGTCGAGTGGTTAGAGCACCCGACTTGCAGCCGGAAGGTCTGTGGTTCAAACCCTGGCCGGGTCTTACCGAAAACTTAAAAAGTGGAACCTACTGCCATTGTGCTTGGTGCTCAGCATAAGCAATGGAGAAGGAAAAACAAGCCAGTGAGCGACAACTGGAAAAAAGGCCGTGGCCAGCCTGACTTAAACCAATTCGTTAGAACTGAGCCGTAAAACCTCATCTAATTCCAGTAACTTTTCTATTTGCCTGCGCAGAATGTGAAGAGTGAAGAGTCACTAATAAATCAAATTGTTACAAGGTCTATGTGCCTGAAATGTTTCTTTTCAAATTACATGCCAAGCTAGAGTGTGATATGTGGTGGGTAGGCTGAGAACAGAAAGTGACCTCAAAACCCGCGTAAATCATAAAGACGCACATAACTGTGGCATCATAAGTTACTCATCTGTCCGCATTTTGTCATCTAAATCTTCTGCTAGTAGTGTTTAATGTGAGGC
Source organism: Holothuria leucospilota (assembly GCA_029531755.1). Lineage (NCBI taxonomy): Eukaryota > Metazoa > Echinodermata > Holothuroidea > Aspidochirotida > Holothuriidae > Holothuria > Holothuria leucospilota. Next base: position 47,687,728 of record CM055971.1, read on the forward strand.
AATGCAGTGACGTTGTAACTGTAAATAACAATATAACCCTTTCCGGCAAAATTCACCGAGTTTCAGCAATTTGGTTGACTGACGAGGAAAAAGTATGGAAATTAAGATTTAATACACAAGTGCTTCTTTACCCTTTTTATTAAAATTCCAGAAATTAGTAAAGAAAAACATAAGGAAATTCATGATGGCATCATTTGGATAAGTGTGCATGTAGTGAGAGAAATGGATATCATGCAGATCATAATGAAATACCTCTTGCCTTCAAATTGACAACTTGGTTTCATTTAAAAGCATACTTCTACACGGTTTTCAAAGCAACCTGCAGATGCACGTTTTTCTGCATTTTTGAGTAACCCCCCCATTATGTAGGTAGACCATTTCATCCGACATTTACTTAAATGTACCAGAATTTATAACTGTCGTTGCAGGATAGTGTGTGGCAGTTCTCATTTGAACAACAGTTTGGATGACCTGTGCGCCAAACGAAAAGAATAAGCCAATTCGTATAGTAGGCATATCTGCGGCAACTTGGGAAAAAACTGCTTCTTCAGTAAAATGCAACAATAATCTTCCACAACGGGCCAAGAAAACTGTTTTGTATACCGAAAATGCAATAATAAGTAGCAAATTGATGGCAAGCGTTGAGAATGTTCATTACTTTAAAGTCCCCAGCGGTATTCTTGTCCCACAGAAATGTGTCTATCATTAAGGGTGAGCAGCACTTTTCCTAGGAAACGTCTTTGTCGCTCGGGCGAATGCTCCACCCCCGGCGTATCTGCCAAATGCCTCTACTTCAATTAATTATCATCACTGCAGAATTTTTTTTACAAGAATCATTATCGTTGATGTCTTGTAACTTGTTAATGGCACAGTTGGATGTTTCATTTTAAATGGATCAAAAACGTAGATCATAGAAGCAATCACTACCAATATCAATTTAACAACTGTTTTTTTCTTGTACTTGAAAGCTTCCTGTTGCAAACAATAAACACAGCTAAAATGCAGAGTCGGAGAAAATACATTTACAGTACAAGTTATTTTCGTTTTATTTTAAAATGATGCAGTATCCATGACACAGTAGTTAGCGCTATTCCGTGAATGGCATTCGTTTCCCCGACCTATTGCCTTATCCAACCTGTCTTTACAGCTAACATTACTGAAAAATTGTCCCTTGCATAATCTGATCGCAATGTCATTCTCAGTCTTCAAGGGACTTGAAGTAAAAAAAAGGTACGTCGTGCTTTAAGGATAAGTTTAAATATTCCTGTAGGAAAAGAATTTAAAAGAAAATTTTAATTTAAAGCTTCTCATAATTTCGATTATTGTCATTTTCATTTGTCATGGAAAACATTCAGGACAGTATGAATCATTTGATAAGAATTGTAAATTAAGGAACCATAACAAAACCCCATTCTGTGTCCCAGTTTCCCAGATAGAGACAACATTCTTTTTTACTATTTGTAATTATAATTCTACGAAAAGGTTTCACGGATGATATGTTGCTGAGTCTGCATGCAGGTTTTACCATGGTTGATAATTTTCCTTCAGAATTTTAGCGCGTTTCGCGTGTAGTTGTCACATTCGAAGATGTGTCGCCAATGACCATTTTAGCACAAAAATTCCAGGTGAAGGCTCAAAGTTAAATGCCCGTCATCAAGGGTTTTCAATGTAGCAATCTTATCCCTTGAGAAATATTTGTAACGTGATACTAAATGGTTTGAAGCTACATATACTCTATTACCACATTTTTTTTCAAAAATTTAACCATTTCGACACGTTCTGTGGGCTCAATCTGCCATGATGTAAGCTTCGAAATTGAATCACTCATGGAGAAACGTGTCGTTCACTTAACGCATACGCAGCTATAATTAAGATCATGTGAACACATGCGACTTGCAATGATTGTTCGAAGAAAGCCGCTACAATCGAATCTGTTACCTTTAACTAATTATTGCCTCAATCGTATACTTTAATTCAGATAAATTTTAGCAATGAATTATATAAGAATCCCCAGTAGATTAATTGAACGTTATGTAACATTGAGAAGGGTAAGACTATTGTTGTATTTCTCGTTAGCGCTGTTAATAGCCTGTTACAGGATCTTGACGTTTCTCATACATTATTGTTGAATTGTCTGTGCTTTTGAGTGATGCGTGTGTGCTTCCCTCTGTTCCACAAATTGCATCAGTGCATCAGTGTTCCTCAATGCGTTTTTCAACAGGTTAAGAAACGACAGCAGATTGATGGCAATGGACAGAAACGTTAATGACCTAACGAGTCAAACAGTGATGCTAATGGTGTGAACGACAACAGTTGGTTGACTATCAAGTGAAGTACGTCATTTTAAAGAAACTAATTAAGGACACGGTGTACATCATATGTCCATTTTTTAACATTCTTCTGGACAATGATTCACACATAGCCTCAACTGTACCTTGCTTTAAAGAAAGGCCTGATGTAAAACGAGCAACACGAGTCGGAGTAGTTTTTTTTTTCATGTTTGCAATGTTTTGAGCATTTTTCAAACTTTTTCACATGGTAATATTCCTTATAAGCGCAGGGGCCTTTTTATTAATGGTGAAGGGGTGAGGGTAGGGCGTGAGCATGACATTTGCCGGGAATTTAAATTTATGAAAACTGAGAAATCTTCTGCTTCCCCTTGTACGCCTATGAAACTGTAGTTCAGACATTTGTTCGAAGTCCTTTCTCGCTTTCTTGATGTATGTACATAGTTACTCTTTTAGGTTACAGTTTGCCAGTTTGGCATCAGACCAGTCTGCTAACTTGGATAAGGGATTTTTCCAACACATATTGTTGGGCAGACACTTTGGCAGACTGTTAAATATTTATGTGTAAGCTACTTCGTTCAATCAAATCAACCCCATATCCATTACAAAATTCGGTAGCTTATAAGTAATGTACCAAAACTGGGTTATTTTGAGGCACTTCTTTGCGATGAAACGTCTCCTTTAACAATATTTTTGTTTCCACTGGTTTGGCACAAATTCAGGTTCGAACGAAAATAAAAACAAAAACAAAAACAAAAAACAACAAACATTGCAAGAGCATGTTGTGTATCTTCGTGTTCCGAGATCAATGAGTTGACTTTGTTCTTCATTGCTCGGTAAGATCCCACGGTATAGTCGGAGTGGGAATTCTCTCTTGCATCTCCCATGAACAATTTATTAAACAACTTATAACACCTCAAACTTTCTAGTATTTTGTTACAACAAGTACCAAAATCCCCAGTGTGCAAGCAATTACCACCGTCATAGAGCACAGCGGCTTTATAGCCAAATTTTAACTCACCATGTGTCATTTTGTTTAACATCACTACCCAAAACAATTGCTTAATGTTTTAGGAAATCGAAACCTCAAAGAAAGAATCCTGCCAAGTGATAGAAACCGCGTACGACGCTATAATGAACAGTCACAAACTCTCTATGTTATTTCTTAATCTAAGTTAGGTCACATGTTAGAACCGGGAAGGACATGGTCCTTTTAATATAGGCCAGGACGAACAAACTTTTGTAAATATCTACCTTTAAGTAGATTAACTCTGTGAGATCATAACTCCTCGTTTACATACAGTCATTTGACCTTGTTCACCTTTCTTTAAGTTTTGGAATCCTAGGGTTAGCTTCAGGTTGATATTTTAAACATGCTATCGGCAGGCAAAATGCCAATTCGTTTCATTGTCTGATATAACATAGTTGCGTACCGTACTATACAAATTAAGTGCACAACGATTATTTTACAAAGGAGGAAGTTAAACAGATATAGAGACACAATTCATTACGAGGTCACCTTCACAATTGACATGAGTCTCAACGTGTGATGGAAATGCCACGTCATATTCTGAATCTGCATTATCCAATGAAGAGAAGCTTGCAAGAAGGTAGAGTGCAATGACGAGACAATTATTGAGTCGAGAGATTTGATTTGAAGATTTCTCCAATATTTGTTTTCATTTCCTGGTTTACAATTGTTAAATAGTGTTGTTCACTGATGTTTTTGTGTTTGTATGCAAGAAGATTGTAAAAATCGCCGTGTCATGAATTATCTATTCAATTCTAGTTTTAGAGAAAGAATTTAAGAATAAAATGTTTTTATTTATGGTACTAACCTTATCCTGGATCGTATGCGTAAGGTTTTTTCTTTTAAGACGGGGTAATTATTTTTGTCATAAATATCCGTTAGTGCCCTAGAAAGTTACCCACGTTTTTCCCCAAAATCTTCACAACCTCCAGGGAGGGAGGTGAAACAAGGGGACTCACACTTTCTAGGCATTTTCATTCTTCAACCTTTTTTCTAAGTGAACTAAATTTAATATCTCTCTTGTGTTGTAATAAAACAGACGCGGATCCAGACATTTCGAAAAGGGGGGCTGAAAGCCCTCTTGAATATTCTCCCAGATTAACATTATGTTAATTTTCGCGTATTTGTCATTGTTGATGTTGCGAAAAAGGGGAGGGGCTGAGCCCGGGAAAGCCCCCAGTTGTATCCCCGCCTGTAGAATATTTTAGAGCAGTAACCTCTTCAGTTCTGGCCGCCAGAATGTCTTCCTCTCTCTATTAGCCGACACAAAACATTGTGAAAGTTTTATACGTTTTTCATTTTGTTTTTACGAACCGTTAACATCTTGTCAACGTTGAACTAAAATCAGTGAGTGAACATGTTTACCTTTACTATCTAGTTGTCTCCGATCCGTTACAGAAAGTTAATATCTTAAGGGAAACTAGACACGGAAGTAAAAGGAGTATTTCTTAGATTGCAAATAGTGCAGAGCGGCTTTTGGCGTGCAGTCAAAAATAAGTCACTTTTGACTGCTTGAAACTTCAAACACTCTTGTAAAAATATCTTTACCCAGAAATTTAAATTCTGGTTATTTTATCCTTGTTAATATGTGGGTTTTGTGTGTTTTAGAGTAAGTTACAGTCACTTCCATTTTATGAAAATTTTATTGAATATGTTTCAACGCATTTCAAGTTCACTGTGGAATAAAGATAGTCAATTATTGTGTGCACAACTCCTTCACAATTGCGTAATGGCAAAATGACAGCCTTTAATTTCCATACTATTAAGCCTCAACGGTTTTGGAATTTTATTTCTCTGACTATGTTAACAATGTGCTAGTAATATTTGTATATGTAATAAGAGTGAACTGTGGGGTGTTGCCTACCTATGATGTTGATGTCTGCACATTTTTTGCTGTAAACTATTGTGCCTGCAGAGAATGCGTATTCTCGTCCTTAACTTGTGGTAGTTTTAGAACTCAGACTTTCTTTCAGATTGTCAAAAAATTATGGGCTAATGAGGATTTTACAAACTTCTTTGCTAACATAAGCCACTCATTGTGAAAATTTGAGATGTCCATTTCACACTTCTACGTTATCGAGTATATATAATTATTATAATAGAGGTGAATGTCGGCCTTACCTGCAATTTACAGAAAAAAATAAATAATAAATAAAAATAAAACACTGTGATAATGCTACCGACATGTGGAGGAGAAGATAGTTGGTCCCGAGTCCGGGCAGAAAAATGACATTTATTTCAGTCATCTAAAGTAGATACCTGGCGCAAATTACAAGGGGGAGTCGTTAGGGTTAGGGTCAAACCTAACGAAACAGGATAGACGAGACTCTCCCTTTAACCCCCCCCCTTACCTTATAATAATGACAAAATGATGACTACTCAATACATTAATGTGATGGACTCATTATGTAACTTTTTGAAAGTAAACACGACGTCGGCTAAAACAACACTGAAAGTAAAATTCCAGAGATTAAATTCACACTGTTGTTTCCTTTTTCTTAAAATAATTTATTTCATATCATGTTTAGATTGTGACGTGCTTAAACAGTGTTCTTAGAGTCTGTTATATAACATTTCCCTTCAACCTGGACCGTCTTACCAGAATATTGCAACTGTTTTCTGTAAACTAGTTAACAATAAAAATTACAGCCATTATAATTTAAGCTTTACAGGGTTGCAAAAAACATTCCTGGGATATTCGTTGTATTTCTAAACTTGAATATTAGGGTTAGGGGCGTTGCATAAAAATTCACTTTATCTTCAGAAATACTTTTAACTATCAGGTTCCTTCTCGTCCCCTCTGTTTGTTTTATTTTCCCAAGTCCTTTTTTTTTGAGAACTCTCTCACCGATATACCCCGATATTCCAATAATGTCCAGTACACTTTCTCTTTTGTGTGGCTTCTTTTCAATTCTTTTACTTTTGTCTTCCTGTCGCTTTGTTCATTCTCCTTCTTTAGTACTTCCTTTTCTCTTGTGTTTCTATCTTTCCATTTTCAATTTGATCTTGTTTCTTGTCAGCGACAACCACCTTCGAAGGTACACGTCTACTCAGTAATGCTTTATAGTTTTTTAAACATGGTTACATTGAAAACTAATTGATAGCAACAAACAAGCATCCAACAACTCATATTCCATGCGTTGTTTTTAACACGCTGTCATGCAGATTATTATTCTTTAAGTGACTAGCACCGTGCACTGAGGTTTATATGTATCAATGACATAATGGAGCCGCAGCATCGAAAGTGATCTTTTCCCTTTAAAATTAGCGAAAAGCGAAAATTATGATTCTGTCTATGAAAACGCTAAATTTGTTAGTTTGGCTTCGATGCTAACCTCTTCCAAGCAATTGTATGTTTAGAATATTTTTATTGTCAAATGTTTTTACGACCGTGGAATTACACCCCGTTAATAGTAGTACCGGGGGCGTACCATTCATATTCTTTACAGGACCAGGGACGTGATATCAGATACCTTCTGCTACCTTTTCATCAAAGATATCTCAACAGTTCAGGGGGATTCGGGGCACCAAGCTCGACTTCAAAAAAGAAATAGAAAAAGAGAAGGCAGGATGAGAGAAAGAGAAAACACAAATAAATTAGCTAAATATTTTGCCACTTTATCTAAATAACTACCTTCTGTAGAGGTTGGGTAGAGCTTTAAGTTTAATTTATCTCTTTTAATAATCTGTTCATGGGGTTGATGATAAGGCGAAGGACTACAGTGTGCCAAACACAGCCTAGTAGCTTGGAAATGGGGCTAGTCTACAGGTCTATGGACGCAGACGAAATGATACCTACGATGAGTAAGACTTGGCCTGTCACGTTATCATGTGGTAAAAAATTTTGTTACAGACTTGAACGTTTTGCAATTAGGAAATTTAGGAGCCAAATATTTGCCATAGAGGGGTCGTAGGATGGTGCTGATGACTGACTCGTAGCAGGTTGGAAAGAGAACGTACCACCGTGTCGACAATTGTTCCCTCTCCGTTAAAGACAGGCAGTTATCACCCCAAAGTAAATTTGTAGTGTGGAGGTATCAAAATTCTCAGTTGGTTACTGCTCTTTGATTGACATCAAAGTTTCAAAATACAAATAACGCAGAGTAACTCACATTCCACACAATGTAGAGACAGTGTTTGCATAACGAACTATAACCCTGTATGTTCACCAGGACATGGCCTGGAGCAATAAAATAGGTTTGTGTCTGCACAAGAAGGAGCTTTTATAGTTGTGGGAGAAGCTGCAAGTTGTTAAGGTGGGAGAATTGGAACTGACCGGAATAACGAGAATTACCCTTTAAAGCAAATCGCAAACCAAAAGTATTCTAGCGACGAACAGTGAAGTAGTTACCGTATTCCATAGCTCCGAGTGTACCCCTGTCAGTTTCCCGTCGAAATTGAACAAGATAAGATTAGAAATTAAAGCTTTAACTGAAATCTTTTAACACTTTCACCTTCAGTTCTGTTCGTTCTTACCTTATAACACGGCCGGTGTATTGAATTTATTTGCATCTACATATTAAGTAAAATTCAGAAGAGAAATTCTTTTAACCTTTAACAGGGGGGAATTCTTCGCACCTTACACCACCTTTGAAAAAGGAAATATGTTTAAAAAATGGAGCAAAATGATCGGATATTGCATCAGATAAGACTAGAGATCACCTACCAACCTTCTACGGGTCTTGAGGAGGGCCCGGACCTCAGCCAATAGATCCTCCTCCAACAATTTGATTCTGATGAAGGTCATGCCCTCTGTTTGAAAAACAGTTGAAGCCCTTGGTAGACAACAAAATCGTGCTTTAGAACTGGCGGAATCTGGGGTTAGGAAGTGGCATCTTTTTAAACCCTACCCATGTTGAAGATAAGGTCGGCTCCTATCCTGTGGAGCTACCCTCTAGAAAAGAAAAAGCTCTTATGAGAATATCCTGGATCAGCAACTGCAAGGAAAATCCCAAAATCTTATCAACCACCTCCTAGTTAATAATGCACGCCGAGGTACTGGATGACGAGGCAGTAGAGATTCCAGGGGGCCAGGAAGGTAGTGTAAGGGGAAACAACGTCCTTCCATGTCTATCTAGAAGCTAGCTTAAGAAGGGATGCTGCCGATATTGCGAGGTGCTTGAAGAAAACGGTTGGAAAATTGACTAAAACTTCTCTTTTTATTTTTATAGGCGAAGGTGATTAAAGAGGGGTTGTCATATAACTGGTAAAATGGAACATGTTTGTACCAAACCATGTCTCTCATCTTTGTTGTCTTTGAGAAAAATGTTTCATTTTTATTTAGTGTAGCATCAGTGTATATAAAATAATGCAGTGATTCTATACGATCAACCTGAACAGAAAAAAGGACATTGCTTGATTTCACATTATTTCAATCGTGGGTAAATGTGACTCTTGCTAGAAATAAAGAGTAAACGCTCTGAATGTGAGGAACTTTTACCCAAACTGGTTTAGGTTCTCTAACAAATATTTCAGGGAAGATGGTATTCTCCTCAACAACCGGCTCCCGTCAACTCAATGTGGTCAGTGAAACTTTGTTGCCTTGTTTGTATGACGAATAATTAAGACAATGTGAAACTAATAGAGTGACAACTCTCAACGCACTTATCAAAAGGAGTGTAACTATCCTTTTTGACAATTCGCCAATGGACGCTGTAAACGCCTTCCGTTCCCTAGGTACCGTCACTGAAGGAAATTATTATCAGGGAGTGTGATAGATTCTGTAATTATGATGGATCATAAGAGAAGATTGCAAGAAAAAAAGGTTACTTTTCAATCACCTTTCAAAAGAAGTCTATTTCTAATAGAAATCACCTAGTAAGAACCTATGTGAAAACGAAGTAAGTTGCTTATAACGGAAGATTATACAATCCACCACAAAACAAAAATAATCAAAGGTTTGTAACAGACTCTTCAAATATGACTCCCTTAAATATGGAAGGTAAACTGCCCTGTAGTCTAGACTGCTAATAAGGAAGGATCTTTATTAAACAATATGATAAATAATACCAGCCATAACAAGTATTAAGATACAAGTGAACAGGCGTTTTGAATTTTTTCATATGCTTCTAAGAAAGCGGGTGTATTCCAGTTAACAATGTGGACAGCGCATTCTCCTGTCGCCTAGACATAGTCATGGAGGCGCTGGTTACTTTGCTAGTAAGATAGATGATACAGACCATAAAGGGACATTAAATCCTACAAAAATAAGGCATATCTCACTTAGAGTTAGGGTCAGTACCCTTTCCTGTAATCTACAACGATAGGACATGGAAGGGTGAAACAAGAAAATGATTGGTGAAACAAAAAGATGATCATGGACTTAGGCACAAGTTTTACTAAATTCATTACTACCTAATAAAAAGAGTTACCTATCGATTAGAAAAAGAAGTTTATCCTTGTGGGTGAAGAAAGAACGAAATTCAAGGTGTCTTACTGCTTAGGCTTATACTGTTTTGAATATTGATTTCACGTAAAATTAAGAAAAGATCATTAGCCTATATTGGCCATTACCGACATGAAGGATAAACACGAAGCAGCTTATAGACACATCTTAGAACTTCTCGTTAACTGTCAGAGAATCAGCATCTTTTTTCACTGAAAATACCCATGATATCAAGATAAGGTGTTAGTATGTCGTTTACGGACTTTATCCTTTGCTTTCAATTTTTCTGACTACTAAAACAATCGGGACAGTTCCGAGCAACCTGCCTTACAACTCCGGACATTTTATTCAAGTAAGCAGGAGAGAGGCACGACCGTACTATTTCAAATACAATTTTGAAAAGATTTCTAGCAAAGTGTCACAGCGGTAGTTAGGGAAGACGAAATTTAACTCTGACTTTCCCAACGAGTGTCAGTATCAGAAATCAGAAAATTTAGACAAATAACAAATATTTCACGCATTCTAGTCTACAACAAGTCGTTTTACCAACAAGGAGATATAGTTGTGCTGAGATGATCTTGGAAAGCATCTACATACTTTAATTTTAGTACCTAATTATTTTTAATTATTTATGATACGCATATTTTCACCATTCCAGCTTATAAATTGGAAATATATTTGTGTAGCAGGAGCACTGTGATTTATTCCTTTTTTGTTTTCAGATGTTTATTTTTCCTCAGCACTGTGCTAACACAATTGCATTTTTTCAAAATATGACAAAAATGCTTCGCCAAATGAACGGTGTCATGAATGGTATCTTTGGTCACTAAGGTTGTAGTAACAGCCAAAATATTTTTCATTGTAAGAGTATTCATGTATAATCGATCATTCCTTGTTTCCTCAATAGGTGCAAACAAAAGGATAAGTGCTAACAACAGGCCCTGGTAGCTGGTAACACAACAATTTTTCTTTGGACAACTGTGACAACGGTGACCACTTTTAATCGAAGCAGCCGTACGGAACTCATCTCATTCCTTGGTTTTCTCTGGAATTGTGCATTTGTACTTACCAATTATGGTAAGTAACCTTAAGATAGATAAATACACCTTCAATCAATTTGAAAACTTTAACAATAGTTTTGTACGCATATAAACAATGTCATTTGGATTAAAAATTTCATAAGGAAAGCTTTTAAGGCAATAAATGAAATATGGTATTAATTGATATCTTGCAACACGAAGTCTACTGCGAAGTTATTCGGGTAGTGGAGTAGTATTACTAAGCTGACTATTTTTTGATCTTCAGAACACTTAGACTTACGGCCCACACAGTAAAAATATCGATCAGGTGTATCAAAAGTTAAATGCTATGAATCCCCAAAGAAGGAATAAAATTCTTTAAACATTACTGGAACAATTTCCTACATCTCAGAGGACTTATTGTGACTTCCCTATATCACTGATACATGACACGATAAACTTGGAATCCAATTTGGAAGGTGCTTTTTACGGCTTTTCACTAGCAATAAAGAAGCACACTGATTCCCAGTATCTTAGAAAACAGTAAGAAAGATGTGGCAGTATATGTACTTTTTTATTAATTTAGGTGTTCCGTGTTGCAGACTTCTTTGCATCTTAATAAATTTCCTAGACTATACTTTATTCCTGATCTTTTTTTTTTTGTAAAATAAGACATTTACTCTTGACGAAGAGTAGTCGGTTTCCATGTAATACCTATTTGGAGTCATAGATATTGTATATCACTGTATATGCTTAGCGTAATTTTTCCCAAAACGGTGAGGACAGTGATGTTTTAAGACAATGGCTAAGGGACGCAGTTTCATTTAAGAAAGAGACTACGTAAGCATTAGTTTTCACTGTCCCAAGAATATCTGAAAAATCAAATATCGCTTCTACATCTGCACTGAATTATTATTGAAGGTTTTAATAAGAAAAAGGAATACCAAATTCCATTGAACAATTGCTTTCACTATATCGTACCCCAAAAGTTGCTTCGCGTAGAGCTCAGTTCCAGGCCCATCAAGTTTAATCGACATTTAATAAACGTGAATCCAAACTGTTACTAGTCTCCGTTGTTATATGATTGTATAGTGATGCTATACCGACACCTTCAACGTTTATTTAACATCCAATGTTAAATAAAACACTTATAGCAGTGAAGAAAGTTTTGCAATGCCATTTTTAAACATTATGCTAAAAACATGTCTTAGACTGGACGTATTTTGATGTCTGTGTGCATTACAGAAATGCTTCTAGGAAGATCATACCAATACGGATAAGGAAATGTAGTGGTTCCAATGTTGGGAGAGTTGAAACGACAGTTATCACAATCAACATTGGCTTGGGGATGGCCGCACCACCAGCCGTCACGATTTTAACACCCACAATCAAGATTGATCCGGTCGTTGTCACGGTCTGGAGTACTGAAGAACTGGTCCCGAAGTTGATTCATTGAATCAAAATCTACACAAAACATATCACAAATACATATTTGAAGTTCTCTATTGAAAGCCTCGATCTTTTTTCTCAGACATCCTACTTCCTTGAATGTAATTTTCCAAACTTACTTCAATTTTCAGGTCTACTTCAGAAAAAAATATTATAATCTTCATTAAATTATTCGCTAGTATCAAGGTAAGTAAAATTTGTCCACACATGTTGAGTTCTTAACAGCAAATTTAATTAAAATGTAGTAACTTCATCGTAAAAATTATTTTTGTAAATTTTACTTGAACAGAAGTGTTAACTGAGAGGAGAATTAGTGTACTTATGTGCACGTGTTAAGGTTTGTTCTCAAGATACCGTAGATCCGATGTGTTTTCTCAACTAGATATGTCAACAGTAACACATGCTGTTATTACTATAACAGCACCCTTTGTATTTTTTTCATATACTAAATACGGATACAAACCCCATAAAATCACTAGCTTTCACTCCCCCTGAATTATTATCACGAATTTACATTTCAAAGAGTCATTTATAGGGGACTGTGGGAAACGTTGCACCCTTCCATTCCTAGTAATTGTTTACCAATTTTCAAAAGGTATGTTAAACAAAATAGAGGCTGGTTCGAATCATACCCTGTCCTGTTCTTTAAACCATATACTATTTAATTGTTTACTTTAAAATCAGATACAAAAATCTTTCAGATTTTAAATATAAAGCTTCATGTACCTCAAGACAAGGTATCTCTTATTAACTTGTAAAGACACAAGTGATCATTCAACTGAATATTTCGGGGAGAGTGTAATTTCTACAACCTATTGAAAATAGTGTTCAATGGAGTTTTCTCTTCAAATGTGTATCCGTAGGCCTGATATAGGCAACATCGTTATAACTTTTAATTTTTTATAAGAACGAAAGGCTGACAAACGGGCTACTTCAACCGGAGTGAAAGATAAAACCTTCCATATTACATGAACGTTTACATACCTTTTACCAGAACTTTGTATGGATAGATTTTTCATTTGTTTGTTTGAATGTTTCATGTGTTACTTTTGTGTTTGTGAAGCGCCAGTAAATGCATCTATTGTACCGAGCTCAATATTAAATTCAAAATACCCATTTTAACATTTTCTCCAAAAATCTTCCAAAGACGCAGGTTAACGTCTTCTCTACTTACTTGTAGTGCTTGTTGAGTCATAGACTCCAAGTTGCAACTGATATTTGAAAGTTTCATCACTTATACGGAAAAGGTTGTATTTAGCAAAGTAGGCATCGCCGTTAAGGTTGACAACATCCATTCTCAGTTCGTAATTCTTCTGTTTGGTAATATAGCGTATTTTGTCGTTACCGAGCCATAACTCGTGTTCGAAAATCCCAAATCCATTTTTGTATTCTTCCCAGTTATGTTCGAATCTTACTGAACCATTTACCCGTCTCTGCAAAACCTGATATGGACAAATGAAGAATACAGTACGAAAATTTAAGGGAATTTGTTACGGAGAAAGCGCATGTAAAAGTACCCTCTTTAAGTGCTCCACTTTTGTAAGTAATACATCAGCTACAAAAGAGACTATTCATACCGTCCAACCTCCGCCAATAATACTCATATTGCACGGAGCCCTGAAAGGTTCATCGGTTCACTCCGATGGACGGATATTGAAAACGCCATCTTCTCTATGACCAGCTTGGTATGCATCGTAACAGTCAGTGAAGATTTCCGTATCATGAACTGGTTTGCAGTTGGCATTCGTCGCAAGTGTATTAGGTGGGCAAAACGTGACTGTGGCGAAACATAATTTGATAGATTATAGTTGAATAAAAGAATATGCAATAGCATAGGTAGACTAAATATACTTTGACTCCAGAGGTAGACCTTAGTGCAACTTACTTTCATTACCACTGTACTCTCCGACAGAAGATAGCAAAAAACGACCCCACCTGTCGCTGATACGAAAGGCATTGTATCCAACATAAAACGATGAACCGTTAGATAACGTCAAATCGATGCGCAGTTCGTAGGCTGCTTGATTTGTAATGTAAGAAAGCTTTTCATTTCCGAGCCAAAATTCACTGGAAAGAAACCCAAAACCGTTCTTGTATTCTTCCCAATTCCGATTAAAAGAAATAGATCCATCCGATCGTCGCTGTAAAATCTGGGACAGAAATAAATGCCTGAAGTGTCATTTGCGAAGCTTTATCAGTGATTCTGAGCAGTCGCTCATAGGGAGCGTTCATGGTCAACCTTTTAAGTCTTTCATTCCACAGCTGTTGACCGTAGAGGAACGTTAAACATGAAAAAGGACTTTATAAGTTTACTGTAGTTGCTTTATGGGAACCTTTGGCAAAAGTTGTTACCTATATTTTAAGTTACTATATACTTACCTCGATTACTTTAGCATTCATATCTTCCAAAATTTCCCCTCTCTTAGTGTAATACCCCTGCTCCCCATCCCGTGAGGTTTGCTAGGAGCAAGGAAGTTGCCCTCTTCATACTTCCCTTCTTACTATCATTAAAACGATTCCGACTTTTTAATCTTTTTATTTCTCTAACAAATGTCAGTGGATGTTTTTTGCAACATTGCATGTAATTGTCTGTCAAACATTCAGTGAGTAAAAATTATTTAACCATAAGTTGAATTTTTTGTGCGGACTGGAAATGCAAATAACCAATAAAGAATCGTGACCCTCAACAAGTCAAAAATTCTGACAAGATTTAGGCAACCATAGCTACGTACCGTCCAACCGCCAGAATCTGCATCGTTGGTACAGAAAACCTCAAAAGGTTCTAAATAACCATCTGGTTTGATTAGATAAACACCGCTGGATCTCGACGAAGAACATTCGTTTAGAATTTCGTTGCAGTCTCTTGGGTAGTTGGGTAGCTGGAAGAAGAAGTGAGACAAATCTGCAAAATATTTTTAACGCTCGTTATTTTAATGTATGACTGTAATTCTTCCCAATGTTTCAAATTGTAGTCTTTTTACCCATTTCAGACATTCACACTTGTTGAAAGTGTTGAACATATTACATATTGGCAAAACTACACCTGTTTAGTAAATTTCGTCGCGTCCCTCCAATTTCTTAATGTTCGTCGAAAATCTCAATACAGCAAACTTTTATGATGCTATTTTTAAACTATTTACAATTCATACGAGCGTTTTTATACAGACTTACAAACCTTTACCTCAAAACCAAAACATCTTCTCACCTGGATTTGTAAAAGATTCTCCTCGACTCTGTAAAAGATGAATGATAGTCTTGTGTTATATCAAACCTACATCCAGTTCAAAATTGTGTTCCTTTAAGCATAATGCATAAATAAAGACGAAATGGTTAGTATTTTACTTGTTACAATGCGCTCTCCTCTAGAAACAACATATATATGTTCCACAGAAATGCCTTTTTTAACCGAATCGTAGTGACCTTTCAATTTTCACAGTTCAATTCTGTTTTCCCTTTGTGTCAAGACAAGTTGACGGAATAGAACCTTTTTCACGCTTAAAAGTCAATTTACGTTTAGAATTTCATTTCTCATATACTTCATATATTTTAATATTTGTATATTATATATATATATATATATATATATATATATATATATATATATATATATATATATATATATATATATATATATATATATATATATATATATATATATATATATATATATATATATATATATATATATATATATATATATATATGGTTTCCAGAACCGGAATACGTTTTGAGTTATAATAGCAGCTGCCCAATGGATTTCGTAGCTTTGACTTTGTCAAGTGATGGAATCCTTAAAATACAGAACTGTAATAGTGTTAAGATGTCAAATACAGGCGTATTTAATCGTATTGCACAACTAGGTGCCAGCTAGGATTCTACACTACGCACAATACTGATAAAAGCATCAACGGGACTTTCAAATTGATCGATAGATATTTATTTGTTAAGGGATTTTAAATAACGTATTATTACAGAGGAAGGATTTATTTAAGACTCATTGGTAAAGCCTTAACGATAGACCACATGACCGCAACAATAATTTTCCCTAACTTCACGATTTTCTACCCTCGCCGATATTTAATTCGAAGCCGTAACAACGTTTTACTTTATGACTGTTCACATAGGGTAAAATGTTGTTCAAATCAGAATGTTCTCTAAAAGCTTCAACTTTACGATATTTTGAAAAAATAGGATCTATTTTCAATTAGCTCCGCATATCGGTTTGTATAATACTCTTTTTTCAACGACAACATGGGTATATGTCATGTTTGTTCTGGCTATACATTCAGTTCAGACCATGTAAATTTGTGCATCATTTACTCTAGGGCAGAACAAGACATGCGTACCTTGTATGAATATTTCGTGTATATTGTTGTTTTTAAATTCTTTCTAGTTAAAACGTCTTTGTTAGCCATGCGTTCAAGTTAGAGGGCAAAAACAGAATTTTGCTGTTTCTGTCATTTTTAACTTTTATTTCAGCTTCCGATAAAGACCTCTCAACTCAAGTTCAGCTTCCATAACCTAATCAATCTTTTCATTAATATCCTCCCGCCCTGCCGCATTATAGCTCTCATTTACAAAGACTTTTTGCACACCAAAAATATTAATATATTTAATTTGCTAGTCCAACAGTGATATCACTGAACCAACTGTAATATCAACAAATAAATAATTCGGGGCACACAATTTACGGAGTACGGAAAGAACAGTATAATACACAAAAGAAAATTCCGAGTCGTAACAAGACCACGCAAAACGTATGTGACATGCTAATGGCGAGGATCCCATATCCGCCTGCGTTTTTAAAATATGCAAGAATATAAAAACGAATGAATACACTGTTGTTTATCAAGGACCAGATTAGAAGTATAATGAATTCAAAGAAAAAGCACATGTGGTCTCTCTTGTCTTGTGATAACAGTTAACGTCAAGCGTGGGGATTCCTGTCTTCTACGACATGTCTTTACTACCTTAAATCTTACGGCCAAAGGAATTTGGGATACAAAACGAAGGTGCTTAAACTGCTGACTCCCCTGGGTCCGCAACATTTAGACAGGGTGTGGTGTAGCCCTTCACTCTTTGGCTTCAACAGATTGACGAACGTATGCTGTAAAGAAACAACCCAGAACAAGTCTCATGAACAGTATTAAAGACTAGTGGCTAGGTATCAATTCCAATACACAATAGAATATTATGTCTATATTTATAGAACTAAGATCTTAGAAATTTCAATAGGTACTGTCTGAAAAGGAAGAAAAATCTTAACGAGTATATTCAAACAAGTATAGGATATCTTTTATTTGATGTAAAAGATAAAGGACTTCCCCCTTTTTGATATAATTGCTTTTCCACTCTTACAGTAAACTTTAATTGATATTCAAAAACATATCAACTACTAAAGGCTAATTTGAAGTTTCGAACTTCAAATAAAAAATCAAGGTAAAATATAAAAAAAAATGTTTTAGGCATGGTTTAAAATGACAAATTATAGCTGAACAATACATTCTTCTTAGAAAATTAAGTTGACCTGAAAAAAGATTGGCTCAACACTTACAATAAAATTTGACCCAACATAACAACTCAAACAAGTTGAAGATGGTCATGTGGGTTTTCCATTTTTTCACTTGACGCAGGTGGTTGGTTTCTACAATAAGATGTGAAAAGGCTATTTTGAAATTATTGGTCTTTTGCGTTCGCTTACTGAATAAAAGGATGTCTGACAAACTATACTCAAATAAGTTTCAATGAGCTCAAAGGCTTCTTTCCACTTATTACTTGCTAGGGAGAGGGCAAGACTAGAACAAATGAATATGTTATAAACGTGTCTAGAAGATGAAGATGTATTGTGAATACTTGCAAATAACGTTGATTTAAATGAGTTTTAATTCCAATGAGTAAGTACAGCCGAGATTATTCCGCACAAATTTGTGAATAAACAATGCCAATAAAGTATTTGTTGTTGAACTTCTCTATCGATATTGCACGATTACCCTCGTCAAAAATGAATAAATAAATAACTATCATATCTCTTTTGCGCCACAAAAGTGATACGCTAATTCAACAACCTAACCGTGTTTCAATATAAAGTAACAGCTCAGGTAATGCTGGGTTTCCATCATTCCTATCTTGAGATATTTCCATTACATGTGTTTCGATTATTGGCCTCTGGTGACTTCAGATGAACCTTGCTCTCCACCAAAAGTGCGGCTCGTCCTCGTTATATAACAAATCTATATAATACGTTTAAAACTATCCATCATTCATATCTTGAAATATCGTGTTTACAAGGTTTGTGACCCCTAATTTCCATCCCAAACAATAGGAAACTCCTCCTCAATATAAACAAATTATTTTACAAGTATGATTTTAAGTTACAGAAAACAAAATTGTATAACAAAACAATAAAGAATATATGTGTCTTCAATGGGATTCGGGTCGGGAACCGCATAAATACGAAACTCAGAACTTTGCCTTACACCATGATTATACATTAATTACATATTTTTTAATCATCTTATTGTCACAGCATCCTTCACAAGTGTTCATAATAAAACTTTGAATTACTACATAATGTATCAGAGTATTCTATCTATCTTTCTCGGGACTCCTTTAGAAGCAGTTTACAAGGTTTCTGTACATTTACCACCTGCTACCTTAGATAACCCTTGATCAAAATATATTGTTACATGACGATTGCATGCGTCACCTATAGAAATTATCTATCACTCCTGTTTTGGAATATGTTTTACAATGGATCTGGTTTTAACCCATGATGACCTAAAATGACCTCTGACCTCCACCAAAACCAGTTTGAGCCTTTCTCGTGATGTTACAAAATGTACATACACGGTATGAAAAGATGAAAAGAAACAAATTATAAGGGTTTCTTAGTTTTATGTCCGGTGACATCGGATGACTTTTTTTAAAAAGCCGTTCTTTCCCGCAATATGACGCATCTCTATTCTAAGTGGGAAAAGTGTTCATCATTTCTAACGTGAAATGTCGTTTTTACAAGGTTTTTGGTGTTTCACCTTTGTGCCCTAAATGACTTCTGACATCAACCAAATTCAATCCGAACCTTGGGTCATAAAGGTTATTTGAAGTAACCAGACTTATAAAACTGAAAGAAAACACGAATTTCATAGTATGATGGCAGGTACTTTTAACTTATTTTATGGTATTGCTTACAACGAAGGATCACATTTTATTTGCTGGCTGTCTAAGTCAAATGAGATCATCAGCTGCCAAACAATGTAAATCCCTAAAAACGATATCTCATTAACTTTAATCCTGTTGCATTTCTGACTTTAGGTGTGGATGTCGCAAATTAAGTTTCAGAAGCAAATATTTTATGGAGGTCAAACTTCACTTCAGGTTACATAAAGTAAATTGTTAAAACAAATTATAAAGAAAATATTTAAACGCTGAGGAATCATTAACTCAGAAAATGAATGTCCTGCATTGAGTTAAACAATCATAAATGTCTCCTGTTGGGGGAAATTACTTCATCGTTAGTCAAATTGTGCAAAACTCGTAAATATGATATTTTTCAAGAAGTAAAGCTTTGACGGATCTCTCACTTAATATGAAGATGCTCTTCTTTGAGTTCAAGTAGCGAAGGGGTGGTGGGGTTGCACGGAGGTAATGTGAGGTCATCAAACTTCAGATTGGGGAAACCTCATGAACATAACAATTCAAGAAGGGTAATTTTGAGGGAACCCATACTTTCAATGTAAATGTTTCACATTAAGTTAAACTATGTTATTATATTTGGTGGAGGTCAATGGTCATGTTGGGTTACCATCCAAACTGAAAAGAGCTTGACACGTACTACCACTTTCTTTCTTCAAGGAATCATAAAAAGTTTGTTTTGGTACGGTTTGCTTTGTAGGAAATATTAATGCGATCACTTCCACTTAAACCACCATTGTATAACAAAAAAAAACTAGGGGCAATGAATGAAGTCACAGGCTCACCTTCTCTTACCATTTTTAGTTCAATGAAAATTTTCAGCCACTGGCAAGGAGGTAATGTCTAAATAACAATTTTCTTTGACCAATGCCTTTAGACATAGCGTCATCAATGCACATACACAAACTTCGTGGTAATTTATATCTACCTAGACAAAAGTCTGAAAATATTTTCAAAATCCATTCTTGTTATTTTTGTCGTCGATCCAAAAGCAACCACAAATCTTTTGCTTTAAGCTTTTCACACTATTTACAACATATCTTAAAATTGAATTGAATGGGATTGACGTATATAGGCAGTTCGATAAGACTCTCTAAATTCTTTTTTTTTTTAATTCTATCCCTGGGTCGAATGTGGAACTTGTAAAGAGGGTAAATATCTTACTTGTTCTGGCGTCAAACACATCGCCTTTTTATAATTAAATCACAGATTACTTGGCCACTATTCTGGAGTTGACGGAAATGTATTGCAAGTAATGAGAGGAAATTTGATAGTCAAGGATGATCTTATGTGTTCAAATATGGAAAAATATAGGTGAAAAGGCACAAATAGGCTAACGGTCATGCAGCTTCGTTGTACTGACTGTCATTGCCACAAATAAAGTAGCTAGCGTCGTTAGTATTGTGATAATACACTAGAGTCAACGTAGAATTAAACGCTATCATATCAATGACACTTACGAATTTAAACACGATATCAAACCTAAGCCCCGTGGTTCAACTTCATGTGATATCGAATTACCACCGATAGCATTTTGAACAAAATTGTACAACTGATGCTACAGAATTCCACTAAAACAAAGGAAAGATAGACTGCAGATCGAGGAAAATGCAAAACGGAGACCAGAGAAAGGAATGATACCGCAAAAACTGAACATGGACATATACGTAGTCTAGGGCCTATGATTATTATTGGGGACTGTTCTCTGTTCAGACGTTTCTTTGCTCCGACGTCTTTTTATTCCAAAAAATCTACATTGAGATCAATGGCTAGAAAAATGGTTAGGTTAGGGTACCACGATTATATCTCTATGATCTGACACATCTAACCCTATACTCTCATGTTTACATCTACAGTAGACTTGCCGTAATACAGAGACGTTGAAAAAAGAGATTCCAATCATAGAGGTGTAACCATTATTATGTTAGGCCTACCCTATGCTAGTTGAACCTATTTTCAGTTGACTAAGGTTTCAGGCTTATTTTATTTCAGAACAGGCCACAATTATTTTGTTTGAACTCTGTCCGGAGAAATACTGGACTGAAACAATTCTCAAGGACCATTGTAGGAAACAGATTACTTCAAACAAGTATGATCCTTGCCTTTGGCCAAATTTGGTATCGACATATTAGTTACGTTAGATTATAGGCCTGCTGGCACCAAACAGGGATGGTACTCATGCAGATTTGAAAGTGAGGCAGTTTTACGTTGGGATGTGACAAAAGGGGTCACAGGTTGTGACTGTGAAGGGGGACGGGGCATTTTATCTTGGCAGTGACCTGCTGGGATGAAATGTACCACATTTTCCAGCTTTGTTCAAAGCCTGTAGTAGCATAGCTCAGGCTCTCTTCTTTGCCAGCAATAGTAAATTCAGTGTACTGGCTTTCCCCACGAAAATCAAAAACAAAATACCGTGCCACATGATATGAATGCCAAGCAGATATGCCAGCATTTTGTATTAAACTAAAAGGGAGTTGAATTAACCCATGCACCATACAAAAGAACGTTAATCGAAATCGGTTGGAATTTACAGCGGCATTATTTGGTATAAATTGGTAAATGAGTTAAATCCAAACGAAGGCATGTCAGGTTACTACGTAGGCGCTCACCCACTGTCACTGAAAAGCTGTAATAAAGTACTTTGAAGTTTATTTGGCGTTCAAGTTTAATCTGGCTGTTTCTCAATGACAGGATTCCCATTTGAAAGTATGGTCTCCTAGTACGAACTGTTCAGTAGTTGCAATGGGATGTCATAGGTAAACATAATGAGTACACAAAATAACAACGGGTTCTGACAAAATTTTGGTAGTTGCAAAAGTAACAAGTCGCAAAACTGTGCTACCTCTGTTGAACTTGTGACCTGCTCATTGTCTACATCATGAATGACTAAAAATCTTACAAACGAGGTTTACTGTTGAGGATTTTTCAGGACGAGGAGAGGGTTAAACAAGTTCTGGAGGGACGGTTATCTACCTTAAGACCTATGGAAAAACATCTGGTATATATAACGTCTAGGATTTTACATGAAAATTAAAAGATTTTTGTTTTTGTTACAATTTGACTGCCGCTTTCTCATTTTTCTTATGATATAATTGATCTTGTTCCTGCTTGCATGAGTTGAAATGATTGCTTAGGTGAATAAAAACCCTTATCCTCAAATTAGTTTCAATGCATGCATTGTTGACGAATCATTTGGTTGTTGATTCAAAGAAGTAAATTTAATTAGTACCATACACTCTTATAATGTATGCAAAGATATATCACATTTTGGAAAATCAGGTTGTTGCTCGGGTCAAGATTTATTTTGCCAAGGGTATTGACCGATGGAAAGGAGCAGTTGTCTCATGCGCACTAGACTTTTACCGAGATGAAGCTGTCCATTAAGGATATATTGATTTGATGAAAATTTAGTTGCCTTTATTTGTTTCTTATTACTTACATGGAACAGGAAGTGAAGGAAAGAATATGGATGGTGTTCCAGGTGAGGGTACTGTGACTTATGATGGGGTAAAGGTCGGCAAGACTGCCTCTTGTAACTTTTGCTGGTCAGTCTTCCCCAAAAGTTGGCAGCATGAAGACTCGGTGTGAATTTCATGTATAATCATATATAAACTTGCACATAAGACTTAAAATAAGACTAAATGAGCTTAAAAAAACAGAGTTGGCGATTTTGAATTTGTTATTTCTTCAAGTTGCCTGAGACTAATATGATACCAAACCAAATAGAGGGGATGACAGATACACAACAAGAAGCAACGATGGGTTATATAAAAATGGGCCAATTTTCGTTGAGCATTTAAAAAAGAACTCACGAGAATGTTTGACAATGTGGTTGAATAAAATATGCCGTAATAAAGTTTCATGTCTGATGAATAAATTCATAGGTATTGAATTTGACATGTCTTTAAGCTAGCTGTGGTTCGGAACTCAAATCAGAGATGTTCTTTTAAATATCTCTAATGAAAAAGCCAAGTCTGTTGTGAGCTTATATTTTCTGCAGGATTAGTACTGACATGATTTTTCGTTACAACTCCTAAGGGTAGTGGATTTTTCCATTTTTTGATGGACTCAATGTAACCATTTACATAGCTGAATTAAGTTTAAGAGGAAAAGTGTCTTGATTACTAGGTTTCAATTTTTGAAGAATATACAACTTGCAGAAACTAATGAACACCCTCTGATATACCATATGCCATGATTCTACTTTTTGGTCTCTTTCTCAACCGTCTGATATCCGTATATGTCCTTATGTTTGGTTGCCACTTACTCCTAGAAAGGACTAGTTTTCATGTTAAAACCATTCGATGAATGGCGAGTTAAAAAGCAAAGATGACTTTCAAGCAGTGTTATTGAAGGTACCCATGGTCGGTTTGTCTTACAAATCGGATTTTTTTCTTCTGATATTTGCAGTTTGCCTAAAAAAGAGTTCATTTACGAAACGTACAAAGGGACTAGACTAAAGAAACCCCTCACATCATGTAAATTTACCAACTGTGGTAGACCAGTAAAAGAGGAAAACACAATTGGAGACATTACTGCAATATGCGTATTCTAAGACATATCGAGGGTAAAGCCAGTGTGGAAAATGAACTTAAAGGGATATTCCCTTGACAAAATACCATACTTTTATAAAATCAGGGAAGTTTTTCTCTCTTTATTGGTGCAAATTTCATGTCAATAGCATGTTTCGTTTAGAAGTTTTAAATTTTTCAAGAAAATATTCAGTTCACAGAAGTGCACTGCATTATCGGAAATTTGTGATGTCATACCGGCAGACTATTTGAACATCTTCTGTATTTCTTTATAATTTTGACACATTTAAATGAAATATGCTGACAATTTTAGAGTTGTAACTTTTATTTTCACAAAAATTTAAGCTCAATCTAAAATGAATGCTATTCAAGGTTTCACTGGTGTGAAGTTTCAAGGTCAAATTAAGCACTCCAATTTAGAGAACAACAAAAGATTTTGGAAGCAATGTGCCGGTATTATATAACATTTTGTAACCTTGAAGCAACTGGACGTCTGTTTTTGACAAGAATAACCTGTCTTAAAACAGGAATATCTTGAGTAATGAACATGCTATAAGTGTGTGGGGTTTGAAGGGCATGTGATGAAAAAATATTCTTAATTCGAATTACTCTGAAATTGTCACTGGAATATCACTTTAAATATCATTCTTGTTAAAGGGAAATACACAATACCTTTATATCACTGTTTAGCAAACTATAGCACATTGAAAGGGGATATCTTGTATTGATTTTCTTTTTTAGAGTTCAGTTATTACTTTGGTTTGTTCATTTCTTGTACCAATGGCCGGCTCGACTTAAACCAATTGGTCAGAAACTGAGCCGTAGAACCTCATCTACATAATCCTTGTACTAATGGGTAGACTGGAAAACTTCTTTTCTTACTTTTAGGTTCCTGCTTTAATGTTCTCAAACCTTTCCAATATCGAAAACACATACATTACGAAACCATGCACACGCTGCATGAGAATTACTTTTTCCAAGTATCGTAGAGTATGAGTCTTTATACTGCAAACTATTTACTTGTAAATAACCCTGCTTTCTTGATGACCCTTTTCTAACTTGTACATACATTGCTACAAATTTAGTTCAGTTTCTGTAATATTTGAAGTTTCTTACACCTGGTTTTAAAAATATAAAGCGCTGCTTTATATTCTCTGTTAAAGTCCCTTGATAGGGAGAGTAGCGAAAACTGAAATTTGGACGCCATTTTGTTTTCATTGGCTAAGTGTCCAGCATACAATGACTCCCGAGTCCCATGTAAGCGCTGTGGGTCTAATTTTTATCGTTTCTTGTGACAATGAAACGGGGGCGTAGAGTATCGCGTGAAAAATCTGTTGGGTCCCAGTCACAGTGAAATGGGTCAGGGGAGGGGGAAAGGAGAAATTGCCATAGGGGTCATATCATTAGTTCCAATTTCTAATACGGCATGGCACTTGGGAGCGATCATTTTTCCTTTTATACCAAAAGTTCACAAAATGTTTTCAACATTGTTTACGTGATGTCACGGTGGAGAACCATATGACTGTGAATTATGCGATGAAGTTTCTTTTGATGCGGCTCGGGGGATCGAATGGCAAGAGGCCCATGTATACGAAGGCCCAAAGACTACAAAAGATGCACTCTGGTGAAATTTTTTGACATCAAATGGACATTTTGATGGTATAATGTATCAAATTCAGAGAAGAGGAAAAAATGTTTCCTCTGTTTACACAATATGACCACGGGGTGTTTCGGCCAAATAACTGGGCCCGAGCTATAGGGAAACCTAGTGCATGAACCAAAAATACCTTACTTTGAATGATCACTGGGTGTATTCACCTCAGGTGGATAATGGCTAGGGACGAATACTTTAGGTATAAGGTTCATAATACATTGCAGCTTGATAGTCGATCAAGGGTTTCAAGCCCAGGGCCCTAGTTCGGGTTAAAGAGCACTGAACAACACAAACACATTAAAGGCACCATTAAGTTTCTCCCTTAAGGTGAGAAAGGACAAAATCATTTTGTTCTTTAGGTATACGTCAGTGGACATAATATGGGGTCCAGTGTTTACGTATGGCGTAGCACAAGTTGTCCAAACAAAATAAATATATATATATATAAATTATATGTATATAATGCAGACTTCTTACCTGGGAAAGTACAAGCCTAAGAACCTCCATAAATAATTTGGGACCCTGGACCAAGGTCCCACAGATTGTGGAGTATTACGTACTATTACATGTGAGGTATCTCCAAATAAAGCACATAAAGAAGGACATGAAACTTGTTCACATTCACCTTAGAATTTCACCAAGAATGGTAGCGTTATTCTAAAGTCATAGCGTTCTCAGTGCAAGTGTCTAGGCCCATTAACCACAGCCTTTCTTCTTTTCATATTGGTGGGAAGTCGGTACATTCTAAACCCTTTTCGGACCGATTGATGCACCCGTCATTTTCTGGGTGAACACAATACACTGACTGCGTATAAACGAAACTTTTAGTAAACAAAGTCGATCCTGTTGTCACGTTACCTTTTTGGGAAGACAATGTCGTTACCCTCCCTATATTCTCTGTCAGAGTCGTACATTTAGAAATTTTGGACAACACGTGCTACGCCATACGTAAACACTGAACCCCCGTGTTATGTCCACTGACGTATACCTAAAGAACAAAATGATTTTGTCCTTTCTCACCGGAAGGGAGAAACTTAAAAACAAAAAGGATAGAGAACCTTAAAATCTATCAAAAGCTGACTTGATGTTAAATGTTAGTCCCCACGAAGGTTTCCTACCTATTAAATGGACCAATCAGCTAACAGAATCGAGGTTGTTCTCTATCACGTCTAAAAGACGAAATATATAACCCTCCTGCTGGTCAGCCATTTCAGTTGCACAAAAGCGCCATACCCCGTATACAAAGACCTTACAAGGCGAGCAACTTTTTAACACGGGCATAAATGCACATGTAACAATGTGCGAACTGTACTCGCATGGCCATGGGTGGGCTAAAATCATATTTTATAACTGATCACAATTGCATGCATCTAGGTGAATACAAAGTCAACTGCTTTTGGACGAGGTCTTTAATACCACAGTGACATGACCGATGTACGTTACTTTCCATTGTAAGCGCACATATGCTTCGAAACAGTTAATATTCGAAAGAAAACGGCTGGTTTTCGTAAACATTCACTTTTACTTATCTGGTCTATTTTTACCATAATCGAACTTCAATTTTATTTCGTATCCGTTTATTTTATTGTAATTCGTTGGAGGAAAGAATAGTTCCTTTGCCAATTGATATTTAACTGCACCTTTTTTTATATTTTCATTACAGCTGTTTCCGAATTCTTGTTACAAAGATCACGTCACGAAAACACTGTTACATTATTTATAACGCATACAAAAAATTACATGAACTCTTTCTTGTAAGCATCCATTCCAATGCATTTGACCTTGATATCGTCTCCTGAGGCTTACAATTAGTTTAGTATCAACTCTTCTACCTCTATATCAATCAAACGGGACGAATTTTTATATCTGTGTATATGACACAATTACTCCCAGGAAGATTAGACCAATAAGGATAAAGATAACTGCACGTGCTTATGTTGGGTCGGTTAAAGTCACAATTTTAACAACTGTTGTACCACCAAGCAGAGCGATGATAAGTTGCACAGTTACTACCCCAACGGTCATTGTCCATGTCTGCAGTACTGAAGAGAAGGTTACGATGACCGTTCATGCTGTCAAAAGCTAGATCGTTCAGAGAACAAAAACAAAAGTGATAAAAGTAAACTGAGTCACTTTAAAACCCTTCTAAAAAGCATACCAATATACATTTTTTTTTTCATTTTGCAACAACTCATAGATTGTACATATTCTCTTTGTGTTTCGTAGACAAGTAACTAACAAAGGAATATATTACTTTAAGGTGGTTCCAGATTAATTCATCGTTGCATTGTGGCATCTAGGGTCTAATATGGTTTTAATGCTGCTGTACCCTTCAATCAGATTTCGAAAATGCATTTGGTCAGGATTCGGTAATATGATAGAATCAATGAGGGATCACTCTATTTTCATTTAAAAAGTTCAATGCAAGACTAAGGGAGGACTGAGACAAGTTATTTTTGTAGCACTTTACTACTATTAAAGGGCAATTCAGGTATCTTCTTCTATATATTAATATTATTATTATTATTATCGGTCTTTTCATGTTGATATAACTAATTTGAAAAGTGTGATTATAGAGATAAATGTTCTGCCTCTAGCATGTGGCATCAGATGTATACTCCAAAGGCATGTTTCAAATTATACTTGAAAACAGTCTGTGTTATCAAAATGCAGAGGCATATTTTACTTCATTCAACGTTTCCTTAAATTGAGAGTATGCTCAAGAAAGGTAACAAAAATGAATCTTTCGGAACAATGTACCGTTTGATCAGTTAGTGTATTCATATTTATATATGGGTAGGAACACACCCTAGTTTCAGTATTTCAGGTACCATTTTTTTTTTTGCTTTGCGTAGTATCAAGCCTCCTTTTTTGTCGGAAACTTAATAGAGCAACCATTGATTCCTCATAGGATCTAAGATATACGAAGGATGGGTTTCTCTTACTGCGGGAGACTACTTGTCTGTTTGTAGTTTATCCAAATATATCATAGTAAAAGTAATGAGTTATATTTGTGGTCCTCTTTGTGTTACAGTAAGTATCACAACCATGCTAGAATAATAATAAAAAAGTTTTAGGCAGCTTCATCCACACTAAGATAACAACTTAAGTTCCTACGTTTACAACATTTGTGGTTTGGTCAGTGTTATCATTTTTACTGTACATCAATCCATGAATCCGAACTCCTTCAATAGGCACAACATGCCCATACTTTTAGCTTAATTATCCATTAGTATTCAGATCCCTTCAACACATAGTTGTTTGTTGTGTAGTGACTGTAAGATTAGATCGGAAAGCACTACTACATCTAAAGCCCATTAACTAAATTATCAAGCTATTTTTTCCGTGTACCTTTACGCCATTGTGTTGATTCCAGGGCAAAGTTTTAAGATGAGTTCCTAACTACTTACTTGTAGTACTTGCTGAATCATAAGTTCCAAGCGTCAACTGGTATTTAGAGTCTTCATCACTTAAGTGGAACAGGTTGTATTTAGCAAAGTACGAAACCCCTAGTTCGTTTACCATATCCATTCGTATTTCGTAATCTGTCTGACCAGTGATAATGTGCATTTTATCATTGCCAAGCCACATTTCATGTTCGAAGATGCCAAATCCATTTTTGTATTCTTCCCAATCATGTTCAAAGTCGACAGAACCGTTTACGCGTCTTTGCAGTACCTGTTATAATAAAGAAATGGAATTTTTGGTCCAAATGATATTGACAGATACTGGAATGTATGAGTTAAAATATTTCTTTGCCTATCTCGGCAGACGAGTAAATATCACCTGATCACGGTGGAAGAAAGAAATTTTCTTTACCGTCCATCCTCCACCATCAATGCTCATGTTGCAAGGGACGTCGAACGGTTCACCAGTCCATCCTGACGGGCTTACAGTGTAGACACCATCATCTCTGTGACCGCTTTGATATGCATGATAGCAGTCACTGAAAATATTTGTGTCCTGAGCTGTCTCACATGTAGAGTTTTGTGACACTGTGCCAGCCGTAAATGTAGCACACTAGCAACATTTCAAATATTTAGCGCACTTTCATTACCAGATTAAACAGAGACAACTGGAATACTTATTACTTTACTTACTTTCATTACCGCTGTATTCTCCAACAAAGGTTAACGCAAAGTGACCCCACTCGTCGGTGATACGAAAAACATTGTATCCAATATAAAAGGAAGAGCCATTGGATAACGTCATGTCGATACGGAGTTTGTAATTTGCCTGATTTGCAATGTAGGATAGCTTTTCATTACCAAGCCAGAATTCACTCAAAAGGAACCCAAAACCGCTTTTGTATTCTGCCCAAGTTCTTTTGAATGAAACAGAGCCATCCAGTCGTCGCTGTACTACCTGGTACGAAAAACAAAATAAAGGAAGAGGAAAACCTAACGAAAATCTACACAATTGCCATGTACATTAACAAACTGATAATCATTATTAATTTTTAGCTGTAGTGTTCAAAACCAACGCGATTATAGATCAGTGTGATTAATTTATTTTGAAAGATGGAAGGTAGAATACATTTGCTTAGAAGATTCATGATGGCTCTCTCTCACAGCAGGCGAAAGTGTGGGGCTAGTCACAAAAGGTACTAACAAACCAAAGGGACAAGTGACCTTGTAAGAAGCCCTCAGAGAGATCGGCCTTAGAGCAGGGACTATTGACAGTGATTGAATATTTATGAGGTCTACGTGAGTACATGAAGGCTACGATTGTGTATTTGGTAACAGTGCGGTAGTATTCGAGATCGGGCTCGAGCCACGATTTTAAGGACTCAAACTCTTGACTCTGACTGTGAAGGCAAGGACGCGGACTCGAACTCAATCTCGTACAGTTCGGACGCGTGACTCGGCTCTATATCTCCCGAGACCGGGCTCGAGACCGGCAGAATTGAGATTCAATTTTATGCAATTAATCCATCGTCACATAGTATCTACCTTGTTCTCTGCAGTTTCTGTACAACTCGACACGTTATGTACTTCGTGTTATAGCAATATGTGTTGTCTTGTGGAGATGATATTCGTAAAAGTTCAACTCTAAAATCGTACATGGGGTTCTTAATAATTTTCGCTTTTGGCTCACTTTTTTATCGGGAAGACCTCACGAGCCACAACCAGAAGCATACCCATGATTTTCCGTTTGGGCCTCATTTTGAAATTTTTAGCTGTCCACTTGAATAATGTGATGTCTGGGGTCCGAAGGCTTCGGGTTCAGAGCAGAGCAGAATGAAATTAGAAGAACGTAGCCTCTAAAGCTGTGGGGATATTTGAAATAGTAAAAATTACCTTGAACAATTATCTACCTGTAAAATGACATCAAATGCGCACTCAAGAGATGATCACAAGTGTCGTAATTTGACCATTATTTTAAAATAGCGCCACTCCAGACTGACAGAGCAGGTACCAAATGAGATCATGTCAGATTAATTGGAGAAAATCTATGTTGAAAAGTGTTTAGCTGGGGAGGATGTGATTTGTCGTAACTTTATTTGGGTGAACCTTCACGATCCTTTGACTCAGCGTAACAAGAATATTGTTTTGGCCGAAAGGCCTTCTTTATTGCCTCCAGTGACAAGTTACCAGGCTGTGTAAGTTGTAGCTTGATACCGTATTCTTTACCAGGGCTATAACCGAGTCCACCAAACCTAATTCCGGGCCAATTTTGATGCCAGTGGTCACCATTTCTGGCCAATCCTGAGTCCAGTACCCTCCCATTCTGAGCCAATTCCGATTCCAGGTCTTCCAATTAAGGGCCAATTCAGCTGGCCTGCCTAGCTACCTCCTGCACCAACACTGGATTGACCGTCTATTTGACTACGCAGTGAGCATGTTAGTGGGTGAGTCGGTATTATTGATGATGGTATGGTTTGCACTGAGGGATTTAACAGAAGACTTGGTGAATGTACGAGCTAAAATTCAAGGTGGGTTTGAATACAGAGAATTCCAACTGTCGAAATCTATATCCGTCAATCAGGCCAGCAGCCAGACAAGTTACTGAAGGGGGCGAAAAAAACTTTTTCATAATCTATTTCGTTTTGTCTTTCAGATACTTAAACCACAACAATATTTCACAGATACAACCGAGTGCTTTCCCGTCAGGACTTTAAATATTTTTCATTGAGCGAGACATACTAAAATGCATTAACTCAAGCTATTTTTTATCTTCTTGGGGGTAAATATTTACAAGGCAGCTTTTCCACTGACCCCTTGGCTACGAGCTTGCCGTCAATCTTACATCACTTTAACCAACATGAGAAAGGGGTCTCACTTTTAGAGCACCCATCCACTTTGGTTCTTAAACTGATGTGATGTCACGCTGGCGTCAGAATTGTTTTATTAAGTTAGAAAATTTGTATCTTCAATGCGCCCTCTTCATAAGTGTTTTGTACTAGCCACCCTCAAGAGTGGAAACGGTTTGTAGAACTGGGGATCATTCGTTAAAAAAGAAGTTCTCATAGACCATTTTCCTGATAGCAATTTCAAAGGATTTTTGTGAGAAAGAGTTTTGGTAAACGTAATTTTTTCAATGGCATTTCACTGTGGCAAAAAAAAACGACCCACACCAAAACTCTCAGGCTGTCCCACATTGCTTTGTAGTTGCTTTTTGGAAAAGGGTCTATTTTAAGAGTACCAAAGGTGTGTCTTCACCTGTAACGCCCTGTAGGTTCCCGGGGAATTTAATAAAAAAGGATGCGATTTTCTTTTCCTTTTAAAAACTTACACGCAAGAAAATTATGACTAATTTTAAAAAGTTTTAATAGATATATTAACTGGTCGATCATTTGAAAAGACAACCACCCCTACTCCAGCCGCGACTTTCACGCCTACACAGATGTTTCCAACAAACCCATTAGTCAATTCGTCAATTCCTGCCTTTCCGCCTAATCAAAGTAAGAAAGGAAACAGAAGCAGTGCCATGTTCGGCATAAATACAGTAACACCACAATAAACGGATAAAAGAAGAACAATGGTGATCAAAGGGTGCGATGTTCTATGATTTTGGCAGTCAGAATGTTCATTTCTCTGTCAGTGAAGCGATGTTCTGTCTGTCACAAGTTGGAAATTCTGAGTTAGGCAGTCTTAAGTTCAGCCATAACACTTCACTTTAGTAACAACATTCTGACGACATTCCTTTCTGCATGAGGCGTTGGAGAAATACCTACATGACTGTCTTTAATGACGGAATCGTAAGAATACCAGTAACAATAGGTGTAGGCAACTATTTCTCCTCTTTCCACTTCAAAAATTTCCACTTCATAAATGCCTTTAAATACTGATAAATCTCGACTGGTGGCTCATTTTTCAACCCCCTTTTTTCGATCATAGTTTGCTTCGATGAAGCTGAACTTGAACACATTGTGGGCCGAATGTGACCCACGGGTTGCCATTCAGACCCCAGGACCTATATCATAACAAACAACAACACTGCATAAAACCAGTGATCATTTGTGAATTTCTATTCTTAGTGTACACTTTTCTATAGCGGGGACTTGGTCTCGGACTCCGACTCCGATCTTGTGACTCGGACTAGGTCTCGGACTAGAATGCCAGTGACTCGTTCTCGGACTTGGACTCGGCAGGTGAAGACTCGGACTCGCAAGGTGGGGACTCAACTATTATCACAACAAACGCAAATAAAAAATATTGCAACAAAATTCCGACTTAAGCAAGTCTGGTTACCATGTGTTTCACTAGAGCAAAGTCAAGGGGATTTTGCTGTGTGATTTCTCCCACTTCAATTCACTCGATGAAAAATTCCCATTTGGTTACTGTGTAGAAGTGAGACAGTCATAAACGATGGCACAGTTAAATCTTCGCTTTGCAATATGAATATGATATATTAAGACCATTCAACAGTCGACATATATATATATATATATATATATATATATATATATATATATATATATATATATATATATATGTATATGTATATATATACATTCAAATTAGGCCCGTGGATGAAGTGGACATAGATAATCTTTTTCATTGGGATAAATACCTGTCACGGTGACTTACCGTCCAACCACCATAATCTTTCTCGTTGTTACAGAAAACTTCAAACGGTTCAGAACATCCATCTGGTTTGATTAATTGCACTCCTTTAGAACTCGTAGACCAGCACTCACTTTTTATTTCGTTACAATCTCTCGGGTACTCAGGGCGTTGATAGAAGAAATACGATTCGCCTGCCAAATAATTGTAAAACCCTAATGTTCTCTAATAAGAAGGTATAGCTTCAGCACTTTTCGTCCTTTTTATCTACAGAAGTGATGTGTAATATTGGCATATATATTGAATACTGTTATATTCAGGCACACTGTTTTACAACGTAAGGGATTCAGTTACTAGTCTAGATTAACCCAGCATCTAACACCTACAAACATCATTCGGAAACTGTTTTTTTTTCGTCATAGCCTTACTCCTCAAAGGAATATTTACACTCATTAAAATATGGTCCTAAAGAAATATCAAAGATATAGCCACCTAAATTTGCATTTGATTCTCCTCCAATCTGCAAAAGATGATTGATAGCTACTTGTATCAAAAGTCTAAACGACTCTATTTTCTTGACATAAAATATAACATCTGAAACGTTGTAACAGTATTTCGTTTTCGAACTGAAGTCATTTTAACTCAATTATCAAAAACATTTTGATGCAATATTTCTGCTAACAGAAGAATGACAGTGATAAACAATCAATTGTTGTTTGATACAACGTAAATCTTGGCAATGACTTTGATGTTTTTATCAGATACATTTTTGAGGGAGCTGGTATTTGCAATAATAATCTACTTGTCTTCTTTTTGCTTAGTCTCAAATTGCTCAGAAAAGTATCTTTTATGAGGGAACCAATGCATACACGTCCTACACTTATTTATATGCAAAACATCCCCCCACCCCAGAGTAAACATGTATTACAATATTTCAGGGACTTAAAGCGTAATTCGCATTCAGTGTTTAAAGATGTGGACAATTGAGGTTAACTGTGTCCTTTTACTTCCGTCATTATGGTAGGTAGGGCCTAGGATATGACGTTCCGGGACAGGTTTGCATGAAGTCCAAAATTAAGCTTTTTATCTGCATCTTGTTTAAAAGCAGAAAAAGGTAGCGCCATTTCTGAAATTCTCTTGTGTTTCACTACAAGCCCACAAACAGTCCGAGTTTTATAAAACGGACAACAAAATACCTAAATTTTCTTTACTTCAGTTGTGTTCATTCTGATGATACTGTGTCTTTGCATTTCTGTTGCACGGTTCTGCAATATTTGTTACTATATACCAAGGTCATTCAAGGAAGGTTACTACAGATTTGCCTTCAAACAGCCATGGGTACCATCCAAATTTACCAGTTAGAGAAACAATGGAACAAAAAAGATCCTTGTTCTTAGAGCCAAATCATCTTAGACATTAGGGACTCTATTTCAAGGTGGGTCTAAATACTTTGCCAGAGTTTCCGAAGAAAATAATCAAAGAAAAATAACATGGTTTCCCGAAAAGAACAAATAATATGCCGAATGAGATATACCCGAATAAGAAATTTCAGCCACTTACCCTTTTCCTTTACTTAAGAGTGAGTTCCGTGATATTTTAACCCCAAGGAATTTGCCGTACAAATTGTATTGACCTTTTCAAACAATGAACTATAACTTTTACATTAAAACAAAAGGCGCTACCTCAGTTTATTGGGCAAGACGTTTAAGAAATGTTACAAAGTTGAAAAGAGCTCTATTTGTGTTTTGCTTCGCAATGATGCATGCGTTTTGAAAGGAACTTTATATCTTAGTCTTGCAATTTAAGACCGACGTGACAGAACGTCATTTGTCAATACCATACAATAACCTGTTTTCCAATTTCGTTTCCATTAAAAGGATATAAAAATGTATTCAAAATGCTAAATTGTAAGATATGCAGTTTGTTATATAATAATTAAAACTTCAAACAATCCTAAGTTACTCTTTGTATTATGACCTCAGGATTGCTTTATCTATCTAAATACCACCATCTCTCCTACACCCTACAACATCTTGTCTTGTGTCGTACACAAATCACCTGCAAATGACTTTTTATTTAGATCTTGTGGCAAAAAAACACACATTTATGTTTTTACAGAACATCTTGAAAGTAAGAGAGATATTTGTGAAGAAATGGAAAATTACTCGCCTAGTAAAACAACTATAAAAGTATTTATACAGGCCTATATTTTATCACAATTCTCGTTAGTTTGGAAAACATAGATATCTGACGGTTGAGCGTTACATCAAAACTTCCTACAAAATCAAAGCCGATCGTATGGTTAGATTCAAATAAGAGTCTTTCAATAACTTCCACCAGCAGATCTTCGAGACCTTTGCAAGCTACAAGAAGAATATCAAAAGAGACATAGGAATTATATTCAATGGGTAGCCAAAACTAGATACCGTTATTCGTTTCCCTGTTTGAAATTGCTACACGGCACCGATTTTAACGAACCTGCAAGTACCCAAAACAGTGAAATATTACCGCTCATATGCAGCAACCATATTACATATAAACGGAATCTTTTCATACTTTTGACCTCGTAAAACTTAAATCAGCTGCCACTCAAGTGGTTCTAAACTTCAAGGAATCACTGTAAAATTAAATTTAGGCATGGCATTACTTTAGTTGTACTTGGTAATGCAAGGTGACATGCTTTAAAGACCGTAAGCAGAAATGGCGTCGAGATTTGTCTGACGGGCACAATGTGACGGGAACCACCTCCACGACGAGGAAAGAGGAAAACAAGCAGGACGGAACCCTGGCAAGGATGATAGAGTGTTGACAGGGTGACGGTCATAGATTTCCGTGAGCGAAGATATTTGGCAATTTAATAATTCAAGACATTTACAAATGTTGGACTTTCAGTAAAAAAACTGGAAAATTCTGGGCTTATGTTGAATAAGATGTAAAATATGTAGTTTTTTAGTAAAAAAAATGTAGAAACTTGTGATTTAAATACATTACATTTAAAAAGTTTCGGTTTTATCTGAACAATTTCCTCCGAGAGGAAAACTAAGAAACCATTGGCAGCGACTCGTCGAAGTCGGGAAAGTATACTTCAACGAAACTATTAAGGCTCTCATCAAAATAGCAAGGTTGGGCCAGTCTTATTCCATAGAAGAAGGAGAGACACGCCTCCCCAACCGTCAGTCGTACACCTTCACCACCGGTATTGCTTGTTTGTCAGACCCACCAGTACGTGATAATGCAAAGAAAATTGTCCACACGTTTTTGTTATTTCAAGGTTTTGAGTTGTGAAACTTTCATATAAAAGGCCCTACTCCCTGACCATCGTAATACTTTGTACTAATTTATTTAAACCCATACGTATATAATATTAAGCATTAGTTCACCAAATTTAAAACAAATAAAATTTTTAACTTTTTTTTTTATCATGCTATAACTGAAGCAACCACTGAGTTTATAGACTCCGCGTAATATGTTTGTTACCTTACTGTTGGATGAGCTTTTGCATGTTACCTCAACTGTAATTGACATTTAATAATCGAGGTAACGGAGCATGAGGTTATGTTCCAAAGAAAAGCGTGCCTAGTCACTAAGTTCTGCTCAAGTTAATCAGGGAGGTGGCATTCCACCTTCGTGAGCTCGATAGCTAACAGTGTTTCTGGTCTTTTGTTGCCCCGGACAAAACTTTGAAATTATTCGGGGGAGCTTTCCGGTTACTTCAAAATGCAGTCAAGTCCATCGAGTTTCTCTATTTCTCTAGGCAAAACTCAACCTGTTTAGAGTTAAAGCTACCTTTAAGAGTTAAGTAAATGCTCTAATGGGAGATAAGGTTGAGCAGACATACATAGTTTAAGACTAAGCACCAGTAAGTGGCTATGAAGTCGTCTTTTGGACTCTGTGTAAGATTAATATAGCTTTCTTATCAACACGGTGAGTTCAACAATTTGATATATAATGAGGGAAATTATCTCTCAAGATTTCATTTCATATCGTTGTATTGACTTGATACTGTTAAAGGAAATTTGCTTGCAACATTATACATGAATTGCCAGTTTGTAAAGTTATATACGGTAAATGCAAGAGACGACCAAACTTTGAATTTTAAAGCCAAA
This sequence comes from Holothuria leucospilota, assembly GCA_029531755.1. Taxonomy (NCBI): domain Eukaryota; kingdom Metazoa; phylum Echinodermata; class Holothuroidea; order Aspidochirotida; family Holothuriidae; genus Holothuria; species Holothuria leucospilota. The sequence continues at coordinate 47,725,391 of CM055971.1, forward strand.
CGTTGCCAAACTTTGGGCATTTGCGTTGCATCCTACAACAGTAATTTTTAAATTCGTACTTATTAGTGTACTTGAGTTTGTCTAGCAAGAAACAGCTATGCAAAAACATTGTCCCAAGCTAATTTTTTTTAATAAGCATAAAGTAATTTGGTGACACTATAGGTTATAGTGGTTGCAGGTAAGCAGTAGAAACAGCTAAGCGTTTAATTGATTTACCACCAATTTGACGTAATTAGATGTTTTGAAGATGCGCATAATTGTTTCAGTAATGAATTTCTTTGGTTAAGTGGCATTCAGAACTGAAACAAACGATCTCAAATGTACATTGCTGAGAGATACCGAGTTTCAATTACGATTTTAAGAATTTTTCTTCCAAAATGTCTCTGAGGAAAGATCTCAAAATCTCTACTAGAGTGAGGAAAATTACAGCTTGACTATGATAAAACGTCAAACAAGTCCAGTAATTACAGTTTGAGCAGAATTCCAACAAATGCACGTTGCACACACAAAACAAAAATATTGAGTTAAGCGTTGAAAGTAAGCCATGATGCTTAGAAGGCTAGTCTATCAATGAATGAAATGGGACAATAACAATTGTAATATATCGACATCTCCCTATTTACGGAAGACGACAGGACACAGCGGAAACAGAACGTGTGACTTAATTCTTAAGCACGTTATGACTGTAAAGTATGATTAGTAATTGTTTATGACGACGGTTTGAGGTATCCTGAACAGGAATACCTTGGAGGGTATTTTTAGTAACGAGTTCCTCAGTTGAGTAATGTTCAATTATTCGCCAAATTTAAACCCAATTTCAGTATTTTTGATTTACGCACCAAGTCGAGGTGAAAATTTTAAACAAATTTCATTTAGAGTGTACTCCAATGTACTCATCCAACTCAATTATCTGGTGTAGACCCTAACCTGACATGAAACGATGTTAACACACACATATATATATATATATATATATATATATATATATATATATATATATATATATATATATATATATATATATATATATATATATATATATATATATATATATGATAAACTGGGGAATATAAGATATATGATATATGATAATCTGGGGAAATATATATACATATATATATATATATATATCAATTTATATTTCCACAGATAAGTAGAAATCTTTTCATGCACGAGAATTGGTCAACTTTGCAATGCAGTCATTTTTTAAAGATCATTCCAAACAATCTGCCTTATTTGATGTCTTTTCTTTTGACGTTACTGGCACCATTACATAATATCGAACGTAACGGATAAAACTAGTGCTAATGTAATGATATCTTCTACGTATTACAACAGTTTCAAGAACAGACGAAAAAGACACGTTGAACGATGTACGAATTGATACGAAGAACATTTGCAAATATCAGATAGATTTCCAAATCAAATTGGTCTACCATTCATCTTTTTTTACATGATATTTCAAGCGTGCCCAGGAGATTCATAACAATTTAATACAGCTATCTCAGCATGGTCCTCTTAGGGTAAGACTACACGTCTAGAAGCACCATTTAGCATATTTAGTCAAAAGTAGACATATGTTGACCAGGCAGTCACCTATTACGTAAATAATAACATCATTAATGAAAAAGTTGAATAGTTGCATTAATTGTAAAATCAGCCCATTGTGCAAGGAATTGTTTGTCATTAATCGTTGTGGTATTAAAGCTTTTATACTTTTGTATTTTCACAAACTGAATAAGAACATTAAATTCTACGAAATCGTTCAGAAAATATCGACGTCAAGGAAAGGGTACATGGGAAAAGTAGCAATAATTAGAAAATATTAATTTAAACACCTTAATAAATTGCTTTCAAGCATTTAGCGTTCACTACCATTCCATTTGGATTGTCATGTTCTGGTTTAAAGAAAGGTCTCAAGTAATACCTTGAGAAGTATATTATTGTGGTATTTTCTTCTTAAAGTTTGCTACTAAACTACAGTGCGCTTATGAAATCAAAGTTGTATTAAAACTGCCCAGTTTAAAAGTTTCTGCAAAGATCCCTTAAAAAAGGAAAAACAAAAAAACAAAAAGTTTTGTCAACGGATTGCTATACAGCCCTGACATAGTTTAAGAACCCTAAACTTCCCTGACAGCTTTGTATATCCTATAGGTATCTCTCAAATGTAAAGGTAAAATGGTTCTTGAATCATTTTTGTTGACCACAAAATGAGTGTGATTATATGTGCATCACAGTCCTGCCAACTGAAAATGAAACCTGATAAAGAAGAGAACGTGTAAAGATAAAAGCTTTTCTTCTCACTTCAAGATTTTCACAGGGTAAGAACTTTCAGAGGAGTCTGGCATCTCTTTGACATACACCTCTCATTACAGTACGCATTGGGGATATAGTGCACAGGTTGAGGTGACCACTACACTAAAAATATCTTAGTGTTAGCCAAAATCTCTACTAATTAAGGCACTTCGTCATTTACTCAGTCAAAACGATGGAAGCGTGAATTTTCCACTCTCTTTATCCGAATGGGCTTCTTTTCTTAAGCGTATGTTGCAAATTCTTTTAACCCTTTCATCTTCACGCTGCTTAGATGGAAATCCTTTCTCTCAGACAGTGAACCGCCTATATTTCTTTAAAAAAAACCATATCACTTTTTGAAGGGTCTGTTTCATATTGCAGCAACATACCTTTTATCGCTTGTGTTATCCTTCATATGAACAAATAATACCTCTTTCATAGACTGAGTCTAGTATTCCCTGCATGACTTAATATGGAATAAAGTACGTTTTCACCTGTGTTGAAAAATGCAATTTTTATGGCTGCTATGTGTTATCATATTATAAAAGTACTATCCTCCCTCTTTGCTTCTGCACGACGCAAAAGTAAACTCTCCATTCCTTTTACTTTAATACATTGTATAATCATTTAAACTTTTTATGCGTCCATCTCCAATATGAATTTGTGTTGTTTATTAAATATGATACATTGGAAGCAAATGTTAACTTCATGAACGTTTGTCTAGAAGAAAAGAGACTTAAATAACCACATGGGGGGGGGGGGAACATTCACTTTTTGAAGAGTTTGAAACAATCTCCGGACTTTTTTGTTTACATGTCCTCTTAGCAGTTTGCATTGTGATTCATATGAAGAATCTAATACCAGTTCTCCTCAAGCAAAGAGAGTTGTTTTTGAAGGGTTGCTTAAAACGTAGAACATTTTGTTTCTTACATGGCTAGATCATCAATCATATAAAAGTACACATAAATTCAACTGGCATTGTCTGTATCAGTATCCTCAGAAAAACGAGTTTTTCTTTGAAGCGCCTTCACAAACTGTCAACATTTTCGAGTATAATTTCTAACCGACCTGTCCTTACGATCTTCCTCTATTTGGAAAAATGTGATCAGTATTAGCCGATGTGTTTTTGTGAGAATCAATGTGAAACGCACCAGTAAATGCATGGCGAAATTTAATTTGGAAGAAAGTTTGGAAGAAGAATGATATGTTCATGCACCTACTGATATGAAGCATTTTTGTAGTATGCTGGGCGACCTATCCGATACGACAGCTATTCCGTTGCTCGCCCATGACTGAAGTGCTGACTAACAGTTCGGAATCCAATTCCAGCTTTGTTGTACAATGAATTAAAAACTACGTCAATAGCCGAACTTATATTTTTAAATTATTACGTCTACTTTACAGACACTTCCAATGTATCCGGAATATGTCTGACACACTATTTAGGGGGAGATTTTAGACTTCCATGGCTTGGAAAGCTTTGTATCTCTTTGCACTCATAACAAGAGCTCCTACTCTCTGTGGTAACACATTTGACCTGTTTTCTGTCTAGATACGTTACTTGGTTACACAGAGGTACTGTTATCTTGTTCAGATATACTGGCAATGAAATATTAAGTGTGTGTAACATTTCACAACATGTTGTTAGGACTGTTGATATTAAAAGCATGAACACTTTGGCACTACTACGTTATACACAAACTACTACTCTTTAGCTTTATATTATCCTGTACTTCGCGTTAGCTCTTTTTCAACCTTTTCTGAACCGGAATGGTTCAATGATTATTTTCCTGTCTTGAATCTAGAGTCTCCTTAACTTGCTTAATTAAAAGGGAGCTCATTGTTTTTCAAACATTGTTAGAACCTGCCCTCTTTAAAGACTTCACCATCCCTTTCACTTGACAAATAGGAAGCTTATTCACGTTTAGATTTGATTCTCTTGGCGTGAGTATCTAGATTGAAGTACTTTGATTTTAACAAGGGTACGTTCCACATGAAACTCAGCCCCGCCTTGGCTTCTTGGCGTAACTAAGCGTAACTGTGTGTATTGTACAAAGTACAAACTTTTTACAAGATTCCTGTATGACAGGAATTTGTTCCAGAAGTGAAAGATCTAGTGTTTCCCTTCTTATGGAACAGTTTACACTCCGTGACATCGTTTCGAGGGCACGTAATCTGATACTCTACTTTTTAAAAAGACAAGTTTTATGAGCTTTCCTTTTTCATTATAAGAAACTTAAAAAATGTCCGGCTGAAATTACTTCTTTCAAACTCTCAATGCATATTTTATAATAAAAAAAAATCATAGTTTTCCTCCCATGAAGTAATAGGTGCAAACTAAGGAGTACTATAGTGACAAACTTATAAGAGTTAAATCCCTTTTCCGTATGTTGCGTAACTGAGTCACGCAAATCGAGGTAGCAATTTTAAAAAGAAATCATAACTCGGTCATACAGCATTCAACAGCCTTTATTAAACCACCAAAACAAAGCCAACAAATTGATCTATCGAATACTACCATAAAAGAGGGGTGTATAGTAACTTTTTTTTTCACAAAACAACAAAAAAGTTCTTTGAATTCAGAAAATGCTCCCATAATGGCAAAAATTGCTAAAAATGACGTAATATTTTCCAAAAAATGATTTCAGGCACTTAGAAAAGGGTCACCGGACTCATATTTTTTTCTAAATACCTTAGAACCTAAACAAACACCATGAGAGATGAATAAATGTCAGGGGTAGGGGCTTCAGCAATATTTCAAATCTAATTTTCAAAAATGGGTCTATTTCGGTGAAAAATCTACCTTTCTACCCCCCAAAAAGCGTCCCAACATCGGACGTCATAACTCAACAACAAAAAATCCGATCTTTTTTATTTTAACTTCAAAATGTACGTTATAAGATTTTTTACATAATGATACCCAGATATATGAATAAATGGCAGGGGTAGAGTGAGTTAGAGAGGTTCAAAGATCCGAACCAATACATTTTTCAAAAATGCGTCAATTTTGGTCCAAAACATACATTTCTAACCCAAAAGTCCCCCCCCCCCCCGCCATGTCGAAAATCATAAGCCACAACACCTCTCCGACTTTTCCACTCACCAAAATGTCCATTTAGAGCTACCTTACAAAGCATGCAGCGCTATTTATAGATCCAAAGTCGTTTACGTTTCACTGAGCACTGAGCCACTGTGCATTGTGCTATATAGTTCAAATAGGTCAGTGTGGATAGTTCAGTGTGGGCTGTATAACAAAGAGTAAAATGGGCATATCTTCCTCACTTTTGATCCAATTTCCTCAAATTTAGTATCAAATAAAACAGGAAAAAAAGCCACACAATCTGCTGCACCATAAACTACAATATAATAGTGTTCTGGCTCCTTTTTTAAAGTGCAATATGAATATGCCTTCACATACCTTTGAAATAATTCAAAATTAGTTTCCAAACTGCAAATTAAGTTCGCTTCTTCACAGCGCATAACATGTCCACTAATAGCCTGATCGGGCTGACGGAGTGTTAGATCGCCTTTACCTATGTGCATGACGAAAACCCTGTTTCGTGTATCTATTACGGTTATTCACAAGCACGAAACGATCAACAGGGTTGTGCTCAGGATATTACACTGAAGGCTGGAAGAACAGGATTGGCTAACATTAGTGCCGTTGATTTCTACCAATTCATCACTGATGTTTACTTATGGGACTAAGTTTCTTTAATTCCGTGTATATGATTGCTCACAAAATAAGTCGCAGCTTATAAGCAGAACTTATACGACATTACCAGGAATTTGGTAGTTGCAAAATGCTTAAGTTTTTCGTGAAAAACAAAGACTCCAGAGTCAAAATGGGGCAAACAGAAATGTAACGTTTTTAAAATCCCTTCCCAATAGAAATCATCGAGTAAAGATAACTTCTACAAGGTTCCCTTTCACTTAGATGTTTCAATGACAAGAAGAAATTCTTACACGAATTTGTTGATGTACTATATGTCCAACGTTGATTCCATATCTCTTCTGCCACTACATTGCGTCTGCCATTACGTAGCAACCCATCTAACCAACTTATACTACCCAGGGAAAATGGGATGACTTTAGAAACTTGTGGGTGACGTCTTTTCGTCTTCCAATTTCGTCCTAAGCCCTTTTGGATGATTTTGATAGAAAGCATTGCTGCTTTGGACTATTTGTCAAGGCTAAGAAGACTAGGAATGTTTCATTGCGCAATAAACCGACTGTTTCACCTTTAAATGGGGATTTTCTACATCAATTATTCCCGCCTATGGTTAAGCGACAAATTTAGTTGTTTTTTCATACCACGAAGATATCTTGAAGGCTATTATGGATCCAATTCTACAATGGAATAGTCTAGGTAGTAAACTGCAATGTATAACTGTCCTTGGCGATTTATAATGGCAGGACGATTTTGAAAGATTTTGGACGAAATCGTCCAAAAGCAGAAATTTTTCCTCCCATTTTTTACTGGGTATAGGTATAACATTGCTTTACCGTTGGTATCTGCTCTAAAAGGTTAATGTCACTATTGTCTAAGTTCTGGTTTTGGGATGTCAAACGTCAAGTTACTCTCGGTATCGTAACAGATAGCTTCAAAGTTTTACATCAACTACTCGCGTTCTAAGTAATTTTCGATGTCATTTAAATGTTTCAACTTAACCAGCATAAGGAAGATATAGCCTCTAAGCTGCAATCCTTTTGTTAAACATTAGTTACAAAATATAACATTTTAGAATTTAACTTTTCAGAGCTGATATTGAAAGAAGAAAATCATGAATGCTCATTTTGTAAGAATTATTTTTTGACAATACTCACAAATTAACAATAGATTAAAGGTAAGGAATGTTGAAAGAATTCTTGTTAAAATATTTTCAAGAGTAAAGATTGAAAATCTGACCAATTTATATCTTGTTTCATCATTGCATCGTTGTGAAATATTTTGTACAAGTAATATACAAACACGATTTCATTCTCTTGGTCAAAATGAATTCTAGTATTTATCAGACACAAAAACAAACATATAGCCACCACCAGAGCAGCAAAACGTGACAAGTACTGCCTTTAAGGAAGTACTTTAAGCGAATGTCAGGAACCTAAGTTGTATAGGGTCATTTTCCTTACACTTTAATCTTTTGCGTTCATCGAAACTTACAACTACATTTCAGGAGTTCCCTTAAAAATGCAAAATTATGAGCTTGGCCAAAATTACAGAACTTAAATACGTTCGGTATTCAACTGTAAACTTATCTGTATTTTACCAAGCCTGCAAAATCAGTTAACTTTTAAATCGGTCAAAAAACTTATCATGCCCTTCGAAAGATGACATAATTGCAAACTTATGACCTTTCAGCATTGGCATAATATCTTATAGTTGGATGTCCATTTTCTTTCAAAAGGGTTGGTTGCCAGCTTCATAAATGTTACCTTTCAGTGCAGTTATACAGGACGCACTTTCATTTCCACAAAGCGAATGCGACCATGAAAACCAGGCAGAGAAAGCCAGCGAATTATACCACTATCGTAGTTGGCGTTTAGCGATGATTCAGCCGTGCCACCGTACCACCAAGGACCAGCTGTTGTATTGGCCAAATGAAAGTCAGCCATGTCATCGTTGTCGCGGTCTATTGTTGAAAAATCCTCACCATTGTGGCGTGCCGTCAAGGAGTCACCTATAGAAAGAATATCTATATGGAATCAAATTTTCCCATCTCTCTACATGAAATGAATAGTGAGATGCCATATTATACTTTACGTCAGATCAGAAGGAAATTGTGTATGTGACTGTGAGTATCGTAGTGTCTTTAAGTATCTGAGAGGGTAGGTGTGTAAGAGGGTGAGTGTATATGAACCAAAAATATATGTTGCAAACTCCTCCTTAGCCGTACATTCCATCAAGTTAAAAATTGATGGGTAGATACCTGATTATAAAAAACAGGTGATGCATTTTGAAGACGTTGGGGGTCAAATGTCAGATATTAAATTAGCTAAACTTTGTTGTTTGCAAATAAATTCCTATGAGTATGTTCAAAAAAGTCATCAAACTACACGGTATTTTGAAAACGATCAGTCAAATTTTTGAACAGTGCTTTTTATTTGCTTTAGTGGAAGGTCAAAGGTCAAATTTGCCTAAATGTTGTAAAGAGTGATATCAGTTCTTCTTAAACCATTTCTGATCAATTTCAAAGTTGGTGGACAAGAGTGCCTTTTACCCATTATTTTGCACATTGGTATCTTAGAAAAGGTCATTGAATCACATTACATGTAGAGAATAACGAGACATACATTCAGATAGTAATTTCCCTTTTCTAAATGTCGAAGTCGAAGTTCAATTGACCTAAAAGTGGGCTTTTGTCATGAAATACTTATCAGTATGTTGGGAAATCTCATTAACCGCAAAACATCGAAAAAGTTTGGGGAAGAGGAGATTTGCAACTGTACAAATTGCCTCCTGGATCACTATTCAACAAGTACAATATGTGGCTAAAATTTGATGTCACATCCCTTACAAAAAAAAAAACTGTGGCATGCCACATGTGAACACACGTAATCACGTGTGGCAGAGCATATGAAAATACACAAGGAAAAAAGTGGGGTTATGCGTGGTGGCACATGTGGTATTGGAACCAACCTGACACACAGCACCACGCTTTTTCCTGCATGATTGTCACACCTTGAAAAAAATCTGGGGCAAAGTGTGGAAAGCTGTGTCAGGTTGTCACATATGGCAAAACAGGGCAAAGTGTGGCGAACAAGACCAGTGAACGAAATCGAGCAATTGAATTTACTTTACTCATCACCACGCTTCTCCACACATCTCCACACTTTGCCTACTTTACCCCAGTTAGCCTCCTGTTACATGTGTTAAAGCGTGATTTTCGGTTTTCCACACATTGCCTCATGTCCAAACTGTAAAAATGCTGGTCAATGCATGGCACTTTGGAAAAGTGTGTCAACCGTTTATTAATGACACACATTGCCACACAAAAATTCCCAGGAATTTCACGCCTCTCCACACCCACCATAGTTTTGCACATTTCGACACAGTATTTTACATGTGGTTTTGGAACTTTTACCACACAATTTTTTTTTGTAAGAGTTATCATAAAAAAAAAATCTTTTGAAGATGGGCCAATGTCCTAATCACTCAATTCAAGACTGTTATTACAACATATCTTAGAAGCCCCCTTTCCACATAAATGGAGGTCAAATGACCTTTTTTCTGCAGGCTTTTGTATGTTATTGCTTCAACTAAATCTCTCTGTTTAGAGGCAAAATGTTATTTGATGAAACTAATGTTTTAATCAGATTACCTACACACACTTACCTCTAATACAAGAAATTTCACCAAATGTATATTTTACAAAGTTAGTATAGGAAAATGCTATTTAAATACCTCTGAAGTCAAGTTGGTGGTAAGTAGCTTTTTCTAAAAGTCTAGGCAATTTGTGATAAAAGATTGCGTCTCGAACTATACTAAACTGGCATCGAACGCAGTTTTCATTAAAGTTGAAATTTGTTGCCTTGAAATTAAAGAAATTTACTCTTTACGTATTTAAAACAAATACAAAATAAACAATAACGTCCTTGAAAATGTATCTCGTAGTAAATTGGCATTCTTCTTTTTTTCTTCATTCTGATAAACTGGGTATCCAAATAAACGTGAACGAGTCTGACAAATACTATCATTTTACTCACACTAAAAATGGTGATCTTCGAACCTCACTTTCCTATTGTCTAAGTGCAGTATATCTTATTACCAACCTTGTGCCTTTAATTTCCCAAAACAATCACCCTTGATAATAAGATGATCGTTCTGTACATGGAGAGTACGGAACAATCACCACAAGCCCCCGCCCTCCTCCAGAAAAAAATTTCCTTTCCTATGTTTTAAATTATTGTTACAGTTCCTTGATTACCTATATACTATAGTTACTTTGTGTTCTGTTGCCAAATGTGGTGGGATTGTAAATATTGCAGCAATTGGCGTAAAGCTGGTGCTGCCAATCACTTACTCCAGTGTAAACGTTACCTGTTCCATGTGTTAAGGTCGTGTCCTCATCGAGGTAATAGATGCAATAAAGCAAGATATTACTGATAAAAATGGTTTGAGCGCAAATGATTCATCATTATTCAGTTAGTTCAGTACGAACGCTTATTGACCGCAATGACTGTCCTAAGAAGATAACTCCACTAATGTAGAGTAAACTGACAAAAGAAACCTTCAGTGCAAGTCATGTCTGCAAATTACAACACTTTCGACAAAAAATGTATTCTTCATGAATCACATTAGATCTTTAATGGACGAAAAGTGGAGTGAAAGAAAAATGAGAATATTTTCATACCTGCATCTCCATCTATATAACTCCTAACTGCTAATGCATAGTTATTTGTCTCATCATTGATGCGGAAAAAATCATATTTAGCAAAATAAGGATCGCCAACAGAGTCTACTAGGTCTATACGGAGTTCGTAACGTCGCTGGTTCGTAAGGCTGAAAAGTTTGTCGTTTCCGAGCCAGTGTTCACCATCTTGAGGTCCAAAACCAACTTTGTACACACCCCAATTACGTTGAAAATCGACAGCCCCGTTTAAACGACGTTGAAATACCTACAAACACAAATATCACCCAAACTGAAATTGTAGGAGCAAGAAATATATCCGATTCAGATAACAATAGCATTCACCAGAAGCGCTAGTGCAAAGACCTAATGAAGGTTCTCACTCGTTAGGAGTGCTGTCCACAGCAGGTATACGATTATAAATAACGCTGAAGGCAGACAGTATGAAAACCTGGTATATTAGGGACACATGCAACCTAAAGTCAAATGTTTAATTAACTAACTTTCATAAAATGAGAGTTACGTAAGTGTTGCTTATTTATGCAGGTAATTTCACTTAGGCCCTTGCTACTTAGAATGTTCTACAAAGTTTTAAAAGACTTACCGTCCAGCCGCCACCATCTGTCATATTGCAGTATACGTTAAAAGCCCCGCCATCCCATGAGTCTGGTTCAATAGAGTAAATACCGCTCGTCGTCACGCCACTATTAAACAGGTCAAGACAATCTTTGCGAGTTATAATTGAGCAGGTAACCCCGTTTCCTTCGTAACCATTGTTGCAGTAGCATTGACGTACATTGTTTCGTTCTTCACAAACTGCATTAGGACTGCACTGGTAATTAAAATCACACGATAGCTGACCATCGTCGCAATAACATCTTCTTGAACAGTCCATCGCTACGACAGCTTCTCCGTCCTTTAGGTTTGTAAATAGATCAAAGCTTTCCTTATAATCAATTACTATTTTAATCCTTATTGAGGACAAGTGCAAGTTAAGAAACGTAAATGCTCTGCTTATTGGTCAATTTGTTTGCTTTTTCGTTTGGTTTACAACAACAAAACATGAGCAAATGACAGATGAAGCAGTGGAAGCAAACTGTCATGTAGTTTAAAACATTTTTAAATGTTCCATCAAGCAAAATCCCAAACCATAAACGAAGTATATTTTAAATCCTGCACTAGATTGTATCGTACATAGCCCCGAAGCCCCGTTACTTGAAAAAAGCAAAAGTTTTTACACAATAGAAAAATATTAGAGTTTCCTCCTCAATAACGAAATTCAGTTTATCAACCCTGTGGTTAATCATTGTAATTGACCTAAATTAATTTCCTTGTGACTAAGCAATGCAAAGTGTTCTGAAATCAATTTTATTGAGAACAGAGACGCAACTGTTAGTTGTTACGACAACATCATAACACAAATTCACGTCTCCATAGCATGCATTTATAACATTCATTTCACAAACACCCTTTCTAAGTTTAATGCTTAGTTAACAGAAGGAAGACAATAAAACTAGACTTACCTGTATATCATTTCCTTCAAAAGAACAAACATTCTCCTCAACGGTTCTCGGACAACTATCCTGAAAGTAGAAAATGAAACTGTAATCACTTTTCTAAAGACGTAATGATTTTTAAAATGTTTGCAAATACTTAAGTACCAACCACTTAATACATACATAACACAACGACTGTAAGGAAAAATAGGGTATAAAAGGCTAATCTGAAGAGAGGAAAAGTAGAAAAATTAGTGAGGTAAGTCACTTGTTAAGTCTGGTCAGTAATTTTTGTATTTGAATGGAGTAGTGGGTTTAAGATATTACAAAAAATTGTACAATACGTAAATCGCAACTTAACATGAGGTTGCTCACATGGGAATTTTAATTTTAATAAAGGGGTACTCAGAGAAAGAAATACGCCAGTCTGCCTTAAATCAATGAGACATCATTTATTATTCTTCTAATGTGTCCTTTTTACAACAAACTTCACTTTTAGCCTTTAATGGTGTGACCAAAAGATTTAATAATTGCAATAACTAGTTTCTTTCCTCTCTGTTTTTATTAAATATTAACGCAATATTATTTTATATCCAGATAAAATATGTTGTATACCGCTAAAAACATTCTGGAGAAGAGAGAGACTATTTTCTCCCAACATTTAAGTGACGGCATATTAGATGATCATATCCCAAATTTAATATGGGTAAGGGTAGAGTAATGCTACTCTCCTTCCCGCTAATTGCAGCTTTCAGATGTATGAAAGCGACACAAATTTTTATAAATGCGGATCGGTGCAAACTATTTATTCTTTTCCAATAGTTGTTAGGAAATGTGCCAAAAAAACTTTAGCCTAGTATTTTAAACAGCATAACCGCTTTCCAACCCCATCAGAACACGTGTACATATCTAGCGAGAATGTGCACTGTTTTGAGAGTTCGGGAATTTCATCCCCTATCGAACAGTAGTTCCTTTTTTATTTTGGCACAAGTATTATGAACTGCGAGGAAAATTTTAAACTTTGTTAAGCAGACTGGTCAGCACGATGCCATGATAAATTCTCAATGGTATTTACCCTAATGGAAAAATATCTCCCTGTTTCTTCATAGTGCATATATGCACCCACTTGTCTGGTAAATTATTACCAGCTTTGCTTGCTGAGAGCCTATTTAAGGCAAGCTTTCAGGAATAGACTAATTCAGCACTTATTTAGATCAATCTTTTCAGATGAAATGCAGCACTAAAACTTGTTGAAAGGTTTAAATAGTAACGGCAATAAAAATATTTATGTGTCAGATAAAATTCTAGGAATTGATGTTTTCTGCAATATCAGGTAGGTTTGGCCAACCGATTCTCAAAGCCTAAACAGTTAAACTGGCGATGGTTTAAGAACGTTATCAGAAAAAAAACTGCAATACTTATGGTTCAAAGCATAGATTAAACCAGGATAAGTTTTAACTATACATAAATTATGAGAGTAAAAACAGAAACTGACTTTATCAAATTCAAAGAAAAGAAAGAAACGTGATCCAGTTTTAATTGCACATGGTTTAATGTATGATATTGTATATATGCTGGCCCGTGGTACCTGTCAGATGAGGAACTTTGCGGAGCCGTGTGGAGCTTCAAGGAATTATGCCGCCCTTTGAGGAAGCCTTTACATTATGTGGAACTCCCAGAATTTCCTGGATTTAAGCCTTGTCTACTACTTAGATTATTTTATCGTGTAAGAATTGAGCCTCTGTGGGATCATTGTATGCTGCTAGAGATTATCCGCAAGATAATCGACCCCATTGTAAATGTCAATTATTTGTATCTGCTGTTTTACATATGTGATGGAATTTTATGTAATGTTACGCAATGAGTCATCCGCTTTACTAACAGTTTCACGTATTGTGATATTGTTAAGTTAAGCAATGAATGGTTCTTCAGCTGTGGATTATTGTACACCATCTTTACTGTTATTGTAAGCCTTAATTTTACCTTTATGTTAAAGGCGTGATTTTTTTAAAGCTTGTTATGAAAGGGATCATTTCAAAAGGGTTACACGTGTACAAGTCAGGCATTATCGTATTCAGATTCAGCCACTCACACATCAGGACAGGTAGCAGGAGAAGAACAAGCTGAAAAGCTAGCTTGCACTCAAAGTTACCAGCAGGCCGCGACGCCCTTAAGATATGTAGCTCGTGTTAAAAGGTACCTCTGAAGTTAAGTTTGCCTATTACTGCTGCTTTTATGTCTTGTCAACTACTGTTTGTTTTACATCCAGCCAATTACGTGTGTCGTGTTTTCATCAGAAGTCATTTTTATCACTGTGAATAAACCGTTTGGAGTCTTTACAGTTGCTTCGCTCGTCATTGTATTGTTTCCTCGGAAATCGTGAGTGGCCAATCAAAATAAAACATCATCGGCCAAGGATCCCAACCTGCCGAACTAACACTGCCCAATCTTAACCCTCTCCCCCAAACGTTAAAATATCAACCATAAGTTAAAAAGGTTATGAGCATAGACATACGAGGCTGGAGGCAGGGGGCAGACTCCCCCCCCCCCCCCATTTCTGAAGTCGAAAATTCGGGCAGGACACCACAAAAATCCGGGCATAGAATAAGTAAAATTGCAGCAGAGATGAAGTAAAAGTGAAAAGATTGCCCTTATTTTCTACTGAGTTCCCAAATGTTTAATCGAATGCCCGAAAATGTGGAAAACTTTTCGCGCGTGTAGCGTTTTGGTGATCTGTTTTATGCACCTGAATTGCAACGAAATTTGGGCAACTCCTTGACATTTGGGCAAAATATTTTCTGCCCCCCCCCCCCCAAATTGGAAGAGTACCGTACGCCTGTGACGATGGGAATTGGGTGGTTTGGCAAATATTAGTACCCTTTTAGCCAAATAATGGATGTACGTACTCCCTTCTGATGTTACGTATAAATGGTACCACCTCAACCTATCTACAAAAAGTCAGTGCGAATATCGAAGACAAATGACACCGTCATTAAAATGGTAGTAATATGGAGAACTGAACGAAAGTATTAAGCTTGATCAAAGCAAACACTACAAATTATTTCTACTTTTACACAAAAAACATGGAATTGAAAGTAAGAAACCTGTTGGCATTTTAGAGATTGTCGTTTTGATTTGTTGCCGAAGGCAAAGCGATTCTATGAAATCACGCGACTGCGTGCATGTATTTGCGTGTCTATGTTGTTGTGTGCATGTGTGTACGCATGTCTGTGTGTTTGTAATGCTTCGCTTGTGAACGCAATATTTGTAGATAGCAATCATGGATGCTTTTTATATTTGGCATGAATATTTGTCAGAGTAAAAAATCTTTTGGTGCAGGTCAAAGGTCATTTCAGTTTACTAAAGGTCAAACTTCATCAACTTGTACACGCAATATTTCAAGGTAAAAATGATGCGTACTTCCAACATTATAAAATATATAGTTTTCATATTAAGCAGAAGAATCGTATTATGTTTGATAAAAGTAAAACTTCATTTGAGGCCACGAAAAGTAAAACTACGACAAACAGCGTGTGTGAAATAACTGTTCTTCGGATATAATAACGTTTGATTTGAAGTTGCACACGATATGTTGAAGCGGTTCAGGACGTTAAACCTAGAAATTCCACACTTACCTCGCACATGCTAAACATGGAACCAAAGATTCTATTACTTTTGGTGGAGGTTAAATATCATTTGAGGTTATTGGGAGTCAAATGGGAAAACCTCGTTAACATGATATTTGAAACAGAGGAACTTTGATGGATCTCTACTTAGCTTGTAGCCTCTCCACATTGAGCTCAAGAAGTCAATCATTTTTGTGGTTTCCCACGGGGGTGGGTAGGGGGACCAGAGGTTAAATTTTAGGACATGTCATAAAACATGATAAGTCAAAAAGGATATCTTTGCAGGGTTACCTACTTTGCTAGCCTTATAGACGCTCTACACTATGACAAAAGACCTTAAAGTGTTTAGTGGACATAAAACTTGAAAATCTTGTATGTATAGCGTATGTCGTGTACCTCTACCATTACCGTGTAATGTTACATTGCGTGTCAAGGCCTTTCATCCTGCAGACGCTCAGCACTGCCCGGCACCGGTCACCGCATTCCGGTACTATCAGGCAAAACCCAGAATAAAAGAACTTGACATGTACAATTTTTATTCCACAAGGAATCATAGAACCGACCTTCTGCTTCTCTTAAGACGTAACTCTCTCGCCATATTCTTCCATTCTTCAGAGAACAAGTTGCAATCAACAGCGCTAACAAGTCCTTATAACTTCATTCACTATTTAAGGCAATCTTTGAAAAACTCGTGGCATACTTGCTAGTCCAGGGAAAGAAATCTTTAACTCCCTGCCCATGTCACGCACACTTCTGAATGATGCAGAACATGCCGCTTTGTTGGTGTCAAATCTTAATTTTACTTCAAAACATAGATAACGTCTCGGGAACTTGCACCAAACAATATGTCTACAATGAATGACACATTAATTCAATTGGCACAGTATTTTGTGGCAAGGGTTTTGGTTATGCTAGAAAAAAATCTATTGTTTATGTCTAAATGAATAAATCTATTCTATTCATAAGAAGGTCATTTTAGTAAGACGAGAGAGATCCTGCACGACATTAGTATGCAATAAAAAAGGTCAGTTTCAAATTTTCTAAATTTTATTGAAACGACATTGCTTACTGGCTGTCTTTAAACGAATAAAAGCTATCTTCCCTCAAACTCACAGGACAATTTCATTACTAATATCCCAGCAATAGGGAAAATCTTCTCTCACTGTCTTTACAGACACATGTGATGCAATCATTTTTATTTTCAAATTTTTCCAATGAATACAATATTGCATGATTACTATACTTTTGCTGAAAACAAAACCGTTCTGTTTCAACTACCGGATCTGTTTGAATAGCTTTGTTTCCATGTATATTCTGGTTGAACAATTCCTTGTGGTTTAAACACACCCCTTTACTTGAGTTTGCGGTTAAATATAACAATAGCGACGTACGTTTTATTGCAACTTCATGCAAGTCATGCAAGTTACGGCAGGTGTGTACACAATTGTAATTGTAAGGTACTAATTATTAGAAATGTATGGTTTTAGCGCAATCATCACCGTCCGCTATGACGTCAAAGTATGTTTTAGAGCTGAACGTAAACTTTTAAGTTTAGCACCGGGGTGTGTAAACTAGTAAAACTTTGGGGGAACTGTTGGACAAATGCCCTGAGTAATTTGTTTGGCTAAATGCACTGCCTTACTTGTATTTCTTAATTGCATCTCAAGCGGTAAATTTTCTAAAAATACTCCCTCTAAGAGGAATAGGTTTGCAAAAGGATAATTGTTATCCGTCGGCTTCCCATGTAGTAGTTTTTGAATGAACTCTTTAGCTTAAAGTTCTAGCGCAGTTTGATAACGCAAATATTGCTATTGTAACTGTTTTCCTAAAACATCGAAACATGACAAAAAAGCTGGTCCATAGGGTCTTGAGCCTGCATGGAAAATGGGAAAGTCTAGTGTGGGTCTTCTAACAATCAAACATTCAACAAAAAGCGTATGTCTACTGCAAAATATTCTCGACTCCTAACATGTAGAGTAGGTGGACATTTGACTGACCTATTCACTTACTCCGGTGGGAAAACCAATTTCAAACAGATGAATCATCAGGAGAGGAAGGTTTGAAGATATAAAGAATTTGTAATAAGGTTTGTTGATAGTGCTGGCAATTAAAATTTAATACTTAATGAATCAGTTCTATTAATTTGTACACAAGTTATTCATGCAGACAATGCTGTTTTAAAGTTATGCAATATCACCAATACATGTAGATACGTAGCTGAGGCTTCTGAGGGCAGACATGTTTACAGAAACCAAAATGTTTACATGCAAAGGGAAGTGCAGGTTAGAGAAAATCTTAAATGAAGAAATGTGGTGGCCTCGAAAGGTGAAATACACAACTGAAATTTCCAATATACATTTGCGTTGGTATATATAATAGGTCCGTACCACAAAATCTTCTTTTCAATTTAATTGAAACAAAGTGTGAATATTTTAGGGAAAATGTTATTTTAGTTCTTCATTTTTAATTAGTGGATTAAATGCTCACATATTACCTTAACTTATATTCCTAACTTTGCTTGTTTGCAATTGCATTTATTGTAATATATTTTGGCATCAGAACATACTTTTTGCTTAGATATTGATTATTGTAATAACAGCTGAACATCAGTTGAAAATCATACCATACGTCTGTGCAATGACTGCAGTATTAACTTTAAGCTGGCGATAGCCTTAGTGGATAATTTTAATCTCTGAAAGGTTCAATAGCATTACTTTAGCTGGGCGATCGATACACCTAAAATGAACCTAACATTCTTGTTTTATATTGTTTGAAGCTTATTTTTGTAAAGCAAGGAGAGAGCAGAGAAATAGGAGAAGCAAGAATAATCAAGATAACAATGTATAAGAGCAGTAATCAAGATCTTACGAGTGCGACTGTAATAAAGAGATTGACTGCCTATTTAAAAATTTTAGGCGTGCCCCTGCTTGTTGCGAATAAAACGGGCAATAGAAGTGCCAAATCCATATCATCCAGAATAAAAGAATCAGAGAGAAACACACTTTTCCCAATTTATAACACATCAAAAGCTTACCAATGGTACAACGTTAAGAGTTAGCACGTAGACAATGCATAAGATATAGTTTCCTCGTAGCGACCAAGTTATACGTATACTCTTGTCCAAAGCAATTTTACGCTTAATGTCGAAAAGTTGTAGTCAAAATCTTACAGTCTGGCGTGATATGTGAGTATCGCATGAAGTGGTTCACAACGCACCAAGTGTACATAAAGGTAATACCCGACGATATACGTGAAAGTTCACTGGTTAACAACAAAGGAATACTAACCTAGAATCACAATCTTCGAACTAACAAAGCCTTCTTGTTCATGTGACTATTACGAAGTATACTATCTGAGTCATGGTAAAGGTTTGTTGCATTAATAAAAAAAGGTCATATTACTTTACTATGACAACACAAAACAAATACAAAATTAATCTAGAATCCTTTAACAACGCATCAGTAATATGTTTCCAATATATATATATATATATATATATATATATATATATATATATATATATATATATATCTCTAATTCGGCACTTAGGGGGAAAGTTGTTGTTGAAAAGTCGACCTTAAGGGGAAAAAAAAATTCGGGTGAAATATAAGTTTCGCCTTAACGTTTCCACACACTTTTTCTATAGGAATACGTAAACTTACAAGGGCGCCCTCTTAGATTTACAAACTAGATGCCATTACTTCAAAGTTGTCAAATTTACGGACACCTAGCTGTTAACACGAACGGATGGCTGCCCATTGAAATAACGTTAATTATATTTTTAGACGTTAAGGCGAATTTATTTCTTATGTATTTTATTATCTTTTTTTCGCCCTATGTACAAGCAGATATAACAATTTCCCCTTAAGGTGGGAATTAGCGTTATATATATATCTATAATATATATATATATATATATATATATATATATATATATATATATATATTATATATATATATATATATATATATATATATATATATATATATATTATATATATATATATATATACATATATATATATATATATATATATGTACGTATGTATATATACATATATATATATATATATATATATATATATATATATATATATATATATATATATCTATATATATATATATATAATACCGTTGAGGGAAATCATAATACCGCTTTTTCGTTAAGGCGAAAATGAAACAATAAAATACATAAGCATATATTTCCCCTAGGGTAAAATAAGCCCTTTTGAGACATAACCAACGTCATTTCAATGGCTAGCCATCCGTTAGTGTTAACGGATAGGTGTCAGTAAATTCGTCGACATTGAAGTATTAGTATGTAAGTTGTGTGGTTGAAAGCAAGTTACCACACGTTTCCGTATTCCTATGAAAAAGGTGTGAAAATGTTTAGGCGAAAGAGATTTTTCCCGCACGTACATTTTCCCCCTAATGTAGGTTTTTTTCACACGTTTTTTTCCCCAAAGGTGAAAATCATATATATATATATATATTTGCCTATTTTTCACCTTGGGGGAAAATCGTGTGAAAAAACATACATTAGGGGGAAAATGTACATTCGGGGAAAAAATCGTTTCCCCTTAACGTTTTCACACACTTTTTATATAGGAATACGTAAACGTATGGTATCTTGCTTTCAACCACACAATCTACATACTGTTACTTCAATGTAGACGAATTTACGGACACCTATCCGTTAACACTAACGGATGGCGAGCCTTTGAAATAACGTTGATTATGTCTTTGAAAAGTTTTTTTTAGCTTAGGGGAAATATATGCTTATGTTTTTTATTGTTTCATTTTCGCCTTAACGAAAACGCGGTATCGCGGTTTCCCCCAACCTGTCACATACATACATACATACACCCACACGTACGTATGTAAGTAATTACGTACTTACGCACGCACGCAAGCACCCGCCATGTAACATATATGTTATATGGCTGTTGTGAAAATGGAAACATGGTAAATTCTTTTCAATTTACCATCCTCGCGAGATTAATGAGACACAGCTTTCGTCCGTGGTTTGTATTAACTGAGCCAAAAATTCCTCTTTTCCTGAAATTGATATTTTCTCCGCGTTTCCAAAATTAAAAGTTTATAAGACGACGGAGATAATCTCAGTTTCAACATGCAAAGGTGCTAAGCTATTGGATACTATGCTAAACTCTAATAAGCTAAGCAAAATTATTGACATGGGGAGTTAGGTAGTGCATTTTTTTATAACAACGTTAACAAATAATTAATTTGTAATTTCCTTTCTAGTTTTAATTTAAATGTGTCATATAAAAAATGTTTCAGTGATCAACAGCTACGTTCGAAATAAGTTTCCCAGAGCATACCCCAACATTACGTTTTCCCTTGCGCATGTATCTTTTGTCCTCTTTCGATCTCAGAATTTTGCCTGCGTACACCGTGTTCGTTTATGATTCCGATAACTGTTCGATAAGCTGCACAAACTGTTTGATTTTGCGTGTCTTTCAGCATAGCTTATTACTCACAATATGTTTCTAGTTAAGTCAATAATATGGATATTTCCTAAGTGGTCAACAGGTACTTTCAAAATAAGTTCTCCAAAGTATACACGATATTAGATTTGTCCTTGGAATGAAGGTTAAACAAACATAGTATGACATAAGGAACCTTCCATAAGTCCTTCATTCAATGCCACAATTTCAATTGCTTATGTTCTCTAACTTTATCTTTCATCAAATTTCTTACAGTCTGTTTGCTATGCAAAATGTGGAATATAGATTTTTGCACAGTGCAGTACTCTTGTTACTATGACATTAATACTTCCATAGATTTATTCATAAGTTTGTAGTTATGAAGTACCTCTGGGGACTGAACTTTAAATCTTCCGTTAAAGTTCAGTTCAAAATTTTACGTCCTCAGAAAACCAGATCACACGTGAACAATATTATTGAATGTATTTCGTCACTGTCCGAATTGATTGTCGTCAATATTCGTTGCAAAATTTGTTCGACGCTAAATTGAGCTTGAATATCCTGAATAGGTAGCTATAATATTTTGGAGTATAGTTAAAGAGCTTTAAGCGAGAGAGTTCAAGAGATCATAATTCCCTGTCCTGATGTCGGGGTGGGGGTTGGACTAACTTCCTGTACTACCTTTTAACCATAAATTTTCGTACTTCTTCTGAATGTTCTCAAATTGACCATTTTTACCATATTAAGGTGTGTATGTATCGAAACACACTTAACAGACTCGAGCCTTTAGAGACTCACTATTGGTGCATGATAGGCACTGAAGCCGTCCTCTTCTTCTAACTTTAAAAAAGAACGGTGTCAGATGCCACTTGCTGGGCAAAACCATTTTGTAAACAAAGGGAAAGTTTCAACCTCCCAGTCGTACCGCTCTGTATGGGATTTGCCATGTTTCCGAGATGATAAGAACCCCCCCCCCGCGTAGCGTTTTCGTCAACTGCAACGATAACATGAGGCAGGTAAATCTGTTGACAGGAACTTTTCTATAACGATGATACTTGTCGGGAATTGAAAGATGAGTGCAAATAGAGGGCGAACTACATAATACCAACTGTTGATAACAGAAGCGATGATGCAATAGCGAGGTCAAACATTGTCAAATTTGTTACTCAGATAAATTAAACGATCCATTCAGTTCAGTTTCTATCTCTACACGACAACATTTACTACCTCTAATACGTCATCAAAGTGCAAAGTATAAAAATGTTTTGATGTGCTGGTAAACTCTGTAATGACAATTCACGTTAAATCAAAATAATCTATTTCCATATCTGACACTCGATGACTACGTATTGCAATGTGACTATTCAGTTTTAATCCTCTCATTTTAAGCCAACGACATCCTTGTTATTACCAAACAGTTGGAAATCCTTTGATGCGTTACGTGGTCGTAACAAAAGAACACGAAATTTTCGCGCCATTTTCTTCCCGATAAAAGTCATTTGTCCTGGAGTTTGGTGTATATTTGTTTTCTTTTGGCATAAGGGATAACAGGACGTGTAACATTACCATTTGCTGTAATGTACCACGCCATAAAAAACGTTTGACTAAAGAACATGACATTTCCGGACCTTTTCAGTCGCTACTAAACATTGCTCATGGTGAGGTCCTGTATTTCCCCGGGATCAGGAAAAGATTTACAAAGAAGGGTGATATAGTGGCCCTGTTGGTGGATCAGCCGAAAAGTAATACGTGTACAAAAAGACTGACCTAGGAAAGGACGGTGTTAGAAAAGGCGGTGCCCGCAGGTAGCTCACAAATATGATTCCAATTTACAGCATATGTTACCCAGGGCAGATACTTCTTTTAGTGAGTTTTGCGCAGGTTTGAGGTTATCCTCAAAAAAGTTTGACTGGAAAAATATTTTTCTACAAAGTAAAAGCTCAACATGAAAGTTTTTGAGGCAGTAGAATTATATCGGGAGAGACGTTCATGGTCTCCACATGTACCAGATGGGCTGATTTGTCCCCATCCGTGAACGGTACTCTGCATCGTGTCAAGAAAACAAATTTGCTATTTACGGGGAATGCCACTATGGTTGCCTGCTTTCAACAAAAACTCGGCATATGCCTTACAACCCCCAAACTATGAGTTTTAGATGTTTGAGATTAACTATGTAAAAGTGAGATCTGCAGGGCAAGGTAATTTAAGTTTACGGCGCAATTTTCATTACAACTGGATGATCTACCTTCTTTGAAAACTAATATTAACAGCAGTTTTGGACTGCACCGTGCACTTTTTGTGTGTATCAAGAGTGGCTATAGATCTTTCAAAACCTTGGTCCATGAGCGGAACTCTGCCAAACCCAGGTTTGAGCTTTGATATAAAAAAATACATTTTAAAAGCCCAAGAGTATTCAATAATGAATGAATCGCCAGTATGAGTCAAAACCTTGCCTTTCAACTTGACGCTTTTAAGAATGCTTGTAAGGGAATCCGATACCAAAGCACAAGAGGGTCAATGCAAACAGAAGTAATCGTTACTGGAGTCTTCCAAAACATCCTATCAGACAGAGACAGACCAGTAGCTTTCATATAGAGAATGGGCAAAGACCGTACCTTAGGCAAAATCTCTTGGATATGGTTGTCACGGTCGAGCCGACTTATTTGGTAGAGCGTTACCTCTCAGGGTTTACCACCAAGAATGATTGACCGGAGCTGGCACCTGCAGAGGAACTGTACCGGAAGGGTTTCTTAGAAAGATTTACAAACTTGTTGCAGACAAAAGGGACGGAAACGGTCATGTAGCAGGCAGATGGCCTCATGGGAATCGAATCTTTGAGAGAATAATTTTGACAATCAAGGAAAGCAGATCTATTCTGATATAATTGGAGATATTAATTTTTAATAATTTGAATTCGAAAAAGGAGGAGATGCTGAGGGAGTGTATGATAAAGTGAAAAGAAAGATCAGAATGTTTGACAGAGATACGATGTCATGGGCGCTGAATTTAATTTATTCAAGGTGGACCAGTTTGCTTTGTCATCTAAGTGACAAAGGCAGGATTCAACAGCGTAGCTAAGGGAAGCCTGGGGGGCTAGGCCCCCCAGATATTCGTCAGGCCCCCCAGATTTTTTGTGTACTAATAAAATGTGTGAGAATTAAGGAAAAAAATGTTTGAACGGAAACAAATTTTGAAGTATTTCCTTCAAAAAATAAATAAATAAAAATGTGTAAGAATTAAGAAAAAGTAAATATGTGAAAAACACATTTTGGGCACGTATGAAATCAACTTATAACTTTAAAATGCTTACTTTCATTAAATTAGGTATATAATCTACACTGTCGTTTAATTCTCGTACAATTCACGTGGAAGATAAAGTGAACGTCTCGACGACTAATTCGGATGTGGCATTGTCAGGTTTGGACCCGTTTTGCCTTTCAGATGGCTGGTTGATTTACTGAAAACATGGCAACCATACACTGAAGACCATTCTTACACGACAATTCCTATACGGTATCATACACAAAATATGCCGTACGGTAAGGCACTGCGTTCGAATAATTCTTCTATCCTTAACAAGTATGTAGTGTCTCTCTCCTTGCCCATGACAAGTGCACTGTAGAACTATTGTTTTCGACAAGTCCTTGTAAAATTGCCAACAAGGTCCGGATTTCATGTGTTTCCCACATGATCCCTACTTCTGATTTGCGGGTTAAATACTTTGAAAGATTTACTGTTGGTATTATAGGTCTGACCAAGTAATATACCGATGACTTGAGTCCATGAACAAATACAGCACCATTTTGCATCTAGACACCATTGAAAACCGTAAAAATTTCCAAAGGGAAGGGGGCACCCTTAGACCCCTACATCAGGACAGTGATCTATGTCCTTGCTAGAAAATAAATATGGTAACCCTAGGTTGGAGACAAATGCCTATGGATAGGGTGATGGACAAATGTAACAGAGATGTACTAGAAGGTGAATATGGGAGAATTGCAGGCAGAATAAATGAAAAGGGATGCATAATTCAGTATGATTCTTGTATTATCTCAGCCTAATATGATATCCACGGCCGTACACAGCGGGGGGGGGGGGCAGTTACGCCCAGAAACTTTCAAAGTGCACCGTTTCCAACTTTGAGAATATAAAGAGAAAGCGCAGTAAAAATATAATAAATAGCTGTGATCGTAATGATAGAACTTAATTATTTCAAATAGGCAGGTCCGTATTTTTATGCCTATATCTGTACACATCACCAATCATTTACAGCTCTATTAGGATGTATTTCTAGCCTACTTTTCTAAAATTCTCGCGCTACGAGCGATTATGCATAGCTACCATGTTGCTGTTGTTGCTATAGGTAGCTTCAATCATCAATGGCTTAAAAACGTTTTTAAACCGTGCCAGTTTAGTCATAAAAACGTTTTATAACCAATAACACTTCCTCCCCTCCCTTAAACCCTTCTCACAACGGAGTTCAATGGCTGAGGTCATGCTTCACATCATATCCACCATGCTCTCAAAAATGACTTTTGTCGCACTTAGACACAACTACTTTTCGTTTTCCTTTTAAAGCTGAATTCCCTCAAATATTGCACCATTTGCTATCTATACGTCCTCCTGAAATTACAAATTTTCGCCGAGGGGAGGGAGACACCCTTTAGTCCCCTTCCACAGGCCACAGATCAGTAATGCCCACTTTTGCCCCCTAGCAAAAAGTGTATGTGCGGCCTTGTGTATTACAATTTTTCATGGATTGATTTTTCCCATTATTTGGGAAATGGCAGACATGAGATTCGAATTTTAAGGCTGGGTACATGCCGCTTAAAACACGTGGGAAGTGCCGTTTCCGGCCATCTGGAGGGTTTGTAAAGCCAAAAATTTTCTTGCACGCTCCGCGCCAACTGATGGTGGCGCTCTGCTTAGATAGTCTTGACAAGCCTGACCCTCGGCGGTGCCGGTCCCCCATTTGTTACCTAGGCCCCCCTAAAAATTTCATCCTAGCTACGCCCCTGGCAGGAGTACCGTACTCTGATGGTGGCCGACCGAGCTGTATGGTGACAACGACGGGACTAGCGATGGCGAACTCTAAGAGTCGAGTATCAGGCGAATCAGGAGGAAAAGAAACAGAAAGAAAGCGAAAAGGGCCTTCCGTATTCAGTATTCAGATAAAGACGGGTTAATTAAGTCACCGGTGTGCTAGGCCTTCAGGATCTTAGTTAAATTTCTATTTTGTAAATCCATGATCATCATTAATCTTTCAGAGATAGAAGAATTATCAATCATCATTTATGAGAACTTACGCTGTATTCGGCATCCTGTTCTTGACTGTTCCGGAACATGACGAGAACATGGGAACTCGTTCCGCAGTGTACAATATGGACCCTACAGCTCAAGTACAGCTACCATGGATACACGGACTATACTGCCTATCCAAGGACATAGGAGAGGGCGCCCCCCCATGAAAATTTTTTGAAAATTTTAAAATGATCCCAAAAGGCGATTAAGCTATAGATTTATGTAGGGGGTAGGGTGAGGTGTGCTTCGACCGAGTGATAGATCTATTTAATCATTTTCTATCAAAAATGTTTCTCAAACTATCAGAATTTTCGCAAATCCTTCGCAAACTATCAAAAATTTCGCGCGCTCCGCGCGCTTCAAACCTTACCTCTGTGTTCTTATTATCAATATCTTCGGATAGCAACTCCCGGAGAAGCACAGCAGCAAAAGTTGAAAGCTGTTCACGAATTAACAGGTAAAAGACTGGCTTTTTGAGTGGCATGTAGGTTTGTTGGGCAATTGAAAGTGTCTCGATGCAGATTCTGAATGCAGGTTTTGTCAGGGAAATCTCATTTAATGAAAAATTTCGCGCGCTTTGAGCGCATGCTTTACGGTTTGCACTCCATCTTATGACCATTATTAACATAATAATACATGGAACTATAATCACAACATCTGTAGGGGCCTATAGCATCAATATGCGATCTTTCAATCTAAGTTATTGAAGCATGATTTGGAAAGTTGAAATTATGCCGTTATATATTTTCCAGAAAATTTTACCGAGCGCTTTGCGCACAGCCATTATAGGTATAGATGGCAGACACATAGCCAAGGGGGTGGAGGGGGCATCCGCCCCCTGGAGCATATTTTGGGTTTTTTAATGATTTTTTTTCAATATTGCTAGTGTTTCTCCTATTTATATGCTGTAAAATAGGCTTGGGAAGTGCCATTTCCAGCGATCTGGGAGGCACTTTGGGCCAAAATTTTCTTGCGCTTTGCGCCAACCCATGGTGGCGCAAAGCGATGAAAATCTGTCTAAGGGGTTCGCCCCCTTGACAAATTCCTGGTTATGCACTTGATAGATGGTGATTTTTAATACACTTGCGACAAAAAAGAATTCTGAAAACGCCTTCTTAGTCCTTCACCCCTTTTGCTATACCTATCAGGGAGGTCTAATATCACCTTCCTGCACCAATAGTCTCCCTCCCGCCCGTTCTCCATTGCTGGAAGCTGTTCATCTGGATTTTCGTTCAAAATTAGTAAAAATACGATAGTTGTAAAGTGCTCTACTCTATATTATCATTTGGATGTCACGTAATAAGCATTATGTCGTTGCTCCATTTTATGTACTTTATCTAGAGCTTCCGGAAGGCCCTATACAGGTATCTGCCAGCCTTAGATGCCTTTTTATAATGCACAATGAAAGGGAGGAAAAATTTCGTTATATTCCAACAATGTTTCTGTGGACTCCACGCACGTATTTTTGGATAAAAACATTGCCAATAGAAGGCGGTAAAGTAGCCAAAAGGGAGTCTTCAGGAGGTTTGTTGACAACGTATTCTTCTCTTAGACAACATGCTCTCCTTTTTCACCTAACCAAAAATTAGAATTCACTAGATTATGGACATTTTCCAGCTATATATCATCAGCTCCAAAAATATTCCAAAAGATAGCACCATTTTGCATCTAAGAAACCTTAAATAAGCAAAAATTTCTCACCCCCTCCCCTTACACCCCTCCCCCAGGACGGCACCTTTATGTAGTGACAAAGGAACGATCCTCACTGCTGTATTCAAAGCGCATGCGCATAAAAAAACGAATATTTAAGCGTCGCCACTCAGTTGGATAAAAACATCCAGCCAGTCGGAAAAATAGAATTCACTAAACTATGGACATTTTCCAGCCATAAAGGTATGTGATCAGCTCCAAAAATATCATAAAGATAGCACCATTTTGCATCTAAGCAACTTTAAATAAACAAAAATTTCTCAAAGGGGAGGGGGCACCCCCTCACCTTAGACCCCTCCCCCAGGAAGGCACCTAGCTTAGTGCAGTGACACCTGACGAAGGATCCCCCACTGTGTATACGAACGTAGGGAGCACACGGGAAAAAACGCATATTGTGCAGACTTGGGAGGTTAACTGAAGTGCCATTACGACATCATCTGTTGTGCCCCCCCCCCCCCCCCAATCACCAAAGCCTGGCGGCGCCACTGTAGGAGAGGTCCATATAATAACATCGTATAGTCAAACTTCATAGCACCTTATTTTCAGATACCTCAAATACAGAACATGCATGGTATTTATAACCATCCTGTCGGTACTAAGTTCATCAGCGGTATACGAAAGTGACAATTCTGTTTAGCCTATGCACAGTATTTGGTCTGTCACTCTAGGTACATATGTCCTACGTGCCTCCGTACCGTTTCATACTTTCACAATTAACTGTTTATTTTTCATAATGGGCCCACAACTCTGTTGATAGGTCATTTACTCCCGCCGGATACACTACAAATGGCGTTAGTGCAATTAAGAAGGGCATAGTGCTGAGACTTCCCTTGCATCTTTGTTTATGCTCGTTTTCGCTGCACCACCAACCGAGGTGTTGTGAGATTTGGGTGCAAGAACAGTTCGCAAACGTGTTCTTTCGTAATCTCTGTTTTAGAAAATGGTCTTCTCATTAGATTTTTTCCTACCTTTTCTGTGTGTGTCGATGTGTGCCACAACTTCAGTGACAGGGGAAAACACTTCGGGGTCGCAACAGAGCGGGAGAGCGGGTGAAATTCGGCTCAGTTGTGACAATGGGATGGTGAGGGAGGGGGAATTTATGACACAATCTGAGGGGAACGATATCATTTGTTGACAAGTAGCATACTTTGAAAATTTTAACAAATACTCCTCCTCGACTGCTGGAAATAGCACCTCGTAGACCTTTACTTTTCACCTTTTCACTTGTACATTCTTTGTCATTAAGGTTCAAAACTTTAGAGGGAAAAATATTAATTAGAAAAAAAAAATTCGGTAACAACACTGTTTTGAAAGTTAGACCTTAACGTAATTGTATAACTTCTTTGTTAAGTGTAATGCCGTTATGAATAAACAATGTAAAGACAACATAGCTTCGCACATTGAAAGAATTCCGACAGTAATGTCGTGTGTGACGTTGTAGGTGTTGGGACTGAGCAGGGACTTATTATGTGTCTTATTGTAG
This sequence comes from Holothuria leucospilota, assembly GCA_029531755.1. Lineage (NCBI taxonomy): Eukaryota > Metazoa > Echinodermata > Holothuroidea > Aspidochirotida > Holothuriidae > Holothuria > Holothuria leucospilota. Next base: position 47,755,100 of record CM055971.1, read on the forward strand.
TATAATATAGTGATATTGAACACATAATTTGTTTCTTGCTTTAATTGTACCACTGGCCCGTCACCAAGGAGAGATTTGGGGGCCAGGCCACTGCTCCCCCCCCCCCCCCAGGGTCGCCGACAGCGGACAGGCAGGGCCGTGGCAATTTTGGGGGCCTGGGAAAATTGGTCATAAAGTAAATTATATCATATCGAATTATTTCCTCGATCTTCACGCCTAGCTACAGGAAAATATGGGGGAATTTTGGGAATTTGAAAATCACAGGACTACAGTCAAACTTATTATTAGGCCAAACTTGGCTGATTTTATGAAAATTTGGCAGATACTAGTTCACACAAACTGACAACGTCAGCGTACATTTATAAACTGTTGTCACGATTCACGACGCTGTCGATGCAGGATCGGGCGGAACAATATACGGCTGATATTCGATAATGCCTACGAATAGAGAGGAGTTGGTTTACGGTTCACGGTTCACGAACTCTCGCTTGTCAATACGCGTGCTCTTCCGGTTACTGTGGCTTCTGCTGAACGGTCGTTCAGCAAACTCAAACTAATCAAGAACTACTTGCGTAGTACAATGCACAAGGAAGAGACTCAACAGTCTTGCTATCATGAGCATCGAAACAGACTTGGCTCGCAGAGTTGACTTCCGTCGTGTTATTGACAGTTTCGCCATGAAGGAGGCCCGAAGAGTAATTTTTTTATGAGAAAATGAAGATACAACGTGACGTCGCTGAGACGATCAGAAAATTGAGATCTGGTGGAAATATGGATTCAAATTGGAAGCGACTTACAGAGACTATCCTATGTGTATGATGTATAATGATCATTTTCAAATTGAATGTATAGTGGGGGTACTCCACCTCTACGCCACACGGTTTGGGTTGGTATGAGTACTCACGGTGGCGGGGGGAATGGACAGTGGAAATACCCGGCAGGTATTTTAGAAATAAATCCTGTATGAAAAGTGCCAACTCTTGGTGGTTTTCTAGTGTCAATGGTTATTCAGGTGAACGACCACACTTACTTTGGTGAGAGGGGACCCGCATTGAAAGTTTGTACCGGGCCCGGATCGGCTGTCGGCGGTCCTGCCCCCCCCCCCCTCGAGCTTGGTTTGCCCCTGCTCTCCAAGTCTGGTTACGGGCCTTCTTAACCAACGTGTAAGCTGTACTTGCATGGCTATGGTTTGGCTGAAATCATATTTTATAACCAATCACAATAAGCCTGCTACTGTTCTACATTATTTCCGTCATTTCACACAAGTGGAGTTCAAAGGCCTTCTGAAGGAATTAGTGTAGACGCTTGAAAACATTTAAACACGATTTTTCAGGAAAAAAACGCAGGGGGATTCCCCATCTTAAGCAATGTGTATGCATATAGGTGAATGCAAAGTCCGCATCTTTTGGACGAGGTCTATACTACCACAGTAGCATGACCAGTGTACACTACGCTCCATTGTAAGGCTTACTTCAAAATAGTTAATATCTGAACAAGAAAACAACAGGTTTTCATAAGTATACAGTTTTACTAATCTGGTTTATTCTTACCATCGGAACTTCGATAGCCTGAATTTTGCATTCTGTCTATTTTATACACTTCTTTTTGAGGAAAGCATAGTTCCTGTGTGAATTGAAATTTAACTAAACCATTTTTTACACTTTCATTGCAGTTGTTTCCGGATTCTTATTAACGATGATCACGTCAAGAAAACACGGATACATAATTTATAATGCATACAAAATAAATTCATAAACCTCTTCTTGTAAACATCTCTTCCAATGCATTTGACCTTGCCATCCGTCTTCTGGGGCTTAAAATTCATTTTATTCCATCTCTTGTACTGTCTATATATCTCAAACCGGACGAATTTTTATATCTGTGTATACAACACAATCACTCCCAGGAAGATTACGCCAAAATGGATGAGGGTGACCACAGGTTCTTATGTTGGGTTGGTTAAAGTCACAATAGTCGCAATCGTTGTACCACCAAGCAGAGCGATGAGCAGCTGCACAGTTACCAGCCCAATGGCCATTGTCCCTGTCTGTAGTACTGAAAAGCTGGTTACGATGAACATGCATGCCGTCAAGAGCTACGTAATGCAGAGAACAAAAAATGATAAAAATACACTGAGTCACTTAGAAGTCTGCCTAAAGGCATACTAATATACAAATCTTTTCTTTCGGAACAACGCATATATATTCATTCCGTGTTTCATAGACAAGTAACTAAGAAAAGGAATATATTACTTTTAAGGTGATTCTAGATTAATTCATTACATTGAAGCATGAAGGGTCTGATAAGCTCTTAATGCTACTATACTCTACAAGCAGATTTCGAAAACGCAAGGGGTTAAAAATCGGCAATATGGTAGAATCAGTTCTAGGGATCATTGTATTTTTATTCAAAAATTGTAATACAAGACTAAAAGAGGACTGAGACATACTATTATTTGTAGCACTTTACTACCATGACAGGACAATTCAGTTATCCTCCTCTATATTGATATTTATGATTGGGCACTTAATGTTCATACAAATAATTTGCAAAGTGTGATTATTAAGATAAATGTTTGGTATCTTGCGTGTGGCATTAGATGTACACTTCAAAGTATGTTTTAAACTGTACTTGGGAATGGTCGGAGTCATCAAAATACAGATGCATATTTTACTTCATTTAATATTTCCATAAATTTAGAGTATGCTTAAGAGAAGTAAGACAAAAAAAATGAAACTTTAGGAACAATGTACCGTTTGATCTTTTATGAGTTGGTACGTACATTATTTTAAGTATTTCAAATACCATTTATTGTCTTACGTAGTAGCAAGCCTCAATTTTTGTCGTCAGTTTAATAAAGTATCCATTAATTTTTTGTAGGATTTAAGAGTTACGAAGAGTGGGTTTAGAATTCTGCCCGATCTACTTGTCTGTTTCCAGTTTATTGAAATGTATCATAGAAACAGCAATGTATTTTTGTGGTTATGTTCGCAATTGTTAAGTATCTCCACCATGTGAGAACAATTAAAATTCTTAGGCAGCTTCATCCACTCAATGAAATATCAACCAAAGTTCCTAGGTATGCAACATTTGTGGTTTGGTCAGTGTTATCATTTAAAGTACGCATCAATACATAAGTTTGAACTTCGTCATTAGGCACAAACGTACCAATACTTTTAGCTTAAGTATCCATTTGTATGTAGATGGATCATGCTTTGAACTCATAGTTGTTTGTTGTGTAGTGAGTGACGTCTGAAACCCTTTAGCTGAGTAATCATCCTAATTTTACAGTGTACCCTAACACCATTGTGTTGTTTTCATAGTAAGGTTAAGTTGAGTTCCTTACTACTTACTAGTAGTACTTGCTAAATCTTAAGTACCAAGCGTCAACTGGTATTTAGAGCCTTCATCACCTATGCGGAAGTTATTGTATTTAGCAAAGTACGGAACCTCTAGTTCGTTCACCATATCCATTCGTAGTTCGTAATCCGTCTGACCAGTGATAATGTGCATTTTATCATTTCCAAGCCACATTTCGTGCTCAAAGATCCCAAATCCATTTTTGTATTTTTCCCAATCATGTTCAAAGTCGACAGAACCGTTTACGCGTCTTTGTAATACCTTTTATAGAAAAGAAATGAAATTATTGGACCAAATGATATTGAAACAGACTGGAATGTATACGTTGGAATTTTACTTGCTTATCTTAGCAGACGATCAAATATCACTGAGGAAAAAAGACAATTGTTTATTACCGTCCATCCGCCACCATCAATGCTCATGTTGCAAGGGACGTCAAACGGTTCACCAGTCCATCCTGACGGACGGACAGTGTAGACACCATCATCTCTGTGACCACTTTGATATGCATGGTAACAATCACTGAAAATATTTGTGTCTTCAGCCGTCTCACTGGTAGAGTTTTTTAACACTGTACCAGCCGCACAGTATAATACAAAGGAACCTGCCGGAAGATAAAGTGAAACGTATTACTTAAAATCTGATTTTCTTATCACATGTGAAATCATTCGCATGTTGGTTGGTGTTACAGTAAATGAAGCACACGACCAGCATTTCAAGTGTGTGACGTACTATCATTAGCAGATTAAAAAAAAACAGCTTTACTTACTTCCATTACCGCTGTACTCTCCGACAGAGGTTAACGCAAAGTTACCCGACTCGTCCTTGATACGAAAAACATTGTATTCAAAATAAAACGAGGACCCATTGGATAACATCACGTCGATACGGAGTTTGTTATTTGCCTGATTTGTAATGTAGGATAACTTTTCATTCCCAAGCCAAAATTCACTGAAAAGAAACCCAAAACCTCTTTTGTATTCTTCCCAAGTTCTTTTAAATGAAACAGAGCCATCTAGTCGTCGCTGTACTACCTAACACGAATAAGGGATATAAAGGAAGGAAAGAAAAAGTAATGAAAATCTACACAAATTTTCATGAACATTATAAAACTGATAAACATTATTCATTTTAAGCAGCAGATATTTTAATTTGAAGTGAACAAAACAAACGCGATTATAGACCAGCGTGATTAATTTATTTGACAGATGGCAGGCAGTATACATTTGCTAAGGAGATTCATAGGGGCTATCTTCCACAACAACCAAAATTCTGGAGCTAGTCAAAAAAAGTACTAACAAAACAAAAGGGACAAGTGACCTTGTAAGAAGTCCTCAGACAGATCGGCCTTAGAGCAAGAACTATTGACAGTGATTGAATATTTATGAGTTTCTACGTGAGTACATCAAGTCTGGTTACCATGTGTTTCACTGGAGCATAGACATTGGGGTTTGGGGGTGTGGTTTTTTTCCCACTTACTACTCACTCAATGAGGAATTCCTATTTACTTAATTTGTAGTAGAAGTGAGAAGGTTGTAAAACGATGTGGCAGTTAAATCTTTCCCTTGCAATATGAATGTGTATATGTTGAAACCATTCAACAGTCTTCATATATTTTCAATTAGGCTCATGGATGAAATGGAATTAGATAATCTTTTTCATTGGGATAAGTAACTGTCACAGCGACTTACCGTCCAACCACCATAATCTACCTCGTTGTTACAGAAAACTTCAAACGGTTCTGAATATCCATCTGGTTTGATTAAATATACTCCGTTAGAAATCGTAGACCAGCATTCACTTTTTATTTCGTTACAATCTCTCGAGTACTGAGGACGTTGATAGAAGAAATACAATTCGCCTGGGAAATAATTTAAAACCACGATTTACTCTGATATGAAAGTGTTGTTTCAGAACTTTTCGTCTTTTTATTTACAGAAGTGATAAGTAATTTGCTCATAGCTGTAGAATCGGTTGGGAACAATACCAAGCCATACTGAATACTGTTATGTTCACACCACTTTACAAACACTATTTTACAACAATTGTTTTTCGTCATAACTTTGCCCCTCAAGGAAATATTGACTCTCATTGAGATATGTTTCTGAAGAAACATCAAAGATCTACTCACCTAAATTTGTATTTGATTCTCCTGTCATCTGCAAAAGATGATTAGTAGTTTGTTGTATCAAATCAAAAGTCTTAACGTCTCTATTTTCTTGACATAAAATAGAACATCTAAAACTTTGTTACTTCAATGCTTTTGACAAATACTCTCCTACTTTCCCCCAACATAAGAGGATTTCATTTACAAAGTCATATTAACCCAATTATCAAAACCATTCTGCTGCAATGTTTCTCCTAACAGAAGAGTGACAGTGATTAACACTCAATTGTTATTTGATGCCACGTGACGCCAGGTAAGGACTTTTATTTTTTTTTTCAAACTCATTTTTGAGAGAGAGAGAGCTGCTGGTGTGTGCATGAGTAATCTACTTGCCTTATTTTTCTTAGTATAAAATTGCTCAGCAAAGTATCATGCATGAGGAAAGCAATGCATCCATGTCCCACACTTTTTTGTATGTAAAGATTTCTTTTCCCCTGAGTAGACATTTTTACACTATTGCAGGGACTGAATGCGATAGTTTGCATTCAATGTTTAAAGATGTAGAAAATTGAGGTTAATTGTGTCCTTTCACTGCAGTCACTAAGGTAGGTAGGGCCTATCGTTCCAAGACAAGATTCCTTGAAGTCCAATAAAAACCTATTTTATCTGTATCTTGTTCAAAAGCAGAAAAAGTTAGCGACATTTCTGAAGTTATCTTGCTATTCACCGTTATGTACATTCCGAAGATTATGTGTTTTGGCATTTCTGTTACACAGTTCTGAAATAGTTTTCACTATTTGCCATAGTCATTCAATGGCGCTTACTGCATATTTGCCCTCAAACAGCCATGGGTACCATCCAACCTTGCAAGTTAGGGAAGCAAAGACCCACAAAAAGCACCTTGTTCTTAGAGTCATAACATCTTAGACATTAGGGACTCTATTTCAAGGTGGGTCTGAATACTTTGCCCGAATATCCGAAGAAAATAATAGAAGAAAAGTAACATGGTTTCCGGAAAAGAACAAATGATATGCCGAATAAGATATACCCGAATAAGAAAGTTTCGCCCCTTACCCTGTCTTCTAAACCTAAGAGTGATTTCCGTGATATTTTAACCCCAAAGAATTTGCCTTGCTAATCGATGGAGTGGTTGTACACATTGTATTGATGTTTTCAAACAACTACAACTAAAGTGGTTCTAAACTTCAAGGAAGTTATTTTAAAATAAAATTCAGGCAGGAAATTATTTTGTTGTACTTAATAATGCAAGTTAACATACATTACAGGCCGTAAGCAGAAGTGACACAGAGAATTATCTGACGATCACAAGGTGACAGAAGCCTCCACAACGAGGAAAGAGGGAAAAAGCAGGAAGAAACCCTGGCAAGGATGATAGAATGCTGATAGGGTGGGCGACGCTAGATTTCCGTGCGCGAAGATATTTGGAAGTTTAATAATTCAAGATATTTGCAAGTGTTGGACTTTCAGTGGATAAAACTGAAAAACTCTGGGCCGATGTTCAATAAGATGTAAAATATGGTGGTTTTTAGTAACAAAATGTAGAAACTTGGGATTAAAATACATTACATTATAAAAAGTTTGGGTATTTATCTGAAAAAATTCCTCTGAAAGGAAACTAAGAAACCATTGGCACCGACTCGCCAACGTCAGAAAAGCATACTTCAACGAAACTATTAAGACTCCAATCGAAGTGACAAGGTTTTCCCGATCGAGAGGCCAGTCTTAGTTCAGGGAAGAAGGAGGGTGATGCATCCCCAACCCTCAGCCACACCTCCCCCGCCACTCCTGCTTCTTAGTCAAACACAATAATACGTGATAATGCAAAGAAAATTGTCTATAGGTTTTTCTTATTTCAAGGTTTTGAGTTTCGAACCTTTCGTATACGTACTCCTTTGTACAAAAGCATCCTACTCCCTGATCATAGTAATTTTTTGTACTAATTTAAAGAAATCCATACGTATATAATATTAATCATTAGTTTAACAAATTTAAAACAATAAAATTTTTATTTTATTTATGATGTCATTACTTAAGTAACCACTGAGTTTATAAAAACTCTGTGTAACATGTTTGTTACGTTACTATTGTATGAAATTTTGCATGTTACCTCAATAGTAAATGACCTTTAACAATGGAGGTGACGGAGGAAGAGGTGATGTTCCAAAGAAAGGTGTGCCTAGTCACTAAGTCCTGGTCAAGTTAATCAGGGAGGTGGTAGTAGCTTCCATCTCAGTCAGCTAACAGTTTTTCTGGGCGTTTGTGGCCCAGGATAAAACTTTGCACTTATTCGGGGAAGCTTTCCGGTCAATTCAAATTCAGTCATGTCCATCGAATTATTCTTTTTAATTTCTCTAGGAAAAATTCAACCAGTTTAAAGTTAAAGCTAGCTTTAAAAGTTAAGTAAATGCTCTAATTTTGTTTTGAAGGAAGATCTTAAGTAATACCTTTAGAAGTATATTGTTGTGGTATTTTCTTCTTAACGTTTGCTACGAAACTACAGAGCGCTTATAAAATCAAAGTTGCATTAAATCTGCGCAGTTTGAGGGTTTCTGCAAAGATCCTTTAAAAAGAAAAACAATATAATACAATGTTAGGCATTTTCTGTCCATTTAGTCCATTTTCCTAAGTAATCATTTTTCCCAAAAGTTGAATAAGTCGTTAAGAGGTACTATTAAAGCAAAAACATTAGCAGTGGCTGTAGCTTACATGTAACACGTACATGGAAGTTATAATGCACGTGGTGGGGGGCTCACCCAAGGATTGCTACATTGACTGGTAAAAACGATTTTGTGTTTTGGAGTGCAATCAACGCTTATTTGAAAAAAACGTCTTTTTCCATACAAGCGTCCTAGGATAAACAATAGATGCAAGACCAGTAGCCAGGCTTCCAACATGATAACTTGTCTAAGTGGCGACTACTGTCAAAACTATGGTAACGACAGAAAGTGACGCTGTCACTTACTGCCTGGGAAATAGTGTACCCCTGAGAATATGCCATCGAACGTATAGTAACTTAAAGGACTTTTACTGTCGACTTCTGTCACTTCGTTCTGAGAAGTACTTTAGTTTCCGCTCTTTCTAGGCACCTTTCAACTTCACGTCTATTCATTTCCTTTTTTGCCTTCAGAAGTATCTGAAATGTTTTAGCTTTATTGCGCAGTTGTATTACAGTTGTTTTCACCTGACCATAATATAAAAGGGTAAAGTTTGTTCCTTGTTAGAAATGGTACCTCTTAACGACTTATACAACCTTTAGGGAGAAAACATTACTTGAGAAAATTGACTAAAAAGACAAAATGCCTCAGATTAAACCACGGAGAATCTGGAATGTTAACTTTTCCAAGGACCTTAGTGGTCCCATACTCTCAACCACTAGGGCTTTGTGCAAACGCTGATTGTTGTTAATTTTATGCCCCGTCGACTTTTGTGAAGGTAATGGCGGTTCTAATGGACGCAGAAGCTGTCGCCAATTAAAAAGTATGTTTTTACACTCAATTTTGAAGTGCCAGATTTTTTGACGTCGGTCCCATCCACGGTGGAGATGAGTTCTGCTTTGATCCTGTACGACTACCCTCTTGTACTCTAATGAAAGGGTCGATTACCTTATTCACTACTGTTGGAGAATATTCACCGCGCCTGATGTAGGATCTCCCACCAACTTAGAACGTATTAGTAGTAATATAACTAAACGTTCTCCCTGTTCACTCCGAAGGAGAAATTTTGATTTTTCGAGTGACACCATCGCCTTCTTGCAGCAACATTGGAGACGTGTTTATTTTCTCCTCACAAATTGCATTCGAGCTGTGACGATAGTTGTTGTAAATACATTTGAAATTGCCTTTAATACAGAAATATTTCCGCTAGCATTCGAAACAAAAAGTAATCTATACAGTTCTCAAAAGGTTTATCTATTTTTGACTCTCTTTCTGATGCAGCAAACACCCTGGGGATCGAACCAGGGGGCTAATGCTTGGACAGGAGAAAAAACTTCCCAAATCCCTTTAAAGACGACGATCATACCGCGAAGGTTAACCTCATAAAACTTGGTAACTCCACTAATCCCTCTCCCTTTTACTTCATTGAAGATTCATAAGCTTAAAATGTGTCAGGTACTAAGTACAATAGGTACATGTCGTTTTCTACATCTTGATGAGAACATCGTTGAATTTTGTCTATTACTTAGGCATTACCAGTCGCTTTAAATGAAGATTAAATTGCTTGTTTCGTGTTGTGTCGCTTACTCATAAGTCATGCTTTGATTCCTTGTTAAAGGTCTTATTCAGAGGCAAAGTGCATTTTCGTTTCATTGGGAGTGAGCAGAAACTGCTGTTTGTCCTGACCCCAACACACCTCGAATTTTTAGAGTACTCCTTGGCACTGCTGAGAAAATACGTTCTAAAAATACGATAAAACGGCCAGAAATTGTGATTTCAAATGACTGAGGCTAAGGTCAAGCATATGACGTCACTGGCCGGAGTCGTGTTGACATGCATAGGAATAACGATATACAAACGTAGTCATAGGCATATATGAGCATACTTTCAGCACAAACCAGTAAAGAATTGACAGACAAATATTTCTTGAAAGAGATACGATGAAGTTTTTAAAGCTTTTGCCTATATCATGAAGGGGATCACATACTACATGATTGGGTTTTTTTCCTTAAAAACAACAGTTCATCGTCTAGTTGGTAAACGTCATAGAGCGATTTACCAACTTGACCTTCCCTTCACCTTATCTTGCTCCTTTTCTTCTGAAAAGAGACTTAGGTTAGATGGACTGAGATTTTTGGAAGGAATTGCTGACCGATATGGAAAGAAAAAAAAAAAAAACTCGTACATCCTTTCACCCCTCCTCCCTCTCCCCAAAACGGATTATAAACACCTAAAAACAGTAAAAAAGAACAACAATATAGAACAGATACTGTGTATATTTACTAAGACATTATCTATTTGAGATTCAGCCAATCAGCACTTAGAATTGTAGGTATTCTCTTTCACGTCCAAATAGTTGCATATAATTAAAAGTAAACAAGCCACGAAAAAAAAGGGAAAAAAAGAAAATTTCAAGGTCCTACAACTTGCTGTTGACAGCCCAGCAATTATCTTTAAGCCACAACCATTGGCCAGACTTCCGAATTTTCAGAATTGCTCCGAGGAGTTCACTGATCGAGTTTTAACATTACGACTTTGAGATTCTTTGAGCAAGGGGTTTGCAAAGTTTGGCGTCAGCCTGAGGAACACATTGAAAAGAATTGATTTCGGAAGGAGAGAGGCTGTTAGACAAACTTCCCATGTCATCACTCATGAACTTGAAGGGTAAAGACAAGTTGAGGCACACCAGAAAGCCCAAGACGAAGACCTGGCGTAGCCTGCAAAGAATATCTGATACAAACCAAACAGCTCTCTTTTTAGGGCTACTAATTTCTTCCGAAAGAGCCGCTTCTTTCCTCTGCAAACATGCTCAAAGTGTAAGATACTCAAACGTTAAGTTGCTTTTTCTTCTTTTTACAAGACGAAGACCTGGCGTAGGCCTAGCTTGCAAAGAAAACCTGATACAAACCAAACAGCTCTCTTTTTTAGGGCTACTAATTTCTTCCGAAAGAGCGGCTTCTTTCCTCTGCAAACATGCTTAAAATGTAAGATACTCTATAACGTTAAGTCGTTTTTTTCATCTTTTGCAAGTCGACTCGAACTTAATGCTAAACCGTAAACGTTAGAGCTAACGAGTAACGTTACTAGGCCTTGGCCTATAGCTAACTAGCCTGTTCTCCGCCTAACGTTAGCTTAGGCAAGTACTAGTAGGACTAGGACGTATTCCAGGCCTACTCTAAAACCTTCCTACCTACGCTGACTAAAAAACGTAAATTTAATTTGATCATTACAAGAATAAATCTTTACTACTATGCTGTGCAATTTTCGCAATTTCCGATTACCAAGTGTAACTTAGGCTACTATAGTAGCCTATGTTACTATCCTACTACGACTAACAGTTAGTACTAACTTTACTATATATTATACACTGCTTGCAGTACTGGTACGGTACATGCTGGCTAGCTGTGCGCTCGCGCTAGTACTACCCGACAGCTCGACTCCGGCCGGTGACGTCATAGTTTGACCTGTCGAAGAAATCACGTGATGTTATCGTTTCAGTATGGGCCAAAAACAAAAAAGTTTTCAGAAAATGATTAAAAATAGAAAACGCGAATTTTTTGCTTTGTTTTTCCTGTAGAAAAATAATATAAAATTCTAGTATACCTAAAATTATGCTTCTGAGTCGATTGCATGACCCTTATTTGCCTCTGAATAAGACCATTAAAATCTAAATATGTATAAACCCTTTTCAACATGCACAATTATTGAGAATTTGGTCCAAATTTCACTGCAAAGTAGAGACTCGTAACTGTCTGCTCATTTGCATATGGAATTGATATTTACTCCCCAGTACCAGCATCTATTCTTATGAAGCAATAACGAGTCGTTTTGAATTTTTACTCTGCATTTCTTATTTAGCGGTCGGCATATTCCTCGGCATTAAATGACTGTTCAATTTAATCAATGAGGTTGCCAAGGATAAGAAGTGTAAATTGTAAGTGCTAAACAAAAGAATCGGAAAGCAGTTAGTCTCATCACCGAACATTTATAGGATTATCTCCTCACGCATGTCCGGGTCTTATTGGATAAGCATAAATTAAAGTAGAACTTTGTTCTCCTCTCCAGGTAGTAGCCCCATGTTAGAACAAAATATGTGAAGGGTACTACTTTCGAGATCAATCCACATTGAAAGTTGTCAAACAAAACAGCTTAGCAAGACCAAGAGTTTCTCATTAGCACTAAGTACTTCTTCCTTCAGTGTGAACTTCATGTATTCACCTTAAGGCACATGAAACGGTCCAAAGACAACAGTGAGTTGAGAACAGGTGATAAACCCAAAGAAACAATAAAATGTAGGGGATAAAGAATGAATGGGACTAGATTGTCTCGTTTAACTACCGGTATTTCGAAATACAACTGCATGCACATTTAACAACCCACCACAATAATCATTTCACAATGTCAATAGCAGTATAAGTCGTGCTTTCATGTCATCTGAGTGATGATGGGGCTTTTTTAGGATGGTGGCTTATGGATTTCGAAGAGCTTTCCAGCAGTGAGTTATTCCGCCAGATTTCCAACTAGGGGTTATAACGAAGCCAACCATACCTCCGATAGTTTCATTAAGAGGGTCGAAAATATATGTTTCAAACCATGTAAATAAAACCGTAGGTTCTTTTGTTTTTTCGGCCGCACTGTGACTGGATGGATCCCCTAGAGTTCCATGATGCCCAGAGGTCCCCTCAAACTATGCAATAGGAATTAAAGCAGTGATTGAGGTGAGTGCAGCGAAAGGGACCGGAACGAAAGTTTCAAATACTTTTTTTGGTTTTTACAACATATATAATTCCAAAAGGCACAATTCCATTAAAATTCAGTTTAAAAATTTAACATCCCACTTTCCGATCTTTCCAAGTATATGCAAGAATATATTAACTTCTCGATTGAGGACTTTGTACACCTGTGGTTACGTTAATCCCATATGTCTAGAACATGACTAACCTTAATGTGGGTTCGTTTCGGTTTTGACAAAAAAATAAAAATGTTCATTTGTGCTATGAACTCTGTGTAATAACATTTAGAGAATATGTTTCATCTTTCTTTAAGACGTCCTTTAACCCAAAGAGGCAAACATAATTCAGTATTTCAGCAAAATTAAAGTCCCAATACGACTTTCCTGAAAAATTTCAATGGCACAGGACAAGAGGTGCCCCATGTTCTTGAGACAAAAATATAACCAAGAGAACGCTTTTTAGAAGAAAAGACTTAGGTAGAAGGGTATAAAACAAAAACAATAAAATACAGTAACAGTAATTCAAACAACTGTAGAATATGCATTTTGTTTCCTCTGTAGGCAGTCATTGGCATTTATGAATATTCATTCATCAGCTGCTTCGAGATCACATCATGTCGACCACTGTCCAGCACGATGCAGCCAATGTACATCTACTGCATTGGAGATCGCTTACCGTATTTTCATTGTCCACTAATCAACAACGAATGTTAGGCTACGATGTGATTGAGGCACGAAAAATGTAGGTATAGGGCTGACACACACAAGCAGTCAACTTGAGCGACATTGGCGGCCGGACTGCGGCTGTGCATGTTCGTATGGCCTACCTGTATTTTGCCTCGCTGTGCCAGGCAACGTTATCTTGCTTAGGATTTCAGCTGAGGTTTTTCTCCTTCTTCATGTTAGTTGTGCAGCAATTTTGTTGGAGTGGGTAATTATTTCTAACTACAATTCAGTTCTTAGCCTACACTAACCTGAGTATAGTCCTAGGCTGTTTGTGTAGTCCATCCGTCGAATAACAGGCAAATGCTCTGCACTGTTTACGTGCGTGCATTTCACTACAGTTGAGCATGTAGGCATGGTGCCTATAGTTGTTTATTCATGAAAAATCCTAAACAAACAGACTTTCATTGGTTCATACTCCTGACTGATAGGTTCATTACGAGGAGACGAGGAGAGAGGGAACCTGGCGAGAGTCGAGTTACTTAAAAAAGCCGCAAAACCGCTTTTGGTCTGTGTGTAAGCCATGCAGCAAGGTTTGGTAACAACGCCATGAACTTCTGTATGATCTATTCTGCAATGGCTCCATGGTATGATATTCCACAGTGGTATAAGATAATTTACTTTCGTGATGACAGCTGTAGTCTTTAAATAAGGAACACATTTATGTTTTGTCTGAAGAAATACAAATAGTTGCCAAAGTACTCTACGAAGACATTTCTTACAAGCAGTATTTACATACGTCGGCTTAATTGACCCGCCCTTTAAGTTTGTACAATGTAATAAGATGGACTCAGCGATTAGTCTGGTCTCGGTATATAATTAGTTCACTGGGTAGCAGTATGCAAGGGTTTATTGGTGATATGTTTCATTTCTACAACCATTTGCTAATGGAAAACGAATAAACCACACGTTAAATTCGTCCTTATACAATTTATGAAAAGTACATGAGGTAGGCAGAGAGTCCCGAACTGTAATAGTCCCTCCAATGTTGTTTTATGGAATACCAATATACATATTTGCAGGGGTTACACGGGTGCATATTTCACCAGGACAAAGTGCATAAATAGTGCAATGAAGATGTGTAATGGGTGCTCTCACAGTAAACAAATCTGTTTATTTTGGTAATACATATATAACAGGCTGTAAAAGTTTCAAAACCAAATAAATATGACATATCTTTTTTAATCAAATGTTGCCGTTGTTCAAACTACTGTTTTCATATACAGTCTAATAACCTTAACAACATTATGAAACGAACGGAATAACATGTAATCGAATTACCTCTTCCAACAACTGAAAATAGTCAAGGAGTCCTAATAAGAACAATAAATGAATCGGAACTTAATAAGCAATTAAAGAACCAAAATATTACGTCGTTATGTTTTGCATAGAATGAATAAAAGTCCATTTGCTCAACCTGCAATAGTCTTTTTCACCAAGATTACAACATAGTACTGAAACCAATGTCCAATCGTCATGCAGAGGATGGGCGAACTTTCATCTCCGCGGAGTTTAAGTTGCAGTAGTTGTTGTAATAAAAATAATAATAGTACCAGAAGATGTTCTTTCCGTTTCCTCCGTTGTAGTCACTGTTGAGGTTTGAATAGCTGCCCCAGCCCTTGCAACTTTGCCCTGTTTCAAAATTTCCGCAATACGTTTGATGGCATTCAGAACAATAAATATTGGTAAACCACCAGCCTCCTTTATGTCCTTCTGCTAAGTTGTGATCGCTGCATCCGTCGTTGTCCTGGTTGCGTGTGCTGAATTGGGTGCCGTTATGGTAATTCATACCATTGCCTGCATGACATGTGAAAAATCTCAGTTCAAAGCTTTGTGACAGTTAATACAGTGTTGTGCAGGGAAAGCGACATGAAATTTGCATTTGATATTGGAACAAGACTAACGTTTCATCAAACTTCAAATATATCGTTAATGGTTCGTTACTTTATCAGAAATGTTACTGTTTTCATGTTCACTACAGGATAGCTGCCGAAGGATATTACCAAAATTGTGGCATTACCAGATACATTCCAAGCTGAAAAAGTGGCAATTAGATTTTAATGGCTCAAGAAATTGAAGTAAAAAATGGTTTAGGAAAAACCTAGGGACACATGCTAGGTAACTTTTGTTCGAGAACAAACTTGCAACAATTAAAACACAGATACAGTCTTGATTTATATTGTCTATTTCAGCTAGTCTATTAAAAAATTGGGAGCAAAATTTAATATCGTTCAAACACAATGTAGCTGAAATCAGGTCCGCAATATTTAAAGAAGGGCTCTAACGGAGCATTTACATCCCTTTTATTTGCTTGTGCCAGTGGCTTTTTACTGGGCCTTATGTTCTGAATATAATATCACAAACTTGATAATAAAAAACTTACCCATTAATAATGAATGTTTCTTTGGATTTTTCTTTCATTTCATTTCTTAATATTTTAACTAAAGCGTTGTCAGAGGGCTTCGCCACAACTACACATTTTCTTTTTTTAATAAAATCGTTGTACTATAACATGGCAAATACGATGGTTCCTACGGACAGAACAGGTACATTGTTCCCTGAGACAATCGTAATGTGTAAAGAAATACAATTACATAAAACCGTACTGACATTAAAAATATGCAGGACACCTGTAGACGTAGTAAAGAACCATCTTGCTCTTCAGCTTGCGCAATCATCACTCTTTTTATGTGTACTGCTATATTGATATAAGAATATCAGGTTAACTTACGATATTATGTCAGAAAATCATATATAAGTTTAGTCCTGACAGTGTAATGAACAACGTGTAGCAAATTTGGCCAAAAAAGGAAAGTTTGCCTGTCCACATCTCTATAGGTCGCAGCAAACAATGTGGGAAAATTAAGTGTGGGATCCAAAGTTAAACAGCAACATACAATAAGGACGAAAACAGCCTATGCGTTTTGCTGTGGACGGCATATTTATATAGGGTACTGTGTTAATGTACTTTTAAATACAGCGTTCGGCATCGCTAATAAATCACCGCTATTAACTTTAAAGTGTTTGGTGAACGACTTTGTGGCTCATAAATAGGTTTTTTATTTCTGATTTCCAGCAGTGTGATAAAACTAAGGTCAGAAATTAATTAAACACGTAACATACATTGACTTTTTTGAACAAAGAGTAGCTGTGCTAATAACCAGATTGCATTGCCTTGATTTCAAAAAGGCACATCTTAATTTCACACGTAGGCCTGTCTCGATATTGCATTGCAAAGTTAATTGACCTTTCGTAATGCAAAAGATTTACCTGAGCTTCCAGAATAACTACCAATACTCAGTCGGTAATTCGTGCTTACATCACCAATTTCGAAGAAGGCATACTCTTCATATTTAGGGGATCCGTCAGATGTAACTATGTCAACACGTAACTTATACCTTGCCTGGTTTGTTAGGTAATACATTTGTTCATTTCCAAGCCAGAAGTCGTAACCAGCCTCTCGAGAACCAAACCCTTGTTCGTGTTCATTCCAGTCACACTAAAAATCCGTTACACCGTCAATACGACGCTGGAAGACCTGTTAAAACAGGAACAGCAGTAATACTATAGCTTGATTGTAAAAGTTCATGAAGACAATTTAACAACAAATGTGACCATTTATTAAGTAGCAAACGTCATAGTTAAACAAATTAGTATGATCAGAAGTGATATCATAATGGGACCTATCGCTAAAAGGTCTCTTTCGGGTGGGTAATGTTTACCGTTGCGAATATTATAGGTGTACAACTAGTGGATGCATTCTTATAATACAAAAACTCTCTAGAAAATTGACTTTATGGCTCAAAAGGGTGTATGTAACCTACCGTCCATCCGCCACCATCTGTTGTCATATCACAGAAAACAGTGAATGGGGATTTTGTCCAACCTGTAGGCATTATGGTATATACGCCATTCGTTACGTGACCGGATTGTAGTGCATGGTAGCAGTCTGTGAAACTACTTCGAACGCAAGTCTTGCCGTTCCCTTCAAAACCGTCATTACAGTAGCATTTTCGAATTCCGTCTCTAACTGTACATGTAGCATCAGTGCTGCATTCAAAGTGGGTATTACAGCTTGGCTGATTGTTGATGCAAGTACAATTTTGTGTGCAGTCCTCATTAATGTAGGATTCACCATTCTGAAATGACACAGTACAAAAATATATCATAAGTTTTAATCTTTTACAATATGTTATATTTTTTGCAAGAATTAAAGTTCCTACTGCTAAATGATGACCAATTAGTGTTACTTACCGATATGTATGTATTTGTTTGGGTCACAAGACAGCCTTTAGGTAAACAAGTTTCTATGCAGTCAGTATGGCAATCCCTCTGACTGATGAGATCGGTACACACGTCTTGGCAAGAACAATTCTCTCGCCTCATGGTAAATAGACATGTTGACACAACACAGCCTAAATTTAAACAAAATGAATAAAATGAAAGTAATGTTTTGGTATAATGTTTTATTGCAAATGCATCCCTTAGGGAAAGATAATCTTCGCAATATTTAAAGTTAGCTAAAGTATAGCAGAAATATGAGAATCTTGGAGATTGAGACAAAAAATGTCAACGCCCACCGATAACGAAAATTGCATTTCGCTAATGCTTCCTAACAGTTAAACCACTCTAAAAACCTAAAGCTCTAAGGTTTAGTAATTCCTTGCCGAAAGGAAATGTTTTACCGCACTAAGGTTACCCGTTAAAGTTATCCTTCTTGAGATAAGAAGGTGTTTTTACAATTTGACCTCTCGTGACAGGGGTTTCCACAATTTCATCTCTTTCTATTTTAAATGATCTGCGACGGCCAACAAAATAACTGAGCTATTGAACGCAATATTTGGGACTTCCAAATGTCAACTATGAAATTCGTCCATATCATTCTTTATGATAAATCGTGCTTACAACGGTTTGACTTTAGGACCTCATAGTGACTCCAAATGTACTCTGACTTTTGTTTTGTGACGTGTGGTTACCTCAAATAATCTCTGACTTTCCTTAAAACGAAAGAGTTTTCTCTTCATATGAAAACTGCATTTGCCAAGTGTAAACAGTTTCTGTCATTCCTAATTTGAGATAACGTGTTCACAAGCATTTTCTCGGTTTTTGTAGTTTCACCTCCGGTGACCTAATGTAACCTTTTGCCTCTACCAAAAAGATAGGGTTCATTTACTGACCATTACGTCTCTATATTCTAAGTATGAAAGTATCTGGCCTCCACCAAAATCAACATGATTCGTCCTCTTAATATGATAAATTAATACATCATGTATTACAAATATCCGCCATTGATATCTTGAGATATCGTGTAACAATATACGCATCACAAACACATAGATAAATACGAACATGCACAAAGACATACACTCTCCTGCGTAACTGCATGGGTTCCCTCTGCCTTCGGAAAGCAATCGAAGACGATCAATAGGAATCTTTACATAACGCTACACAATTGTGAAGGGTTGAAGTTAATTATTATGGGAATTCAATACTCACTGATGTTACCGCGAAACCCTTGTGCAGACACTATTGCGTAATCACTCCACTCATCACTGATACGGAAAGAATCGTAAATGACATAAAAAGATGATCCGTTAGCCAAAACAATGTCGATACGGAGCTCGTATACCTCTTGATTTGTTAAAAAGGACAGTTTGTCGTGTCCAATCCAAAATTCTCTCGACAAGAAGCCAAATCCTCTTACATAATCTTCCCAATTTCTTTTGAAGGTCAAGGTACCATCAATCAGCCTTTGAATAACCTATTAGAATTATATACATAATGGTTTTATTAAGATATTATTTTCTCACATTGTTACAGTGTGATTTTGATGTAATTGAACGTGACGCCGACTTAGCTAGTTAATGTCTGGTTGTATTTCAAATCATCGGTTAAATAGTTACCAATTTGAGGATTAAAAGTCACATTCAAGGAACTAAAATACCTAGAACACGTTTCGAATTAAAGCAGTTATTTTGTTAGAGAAAATTTTGTAGCAATCATAGGTAAATTATAATAATTTATTTTACGGAGGTACTACGTACTTAAGTGTATGGTAATACTACTGAAAAATTCCTTTAGCAAAGTGATCCAACTCTTGAAGGATTCAAAAACAGATTTAACTATAATAATCTACTTAGCGATCTGCCATTTCCAATTGGTAAGATTTAAGATTCATTTGAAAGCACTTAAATATTCGCGTCGAGAACTGTGTTGTCATTTTATTATACTTAACTAGACCAAATGTCTGGTCCAATTGAGGAAAATGTGTATCCCTATAAACATGCGAAATAAACACACTTTTGCCTTATTTCAAACTCCACAAAAGAAACAAAAGTAAACACTTATGCCTGCCATAGCTGTTCCACCCCACGCGATCACTAAAAGAAGTTAAAGTATCAAGAGGCCTTTCGAGGGACAGCTTATGCACATTTGGTGAAATGTGGGTGCTGATTGCTCCAAGGTTTGGGTTGATCAGATCCAATGCGAAAACACATCATTTAAATTTGCATAACGTCCAGCCACCAGAAGAAATGTCATTGTTACAGTAGACTTCAAAGGGCTGTGGATATCCAACTGGTTTGATATTATATACACCGCTATAATTACGAGATGAACACTGGTCAAGGACCTCTTTACAGTCTTTTGGCTATTCTTGTTGATGGTAGTAGATGTAAGATAAACCTGCCACGAAACATTATCATAACAAGTGTGGTTAATATGTGTCCACAGTTACGTTACTGGTGACAATAATCATTTAACCAAATATGGTACAGGAATTTCTCAAATGAAAAAAAATATTCCCTAAATTTGCCTCATTAGTAGTAACTCGTTCCAATGACGCTATTACCTAACTTTTGGGATAGGCCTTAGACTGTTTAATGTACAAATAACAAAAAATCAGAATTCAGATGAGCTGATTAACTCAAAATGGAAAAATCACGAAACTGAAATTAAGTTGCTTATTTTTAACCAGTGTATTGAAATATGTAAAATCACTTAAACCAGTCTATGAATTTCATTTATTATAAACTTCAAGTCACCAAAGAAAGACAATTGTGTGTGACCCGATGCTTTAAAAGTAAGTGTCGATTACAAATGTGATTCACCACAAATATTTAGGATAGTCTTATTTTAAGTATCGAGAATGTTACAGTTACTGTGATAATTTCAGTTGATCTCTCGTAACAAAAGATCATAATATCATCCGAAATGAATACTTAGATCAAGAATAGATAAATTCCTTCTTCCAAATGGAATCGTGCAGTAAGTAGCTGCTGTTAGATTTTGTAGTAGCGGGGGTGTTCAGAAAACAACCAGATTTGCTGACAAAAAGAACTCTTAAGTGATGTATGGAGCATATGCGTTCTTTGATATCACAATTGATGAATCGGACAACATCTTGATGATGATAAAATCAAACGTCTTTACAAAATAGTGATGTTTTTCTTAGCATTCGGGGTAAGATACTTGTTGAAAAGAACAATATTTTACCTGCACTGTTTTCAACTTCAAACACGTAATTTAACACAGTCATGACTTAACAAGTGATAATAAATTATATCCTTGTGTAAAACAAATTAGTCTAGCGAAATATCAAAACAATTGAAACGTATGATACTTCAGTGCACACCAACTGTCTTTTAATGGAAAGATTAATCAAACACATGGCGGATAAAATATAAAGAAATCCGCTACTTTCTTAAATCACCGCCAAACTCGTTTAGGCTTAATTGTACTATTCATTATTTTAAAGCATATTTTTAAGAGACCTGATTTCATTTAGATTGTGAACAATGTCGTACCCTATAGAGCTGCAAGAAACTGTAAATGGTATACTTCAATTTGCATTAAGTTGAAAATGATGGTTCGTTGATTGAATTGCGTATACAAAAAGAATCAAAAACAAATTGCTTGTCACAGAAACGAGGGGTTGACGATTAAGAACACTTTGAGTGCTGAACTTTCAATAAATTTTATATATTATGAGTTACCCATTGATCAACAATATGAAGGAGCACATGTGTGTTTAGGCAAGTTGTTCCGCTTTGCACTTACTCCGTATTACGTTGCTACTACTGTTTTAATCAATTGTCCTCGAGATGGTGAAAGTCCACAATGGTTTTGGGTGGGGTATACAAAAATTTGTTTAATTCCGCCTAAAGTGTACCTAAAGTCTAAGGTTTAAAAAAATATATGTTACAAAGCTTGAAAAATGAAGCCAAATGGTTCAACTCCCATCTTTACAGGACATTCCTAAGCTGAGATATAAAATGTTGAAGCTTATTCACTCAATTTAAAATGGTGGATTGCGCAATAATGTGTGATGTCATTCTTGTACTACTCAAGTTACAGTCTATGCTTTTCTTTGTTTTTTCAAAAGCCACTGCACCTTGTGCCAAAATGTGATCACTGTTTTACTGTTATAGGGCGACTTGGCTATATAAGTCCTCTCCGTACAACATACCATGCAAGGGAACTATAATTGTTTCAAGGTCCTACAAACATCTTAATTTCAAAAGGAAACAAAAGCAGTTCATGTGAGTTGTACAAGAAGGACTTCTCAAATCATTGCGCAATCGACTATTTTAAATTAAGTGAATACATTTCAACATTTTATATCTCAGCAATTGAGTAAGCTATGAAAGTGGGAGTTGGATGAATGAAATTCATTTCAAACCCTAAAATATTTATTTTTGTAATTCTAGACTTTAGGTCCACTTTAAGTAGAGTTTATATCCAAAGATATAACGGGGTGAGGTGAACTCTCAAAGATGTTTTATCAGATGTAGTAAAAACAATCGATAAAGAGTGAAACGTTTTGGGTTATCGTTGTATCTTCCAAAGTGCAATAGAATTGTGTACCGTATCAGATCGGGTAAATAACAGAGTACCGAATTTTGCATCCAATAAAAAGGAAAGTCTGAGTCTGATTACATGTGTGTAGCTGTTGAACTGTTTGTGGGATAAATTATGAAACGAAAGGCATCATTTGTCCATGACATTTTTGTGAAACTTTATTGTGATTCCTAATGGGAAAGGCCTATAGTGTAGTGAACGATCAGAATACAAGTCCCAAGTAATACCCATGACTGGAAATATTGAATATCACAAATTATAATAAGGGACTACCCATTTATAAAAGCTCACGGTTCTTTTACATACGGTCAACGTTTTCAAGCATCTTATGATGTTGTTTTCACTAATTTTGATGGATAATGTGGGAGTATAGGGGAAGAAATAAATAGAGTGTGCAAAATTGTTCTATCTACACATCACCGTTTAATTTCTGACACACGGTTTAAACTAAACTCAAATATAATGTTGTCTTTCTAAAATGTTATCACAAATGTGAAAAGAACAACGTTTGTTTTCTCAAGTTTTTCAATTTTTTTTTTGATTGTCTTGTCTCGCTGTTTGGGCAGAGCACGCTTTCATTTAACAGAGAAGAAAACTTCCTTATTTTTACTGTACATTTTCATAACAAGTAAGGAATGTTTTATAATGGAGGCACTTTTCTTGACACACAGGTTTAAAGTAAATAATTGTTTTTGTTTTTTATTGAGAAAATCCCAAAACATATATACTTTTTTACATAATGATCGAACAAATATATGGAAAAGTATTTGCATTTGCATTTCGTTCAGTTACAAATAGTACAAGAAATCACAACTCAGAGGATTGCATAAGGAGCACATTTTCCCACTCCGACCAGACATTAAAAGATCGATTATGATTGCAGTCTATACCGCTGACATATTTTTCTACTTTTAAGTATTCACTTAAATCACAAAGAAAGACGATAAAGTAGGTCTAACAGACTTACATTTCTAAACATGGTATTTAAATATGACAGCTAAGTATTTAAGTGCCCGAATATCTGTGTTATTGCCTTGATAACCTAAAATTAAACTTTTATTTGAAAAATAAAAAGTCTTTGATAATTTTTCTGTTGTCCACGAATTAAGTTGATCAATTAAATGCTTTATAATAGGGCACATGCAGAATTAATGTAATATCGTTTCAATCGTTTCAAGTTTTTCAAGTTTTAGAAATTCAGGTTTCCATTCAAGAAACCTGTAAGCTAATTTCTTCTCCGTGTTTGCTCACACAAAGCTAACACAATTATCATGATAGGCCTATCCGCAAACAATTCTAAACGAGGGTGACTTTTATCGTGTTTCCGTTAATATTTCTACAGTAAATTGTTTGGAAATTTTTACTACTACATCACTTTTTCTTTTTAATTGAAAAGTGTCACCTTCCACTCAACATAGCTCTGAAATCATATCAGGTACTGTCTGATAGATTTTTTTTATCGACGAACGTTTGCACCAAAGCTGTTTTTTTAAGAATTGATGTGGATAAATTTTTCAGTCTACTTACAACTTTAACAGCCAATATATCATGACATAATGTGCGCTATATAATTCAAAACGCTTTGAAGCAAGAAATGTTTTTCTGTGTTGCTGATAGAATAGTTAAAGACAAAATCCACCATAACTCTTTGTTATGTTTTGTAATAGCTACATATCAGTTATTCTCACAGCTTAATAGATAGATGACAGATTTTTACATTTACCAACATTATTAAAATGCTTGAGCCAGTTACCTGTATTTTATGAGATCTTTTAACTGGGTACTCAATATAAGTGTGAAGTGGTTTAAACCTTTGTCGATTCTAGTGGTAAATAATGAAGCTCCTTGGATGGATCTCTCTTTAATGGGAGTAACATATGAAGCAATTATAAGTGATTATCTGCAAACTCTTATTTTATAACATATGGTTAGTACTCGTCGTCTAGGTTACTTTTTCCCCTTTTTATTGTGCTTCTTCCAACTAAGTTTTACTTTTATAAATGGTAAATAATTTGTCACCAGTATGGTTGAAAACAATTTAACGTCTGGTATTACTGATATAATACCAACAAACAATAGGCTTCGGTCTAACGTTTGTGTCTGTAAATATTTGTTAACACAGCCGTATGATTAACTTTTCTACGGCTAAACAGGAACATTGTAAGTACTAACCTTGTCTGTATTTCGACAAATATTCAGTACAAGATTTTTTATCAAACTGCCTAACTGTTTATTATGCATTATTTTGAAATCAGATGAACAACTCAATGAAGACTTTTCATTTAATGTTTACTGTTTCTACACCTAACCTCATTTGTTCAGAGGCCGAAACCCTTCGGCACGT
This sequence comes from Holothuria leucospilota, assembly GCA_029531755.1. Classification (NCBI taxonomy): domain Eukaryota; kingdom Metazoa; phylum Echinodermata; class Holothuroidea; order Aspidochirotida; family Holothuriidae; genus Holothuria; species Holothuria leucospilota. The sequence continues at coordinate 47,779,900 of CM055971.1, forward strand.
TTCAGAATTATTTTAATTGTTTCCCTTATCTAACGTATAAAGACATCAATTATTTGAGCGTCTATATAATTTTCGTTGTTTAGAGTAATGTATTAATTAATTTTACAGTATATTGATATAGTTACGGTGGGATGATCTTTTTGGAATTTTTAAAGTCTTTTTTGTATTGAACTGATAGCAAAAAGGAACACTTACCCTCTTGTGTTGAAGTAACTTCAATGCATAGAAGAGATATCGAAAAAAGTAAGAGGACAGTCTTGTATATATATACGCAGAATATTCTTCATTCTGATAGTGCAACTTGACCTTCAATACTGGCATCCAAGAAGAGAATCATATATAATATGACTGAAGTAATACCAACTTATAATTCAAATCTACGGTTTGTTAAAAGGAGATCCGAAAGTTAAACATAACAATAACCTGGTGTAAATGTAGGACGATGTGGTTTATCAAACACTGGTTTGAACGTGGGGGAAATGAAGGCAGGGCCTATAAGGATTCCGTCAATAGGATATTGCCTGTTCATAGAGCAAGATGATAGAGACAGTTCAAGAAAATTTTAAGTAGGTAGCAAGTGAGGGTGCAAAAAACATTCAAATTATAAAGAGTATATCCAAATATGAGTGTAACATACTTTACTTAAGTTGGAAAACTATTGTATACAGTTTTATTCACAGGCTGTATGCTTTATTTATTTCGTAGGTACACACATTTAGAAAGATCACAAAGATGAAAAACATTAGCAACACTATAACAATGCTGGAAACACAAGCATATTGCACAAAGATGATAATCCGACAAGCATATTTTAGTTATAGTAGCAGGAACTTCCAAAGTTGGAACGTGAAATAACATGAAAATATTATCGTTATAAAAGTGAACATGTTACATATTAATCGTCTTTAATGTCCGGTACTAGTGAATAAGTGAATAGAGTAAAAAACCTAGGTCTCCAATACAAGACCAATATTTTAACTACGTAATAGATTGTAGTGTTTCATGCTTAAAAATTTATCAGCTATCACTTGATATCCAACGTTGCATGGATCTTGACCATACGCAATGTAAAGTGAAAAGCTTTAGTATGCTAGCTTTTTTAATATATCTGAATAATTAATGACATATTGTAATAACCGACTTATCACGTAAATCATAACAAATTAACCTATCTAATAGCCAATGATGGGAGTTTAAGAAATACCCAATGCCAAGAATTAGGAATACAACGTGTGTGAAATTACGCATTATCACGTTAACAGTAACGATCCAGAATCAATGCTTCATTCCGCTTAGAAAAGGTAAACTTTTCTAAGAATTGTACTGTACTGTTCTGTTCTGTAACTGAACTGTACTGTTCTGTAGCGTAACTATTGCTGTAGGCACGATGATTTTTCTACACTCATCTGAACATAGGCTATCCAAAAAGTTATGTGATAAGATGTGAATGTAAAATGAGTTTTGAAACGTTCAGAGTTGTTAGGGGAAAGTACTGCCATTACCGGCGGAGTTCCGGGGGGTGCTAATCAACACAGAAGCCTCATTATATTGCAAAATTTTTTTCATTCCGAATTTCTGCAGATTTTATCTCAAAATTTCACAAACATATGTTTTTTTTTTTGGAAGAGATAATTTAGTTATATTTTTTTGCTTTCATACAGCTAAATAGAGAACCATCGACCAAGTATCCATAACAAACGAAGCCTACACTATTTCTGTGTAAGTATAAAATTGTATCCTCTCCCCCGCATAATTTTTAATATCCTTGGACTAACAAAGAGCGATAATTCTATCATTTTTCTGTAAGATAAAACGGCCATACACTGCTAGTATTAGTAATGATTCCGTACTATAGCAGCATAAATACCTTTCCCACAATGTAAATTTTTGTCGTTTAAGACATACGATCAACGATGGACTGATTATCATTGGAAATCCAGGCGTTATATCTGATCAATTTATTCAACTGAAATAACATTGAAATCTTGCTTAGTTTACTTGCTCTATAGTCATTTATTGTTGTCTCCTATTACAACTGAGTGCCACAAACAGAATGACGTCTTTTTCGTCTTTATACAGTTTTAAAAAGTTATTATCTACATCAAAACAATGTCTACTTTTACTTTGGAAGAATAAAAGATTACACTAACCTATAACGATGACTGATTTGAGGAAAATTTTAATACTGAGGGATTCAAGACTATCATATTTTTTTGAAGAGAACCGAGTGAGGGAGATCACTGCCTACAAGTGTTACAACTCCATCCCCCGTTCACATTTTATTCACATAAAGCAGCGGTTTTACACAAAAAACAGAGCGGGCTCTGTAGACGGACTACAGTCGCCTTCTAAGTGGCTACATACCATATCAAAGGTCCAATTCTCTGAGATTGAACCTAAGTAGGTCTTGTTCTAGCCTAAAACCGGTCCAGAGGCTGCATTACTGCATGAATGCATATAGAAGTCGCGGATCCAGAAATTTTGAGGGGGGGCCAAGATAGAAAATCTGATGTGCACCAAAGGTGCACCACGAGCGCGAAGCGCGAGTTCCTACGCGTGGGGTCCAGGGGCGGAGCCCCGGTGCGGGTCCAGGGGGCGAAGCCCCCGGAAGCTCTCGCAATATTGCATTTTAAGAGCACAGAAATCGACCTCCAGTTCTTGTCAGTGAGATTTTATACCTTTTCATGTTTTATGGAGTTTGATGTGTATGGCTCAGTATAAATTACTATATGTACCTGCAGAAGTTCCGTAGAAGATAACTTATCTTAAAACTCTTAAAACGCCAACATTATGAGCCCTTGTAGGTAACTTGAGATGATTTTTGCCATAATGACTGTTTGATTTTCGTTATACAATATTCGGGTTTAGGACGTTAGATGAAACAATTGCGCGCAAAGCGCCCCGAAAATTTGAATTTACATTTAAAACCATTGCTATGACTAACATTGTCAATTCCCTTAATGTGTGTGTATCAATTAGAAGGTGGGTTCGATACTAAGTTTTCAGTTCTCATAAGAAAAGGAGGGTGAAAAAATGAATATCAGTTGCTTTACATCCTTACAATGCTGGCTCCTCTGAAATTACGTTTATGCACACGAATAATTGGCTTATGGTAGAACCCCAGCGATGAGTAATGCGAATACGTTTGGGACCTTATTGATAGTAAAAGGAGCAATTCAAGGCTAAAAGTGCGCAGATCAAGCGAAAATCAAGAAATATTGAGAAGACTTTGCAAAAATCGTGAAAGATTTCAAATGATTTTTGGTAAAAAGTGAGAATACTCCATCACTCAATAAAAACGTACCTCTCTCCGTAAGCGTGAACAATTGTGCGCGAAGCGCGCTGAAAATTTTCGGTATAGAGCCTCCCGGGAGCTCTGCATTAGATGTACACTGAAAAGGGGGACCACAGGACTCTCACAACCTGACATCCATATGGGAGGAGAGATGATATATCACCTTCTTTATGGATTTCTGAAGGTAATACCCTTCAGAAATCTATGACCGATGGTGCCGGTGGGAGTTGGTGATTGGGGGAACCGCAGGTAACTGCTAAACCGTGCCTTTTAGGCAGTGGGATTTTGTATACGCTACATAAAAGAGTGGGAGAGCCTTTTCTTGTTAGTACATGAGAGTGCAATCCCAGGAAGGGGTTTACCCTTCCCTTTGAGAAATTGTTGTTAATTTTAGGGGGCCTATATGCAAAATGGTGGTATCTTTGGGTCATTCTAAAGTGATTGTATGTTTCAAAAATGTCCAAAATTTAGTGAATTCTAACTTTTGTTCGGGTGAAAAAGAGGAGTAAGAGACGGTTAATGTATTGCCTTCAAACCTCTAAAGTCCCAGGAAAAATCATGGGCGTGGATCCATCTCCAAAAGTGGGGGGGGGGGGAACTTTTTCACATTTGTGAATCGCCGTACTGGTGGAAAAAGCAGTGGTGGTAACCAGAATTTGCGTCACGGGAAGGCAATAAGTTTTGTAATCGTCGGCATGGGAGAGGGGTTTAAGGGAAATTTTTCTAGAACTGAATGCCCTCAGATGCGACTTGGTGCAACATAAGTGTAGGATTTTCAGGTTATTTTTCTTCTAAAAATTTCGTTTTCCTAGGCATAATGGCAGTGTGTTCCATCATTTTTGAAAAAGCGAGGGGGACTTTTTGACGATGTCCCTACTTCCAAAAGGTGAGGGGGACGCGTGCTCCCGCCCCCCCCCCCATGATCCACGCCCATGGAAAAATTGTACACGCAATTATACCTGCGTGGAGTCCACAGAAACATTCTTGGACTATAATAAAATTTTTCCTTTACATTTTAAAAGGATATCCAAGGTTGACAGAGAACAGTATAGAACCTCCCGGGAGCTCTGAATTAGTTACAGTATACAAAAGAGGGACCAACGGGATTCTTACTACCCGAAATCCATATGGGAGGAGATGTGATATATCGCCTTCTTTTTAGATATAGCAAGAGGGATGGTGGACAGGCAAAATTCCTTTCAGAAAGAGTACCGTCGTTATTGAACGTCGCGGTAAAATGTTTGGAAAATAAGCAACGGCAATTATGTACTTTCAATCTTTCAAATCATGTGCTAGACTAGATTAGTCAAAGATCCCATAATGATGAGAGCCCTACAGAGAAGGAGATGTACTTTTTACAACAATGTTTGCATTGGAATAATTTCTTGCGTCATAGCTTTGTCAATGGTATATGAAATCAGGTGTAGACCCTGTCGTATGCGCGCGAAGCGCACCGAAATTTTGAGTAAAACATTAGTCCATGACAAAACCTGCATTCAGAACCTGCATCGGACACTTTCACTTTTCCACCAACCTATGCTATTCAGAAACGAATCTTCTGACTGAGAATTCTTAAAAAGCACTTTTGCTCCTTTGTTCCTCCGTGAGCAGTTACCGAAAGCTATTGATAATAAGGACAACTCTGACACAAGGCTTGACGCTAGCAGAGCGTGCGAAAATTTGGAATTTGTCAAGGATTTCCAAAACTTATGATAGTTTGAGAACAGTTTGTGAAAGAAAATGGTTAGAAAAATAATCCAATCATCAAAAATACATCTCACCCTACACCCTCCACAGAAATCTGTAGCTTAAACGACTTTTGGGACCATTTTAAAAATTTTCAAGAATCGATGGGGGAGGGGGACACACGTCACCCATTGCCCACTGAGCCGACGCCACTGTCTGTAGCTTAAAAGCCTTTTAAGTTCATTTTAAAGCTTTTCAGACAGTTTCGAAATCGAACAGGGTATGCACGCCGCTAATTTACCTGCAACGGCTGGTGCCACTGTGCACAATATCACGTCACCTGACAGCTTGTCTTCTGTATTCATTCTGCAAGGTCTGTATGGCCAAAACTTTGCCTCTCAATCCCTCTAGATTACAAAACATTTCACTCTTTAACGCAAAATTGTTACTACATTTCAGTGCAGCTAGCCGGGCCCATACTGCATATGTCACGATGTTTACTTATTTAGATCTTAAGTCAAGGATCATTACTCAGCTATTCACCTGTTTCCGAATATTGTAGCCCTATTTTTGGTCGCCAACCACTTTGAAAGATATCTAAAGAGATGATCCAGATATAGCTCCACCCAACCCCTACCGAAATAGATACTTTGAATACGTTCTTAGACACTTCTATTCATTTTTTGGTCTTAATTTTTCTTTCTCCTTTTCTTTTTTCTTTTTCTTCCTTTTTCTCCTTTCGTTTTATTTTTCTTTTGGCGGGGGGGGGGGGCAGCCCCCCCGATCCGCGCCTAGCATATAGTGTGTAGCTTTGTGCAGAATAGGCATATAGCACCCCGTGGTGGTGAAATATGTCAGGTCTAGGCTAAATAAATACGCATTTGGCATTATCCGATCTGCGATAATATATGTACTGCAAGTGTGAACTGCGTAAGCTTGAACGTGTCTCGGGCGATTCTGCGGATAAGGCAGGCTTCTAGCCGTTCAGATGATAGTGAGTGCAAAATGCCAGTGGCAATAAATTTCACAATGTTTTCGTACAAAATGCAAATAAGTGGTATTGATGGCAGAACGATTTGTCGAATTGTTCAACTTTCTGGGGATGCACAACTTAGGGAAGGCAAGATGACAAGATTTCTTATCAAATGTTACTTCAATCTGAGTGCAAATGAGTTGTATCATGTCAATAAAAGATGATCACAAGAACAACAAAAACTTGTTGGTCTATGATTATTTCTCTTAATTATTTTTTCATAGAATACGCGTTAATTTAACTCAGACGAGCTCATGAGGAATGATAGATGATTTTTTTTTCATTACAAAACAGACCAACATCTTTTAAAGTAGACTAATCGTTTCAAAAATGCTTAGTACTTTTTTTTGTTGAATTTCCCATTGTAAAAGAAATCATTAACTAGGTTTACTTTTCCAGACAATATTGATTATTTTCATACCTCTATAGCAAAAAATCAATAGCCCTCCCAATTAAACTTTGCAGTAATAATAGCTCCCATTCCTGCTCTTCAAAATGCACTTATCAATTCTCATTGTAGAACAAGCACTGTTACCTTTCCAAACACCTACAATTAACTGAATGTCTTTTTTTCTTAATTTAATACTGCTTACGGATGGGAGTGATTCCACCATTTGCAACTAAATTGAGCAACAATTTCGTACAGTGGTTACGTGGTTGCAACATGATGGTGCATTACATTACCAAAATGGCATGTCTGCCATTCATCCATCTGCTCTGCACACGGTGCTCTAGCTCTACCTGGTTTCCCACCCTCCTTTTTATTTGTTACTCATTTAGAGCACGTCACTTTTGGCAGACTAGGACCCTCCGATGCTATCCCAAGATAGAAATGTCCCTAGTTACAGAGTTAAACATATTCTTGCGTAGCGCTGTCTTTGGTTGGAGGGGAGAGAGATGCAACCGAATTGTATGAATTGTTAAATTTATTAAAATGGTAATACTTGCATGAAGCGATCAGCTAACACAAGCCTTGGTAGAAGCGTTTGGTTCAACGTATATAACAACAGCATGATAGGGAAAGATGTGTAGACACAAAAATGTGATATCGCTTGGGCATCGTAGATTGAGATAAAAACAACATTGCGCGCAATCCGCCGGAAAAATTTATGGAATTTTGGTGTTTTTTACATGCAAATTTGGGGAATATAGCATCCGCACTGCCAGAGAATATACCTTACCTACACTTTAGATGATTTCACCTTTTGACGCACTAAAGGGAGGGGTTTGTTTACATATTTTCGCGTAGCGCTGTCGTTGGTTGGAGGGCAAGGTGATGAAACGTTCGCTAATTGTATGACTTCTTTGAGTTATTGAAATGGTAACACTTGTATGTAGCGCTTAGATAACCCGAATTACACTAGAAGTGCACCACGACTTCCGCAGAAATATTATTTTGAACGAGAATTCAGACGAACGGTTGAGAAAAGGGGCAATAGGAATGAGGAGGTAGTTGGTATATCCAGGGAGCTGTTCCAAATAACAGCTCCCTGGTATATCCAAGGCACAAGGGATTAAAATAATGATATCACGTGAATGTATTTATACAACAGTCACCAGAGGCTAGTGATAATGGGAACGAGCGAAGTGAACAAAACACTGTAAATCATATGTAACACGCTTCGAATGATATTATATTAGGGCATTATTATGCTCTCCGGATGCCCGGTTTCCATTAAAGGAGGTCAGACGTTTTGGCAAATTTGAGTCTTAAAATTCCCACTAACCTCCTTGTCTTAACTTTTTTGTAACATATGTCTTCCACAAGATTAATGAAAACCTGGCAAGTGTTATTTTATTCGCATGCTTGTCATAAAGCTTGTTAACCTCCGAAATTACGCTCATATGTTTACGAGATTAAAGGAGCTTTTTCTTTAAGAAGTGAAAGCGCTCAAAATGTCTGTAAACTGTGAAAAGTTGTGGCAGAAAAACAACAAAAATGGCCTGTATCAACCATTTACTTGGGAAAACCTCAAGCCATCTGGGGGTGGAGATAACTTTTTGGTTGAGGTCACTACTTTGCATTTTCAAAGTCCCTAACACATATTCCTATAAAACAACTTTCGTATTTTGTGGTTAACCAGATTTGCTTGTAAGGCATAGCCATTAGCAGTGGTGTCAAGGAGGATTGAACTGGTGAATTAAAATTGGGTATCTGCAGACGCGGTTTTACGGGGGGCTTTGGGGGCTCAAGCCCCCCCAAAATTCACTCAAGCCCCCCAAAATTTTCAGAGGTTGTGTTATGCTATATTTGCGTGTACTGAGAAAAACAAAATTGCCCAATACACTTGTGCACATCTTGGTCCGGTGGATTTAGTTTGTCAAGGGAAACTGTCGTCTGCGTCTCGAAATCACATATTAGGTTCTCGATTTCATACAATGGAAGTTGGGTCAGATAAGTAACATAAGTAACATCTATGGTAGTATGTACGTACATGTAAATCAAGTTAAGTTGAACGGATTAATCATCTGTTGGAAGTTCAAAACGAGTCATTTCGTCGCTGATCTCGTCAAGCTATACTAGCAGTCCTTTTTAGTCAAATCTACAAGCCGAATCGTTATTCCCATTAATGTGAACAGGTCCAGTTGCTCGTATCTCTCAGTAACGTTTGCTACATTCTTCCAAATAAAAAAAATATATGCCTGTATATACGTTACATCTATGTCATGGTCAGGGGCGGTGCCACTGAGGGGGAAGGGAGGCCTATCCCCCCCCCCTCCCGTAATTTGCAGGAAAGAGAAAAAGAGTAGGAAAAGAAGACGGAAAGGAGAAGAAATGAGGAGGGTGGGGTAGGCCTATATCTGATCCATATAGTTAATCCAGAGCTTCCAAGAGGCCATATTCCGGTTTCTACCAGCCTTTAGATACGATTTTATAATGCACAAATGAAGCAAGGCAAATTTTCTTAATAGTTCGAGAATATTTCTGTGGACTCCACGCACGTATTTTTTGCGTAAAACTTTCCCCGACTAGAAGGCAGTAATGTGTCCAAAAGGGGACTTCAGGAGGTTTGTTGATACATACCCTTAGACAAAAAAGCTCCTCTTTCACCTAACCAAAATATTAAGAATGCTTTGAAGCCATATGATCGGGTCCAAAAATATCCCAAAGACAACACCATTTTTTGCATCTAAGCAACCTTCAAGTAACCAAAATTTCTCAAAAGGGGAGGGAGACCCCTCCCCTTAGACCTATCCCCTAGAACAGCCCTCTTTTACCCAATCAAAAATTAGAATTCAGTTATGAACATTTTCCAGCCATATATCGGTCAAAACTGTCCCGAAGACCGCACCATTTTGCATCTTAGCAACCTTTAAGTAACCAAAATTTCTCACAGGAGAAGGGACCACCTCTCTCTTTTGACCTCTCTCCTAGGACCGCCCTATTTTCCCCAACCAAAACTTAGAATTCACAAAATTATGAACATTTTCCAGCCGTATATATCAGTCAAAAAATAACCCAAAGACCGCACCATTTTGCATCTTAACAACCATAAATTAGCAAAAATTTCTCAAAGAGAGGGGGACACCCTTCCCCTTAGACCTCTCCCCTAAGAAGGCCCTCTTTCCCCCAACCAAAAATTAGAATTCACAAAGTTATGAACATTTTCCAGTCATATAGTCAAAAAATTACCCAAAGAACGCACCATTTTGCATCTTAGCAACCTTAAATTAGCAAAAGGGGACACCCCTCCCTTTAGGCCCCTCCCCCAGGACGGCGATCATTCAACCCATGTCCCCTATCAAAATAACCTTGCGCCGTCCCTGGTTATGGTACTGTTTTAATTATCATTGGTTTCAGCGTGCGCGTGGCCGATTTACATATTTGAGAGAAAATTTTATGATTCTTCCCTTTCAAGCCCCCCCCCCCTAAGCCCCCCAAAAGTCTCGATCTAGAACCGCGCCTGGGTATCTGGTTATCGATCTGAGGAAGTTGTCCGACTCAGGAAGATGTGCGACTCATAGAGTCGTCCACTTTGTTCGGTTCAAACTGTCAGCAGTGGTTCTAAAATTGGACCGTCTAACCCTTTCGGCATTCGGGAAAGTGGCCTAAGACAAGGGATACACTAAGGTCTATCGGTCGGTGACGTAAAATAAAGAACGCGGAAGCAGGATAGAAGGGTTTATCACACCACTGTCTCATTACCTTGTAGGCACTAGTCAAAAAAAGAAGGCGAATCTCGTCCGTGTTCATCCATGATCAATCTGGTATAGAGTCCTTGATGAGTCTAGTAGCTTCCTAACTCTGAAGGCTTACACCTTACCCTAAACTACCCTCACAAAAAATATCAGTTAAACGCCTTTAGGTATTTTACATTTTGGTCGCAAACCTTTTTCGGCACGTGCATCGTACCATTGTGTTCCATCTGCACTGCCTTCATGTGAACATACTCTTCTGGAAATGATTCCTTGATGAGCATCATATACTATTTTACAAAATCACTATGTTTAAACACATAATAACTCCGTACATTCTAACGCCTTATAGGCTTTTATGTTCCATTTCTTCGTTGTAACTTTTTTCTTTATTTTTGCTTTCTTTTTATCGTTTTCCCACTTTTTTCTGTTTTAATTTCTTTTGTCTTGTGTCTCTTTGTTGTCCGTTCCTCCTCGTTTTCAACCCTGGGCCATTTTTATGTCACCAGTCTGTAAAGCGTACACCTTTACGTCTTATTAAAAGTCCCAACCTTACCAAAGGTTATAAAAATTGTAACACTTACCTTAAAATTAGGATTACATATGTCCTGATAATTTTAATTGAGTGCAGTATGTCTACTTTTAATGAAATAAAAAGTGTTTCGACAAAAATAGTTGTTCTAGGCTCGAATCGGTGTAAATATTGATCTTCAATGAAGACAACCAACGGAAACAAAATGAGACCGTTTGTTTTTTTCAAAATGGCTTTGGAATTGTCATTTTTGAACAGTGTGCCAGGCTCTTTACTGAAAATTACTGTTGACAATCTTTAAATCTAATAAGAGAATATTATTTAGGTTTGTCATGTTCTTATACACCTTCGAAAACGATGAGCTGTTTAAACATTTTCTAACATGATCGTCATTTGAGACGTAAAACTACATTTTTACTTTCAGTTACTTCTCCATATTACAACAACCGTGAAAATGTCTGACAATATTTGACAGCAGTATGCGACATGCTTTCACACAAATTTTTATTTACTTTGTTAGTAACGACGATATCAATTGAATTACACGGACTGGTCCAAGGGGTAGTAAAGCCCTAGATTTTTTCATAGACACTTTGCTTAATAAAACTTCTATTGTAACATGTGGCTATAAAATTTCCATTCCGTTCATTCGGGGTCTCCTTTTAAGGTAAGTTTGGTCCCATCTTTATTGTAGATGTATAAACTGCGTGTTACAATGTCTTTTGATAATTGTATCCGGAATTTTAAATAGCCATTTCACTTTCGATACTACATCGATATACATACTATGTTGATGATGGTCGAATTTTCATATCGGCGTATTTGATATTGCAGTACAAACACCAGTACATATTTAGCCCGTCCGATCTGCTGTAGACACCGTTCAGATTAAAGTATGAGCACCAGTTAAAAGAAGGGCTGGTTCCAAAATAGTTGCAAGTATCAGTAGTAGCGATGCCCTTAGAACACCAACTATTTGTGTACCAACCGGCTCCTCCTATCGCTGTTGCGCAGTGGCGGTGGCTACATTCGTCGTTGTCTTGGTCATGGGTATTAAATGACCCTCCATTATCATAAGCATGCAAGCCGTCTCCTGCAGGAACAGCAACCATCAAAATATAACGTTAGTAAAATACTTATTCAAAGTATCAGAATATGTGAAAGGGAATGATCCATCCAAGGATGAAGACATAAATACCTGATACTAGTGTTTTAGACGTTTCTATAATTCTGTATTTAATTAATTGATGAGTGCCATATAGTTAGTACATTCTTTTAAAGGTAAAGTTTGAACTCAGACACCCTTTATTTCATTCCATAATGAAAAAAGGCATTTGGCTTTCAAAGGGTTTTTGATTCGAGTAGTCGGAGGGGATCTGCGTAGGTAGGGAGCATGAAATAATCTGTATATTTCACCCTGTTTATAGCAGGCTATTTTAGTGCTAATGGTCAGTTGCTTCCACAGTCATATCTCGTTAGGCCAGGTGAGCTTACTCCCGGCCCTATATTGTGCCATGTGTATCAGTAAGCGTTCTATCTCTTTGACAATTCTATATCCTTCCATGAGAGATTTTTGCTCCTTCTGAGGCTATTAAGTTCAGTGTTTCCCCAAACCTGAATTTCTCTCGTTAAAAGCAATAGTCCCTGTCAAACAAGGTAACCGGAAAGCCGACACTTGTATAAAAAATAAAATGTGTTTTATATATAAAATTTTAGGGCTCTTCTTCGGATCACTTTTTGTCACGTTTGGTAATTCCTTTTACCGTTTTCGGGGTACTTTGATAAACTGCTAGCAATATGTCATTGGTCTTCTTCTCCGTTTTATTTTAATTTTTGTTATATTATGGGTGATTCTTGATTAGCAGCCCGATTACTTTTTTATCCTTTAATAACATTTTCAAAATTTTGTTTTAATGACTAAAGATACAAATTTTCATTAAAACATTTTCTTTAGTATAAATTCACCTTTAATTTACAACGATTAAGAAATAGCTGCCAAAGGAACACAGATTACTTCATTTTAATTCCGTATTGAAAGCAACTATATTCCTAACGTTTCGAAACTTTATAAATGTGATATAAATCATTACATACCACCGTTTCCTGCAGTTAGTGTGCTTACATCCAATCGGTACAACAAGTCTTCACCAGAGATTGTAAAAGATGAATATTCTGAATAAAGAGGTGAGCCGGCAGATGTGGTGATGTCCACGCGTAGTTTGTAGGCTTTTTGATTGGTCAAGTAGTAAAGGTGTTCATTGCCCAACCAAAAGTCGTTTTCTTGGCTGACAGTGCCAAAGCCATGTTTGTAATCATTCCAACTACGGTAAAAATCGGATATCCCATCGATTCGTCTCTGGAACACCTAATGTTTAGAACAGTAATTTGAGCAGAACTTGATGAAGAAACAGTATGATTTTAAACTTTTCCAACATAAGAGTTCGAAAACTTCAAATAAAATACTAAATGGCAATTAACTATGAATGCTCGGTAAAAACACACAGTTTCGTGATTTGATACAAGTAGTAGCGAACTGCAGATTGTTTTCCTAACCCAATAACATTCACTTAGTATTATTTGTCTACAGCTTTGCGACAATAAAAAACGATAAGCATTTTCCTACCTAATTTTATGTTTGAATAAATACTACGAATAAGAGCATTGTAGATTGCTTAAATACTGGTACATTCTGCGTCGAGAAAGGGGAACGGAACAAAAACAGGTAAAGTCTTGTATTTTCACTTCTCAATTTTAATGTGCTCTGTTTTGAATTAAATAGATATTACAGTAAAACTACATAAACTTGGGGATAATGGCATTACATTTAAATATTCGTCTGGGTACTTTCCACTTTCACTTAAATTGGCAGAAAGGTAGTAACATTTTTTGCTTTTTAAGAGTTCAAAGAAAACTTTGTTACACATTTCATCTTTGCAAACTTTGATTATTACTTTATCCTTTAGCGTTCTGTGACTAACATAAAATAAATTACATAACGTAGGAGAATCTTATACTATCTTTCCTAAATGAAATGAAAGAGTCTTGAGTAAGGAGATGAATATTTGCTCGAAAGATTGGTATGGCCACACAAATTTAGCGTAACCAGTTTTATGCATTGTCCTTTACCAATATACCAAAAATTAATTAACAGCTGTTGACGGTTGAGAAAATATTTTCATCAATGTTATACTGTCTTTAAATTCTATTGGGGCTGTTTCTTTTTTCATTCTTAAGTTAGGCTTCAAAGGGCTATTTGTACGACGCTTAGCGACTGCGAATGTGTAGCAAAGTCTTTGGCTCATCAATATCAACCTTCCGTCCGGTGACTAATCCACTCAAGAGTGTAGCTCAATTTTTTAAAGATGTCAAAACCATAGATCGCTCCTTCATAAAAAGCCCAATTAACTTTAACACTGCCGTAGATTAGACCTTGGACCTCGTTTTGCTTAGCTTTAATGCTTCAAATTCGATAGCATTTTATCCACTCAGCTACAACACGGATAACATTTTATACTGTTGAACATGCCACCTTTGTACAAACGTTATATGGGAAATTTAAAATTGCTCTCCTGATTAAACATTTTGCAAAAGAGAACTAAACCAGCTTGAGAGAACACTGGTTATCGCATTTACTTCAATAAGCGTCCACTCACTAATACATTTATAAGGGAGTGGAAGCCCTCCCTCAAATTTTTCATGTTCGTACCCCAATAAATCAATCTTTCCTTTTATCTTTACACAGAGTAGAAATTTCGAACCAAATTACCGGTCGGGTCACCCGATCGTTTATTTCGAAATACTGATTAAAATGCCTTCTACACTGACTTGTTTCCCTCCCCCTCCTTCATTATCGTTTATGGCTGACGGACCAAAAAACAGCTATGGGTCGGATTCGCAAGGACTACTTACGCCCAAAAACTTCCTTTAGTCAGACTGACGAACCGTATCTTGCTTTGCCGTTATTTACAAAAGGTTAAAAGTTCGTAATATTTTGCGTAACTTTACGAAAGCTTCAGCGCTGTCGTGAGTACAAAAACCATAATAACATAAACAGAGACTCACTACACCAAATGGTTGTGTACAACGTAGCACCGTGCGTCTAACCAGAGAAGACCAAGCGCGTCGCTTTAACAATAACAATCAATGTGATTGGCTCAAAATGTGACAAAGCAGGTTGCAACTGCACACACGATTGGCTGATGTGCATGTTTTGAGGTTACGCAGCGTATCTTTACGAACTTCGTGAGTTGTTTTTTGTGAATACCACTTAAGAAAGTTTATCGCAGTTCGTAAGTATTTTCCCTTATGCAAGAACTTATGCAACTGTTGGTGAATCCCACCCCTGCACTCAAGGAAAGAACGCAGTCTTAATTTAAATTGCTAGTGGTAAATCTAATGGCATAAATGAACTGCCTATCGCGCATGCATGTGTAGTAGCTTGTGCATAGTATAGTGTTATCCAGAGAAAGTATTTAAATTAATTATTCAATCCTTTTGGAAATGCGAAACCCAGGGCATTTAAAGAAGTAAATACCATACATTTTGTGAAATATGCAAAGGAGTTAACGTACCGTCCATCCACCACCGTCCGAAGTCATATTACAGAGTACACTGAAAGGCTCACCAGGCCAGCCAGATGGACGAATGGTATAGACACCATCTACGGTGTTGCCATCTTGGTACACATCGTAGCAGTCAGTGTACACGACAGTACAGCTTTCACCGTCACCCTCATAACCATTATTACAGTAGCAGCCTTGAACACCATCTTGCAGCCCGCACGCTGCGTTAAAACCACATGCGTAATGTGAATTACAGCTAAGATCACCGTCTACACAAGTGCATTTCTCAGAACAGTCGGCATTGACATAAGTACCCCCTGCCTGTCACAGAAAAAAAAACCGAGTGCAACGCAGATTAAACGAATTAAAGTGTTGGGGACATTAAATACTTAGAAAGCTGCAAATTAATTAAAACGTTAATAATTTGATAATATGAGGGTTGTGGCAAACACTTAATTCCTGAAACTGTTTATTAAATCGTTAAACCGTCAAAACGTCTTACAGGTCTTGTAACATGAAAGTTAAATATTAAAATTCTAGAAAATTGCCCAATTCATATAGAATCCACCAACTATTAACCATTTTACAGGGTAAGTCCTTTTTACACTTTTACCGGTTATTCACCGAAGATGCCAATTTGAGAAGTCCAATTATGGACTTACCAATTATGGTTACCAAAGTTCTTTTCAAAGACAATCAAACTTTGATGAGGTGTATCTTAAGAACGGCGGTATAAGATATTGAAATAATTCCAAAGGACCTTTTCCTGAGGGAATTTTATCCTTTATCTGCCTAGCAAAAATGGTCTTTTATATGCCATGTCACTGTAACTTTAAGTTGTCTTTATTTCGATGATGTTACCTACCAATAAAACTGAATTAGTTTCAGTGATGAAACATCCACAATCAATGGGAAGGACACATTGACCGTCCTTCATCAGAAACCCTATTGCACATACACAGGTTTCAGGGTACCAATTACAGTTATCGTTGCAATTATTTTCACCACTAGGATCGTCACAAGATGGCTGACAAGAACAATTCCCAAAGATCATATTCGGTGGACAAGAGAGATCTGCAGACCAAAAGTAAACAAAACCTGCCAGAACAAATAAGCCGTATTCGAACCAAATATTTTTGTAATTAATTTACTACTTTAACTTATTGACCCGTTTTCTTTTACTTTTTCGCTTTTTGTACATTAAGTATTATTGCAGAATATTTCAATTTATTACCTACTCACAAGACTTTTTTAACCCTTGCTGAAATTGCTGTTGACTGGAATTTGCCTACTCGAAACCCTTGTTTCAATGATGAATGTCTACGTATTTCCTTTGTGAAAAACACTTACTCATATCACCATAGAAATCTCCAACCGTAGCGAGTCTGTGTTGACTCCATTCATCACTTATCCTAAAGACTGAATAGGAAGCGAATAGGGATGTGCCGTTGGATAATTCTACATCAATTCGAAGTTCATAACTTGCTTGGTTTGTTAGATAGGAAAGTTTCTCATTCCCAATCCAAAACTCACTGGACGGAAACCCAAAACCGTTTTTGTATTCTTGCCAACCACGATTAAAATCAACAGAACCGTCAACACGTCTTTGGATCACCTGCTGAGACAAAGAAAAAATTGTTTGTTTTCTCGAATTGCATATTGCAAGTGCATGATAGGAGAGTCTGCCAGTACAAAGTAAGTGTATCACTTTCTAAAGCAATAGAGAATTTAACATCATACCGTCCAACCACCAAGCTCGATGTCATTGCGACAGTAAACTTCAAATGACTCGAAATATCCAACCGGTTTGATAAAAAAGACACCGCTAGAATTTGACGCAGAACATTCGTATTTCACATCCTTGCAATCTCGTGGGTATTCGGGTC
Source organism: Holothuria leucospilota (assembly GCA_029531755.1). Taxonomy (NCBI): domain Eukaryota; kingdom Metazoa; phylum Echinodermata; class Holothuroidea; order Aspidochirotida; family Holothuriidae; genus Holothuria; species Holothuria leucospilota. The sequence goes on from CM055971.1 coordinate 47,797,031, forward strand.
GTTGGTAGAAGAAAAGAGATCCTTAAAAAAACAGAATACAGATTGTATGTTAATGGTAAAGTAGTTTCATAATGTCATTTGCCTTGAAAGATAAGCTTATCGACTTCCATTACGATTTAACTGTATTGAAACTGGGCACGATTCTAGCATTGCAATATCCCCAGGTAAACAACGTCACCACATGGTAGGTTCACACATCTATCTTTTAGTCGATAGTTGCTACATTTAAATGTCTGGTGAAACTCAGAGGATTTTTTATCAAATGCTTGACCTATTAATCTGGGTTCTTTGCCATGCAAGAGCACTTAATGTTATATTTCCATATAACAAACAGTGCCTGCATGGAGTGAACAAAAGTTAATAAGATTTTTGAAATAAAATGTGAATTTAAAAGAAGATCAAACTCAAACGAAGCATTTTTTAACTAAAACTTTCAGTACTGCTGCTGCCTTTTGAAAAACAGACTATTTTTCAAATCAGTTCTTACAAAATGTGTAAATATGCCATGACTTAATTAACAAGATAAGCACATACTTGGATCGTCGTTTTCATCTAACCAATTGTCTCGCAGTTGGGCATGCTGATAAAACAATGAGAGAAATATATTATACCTGTATTAAATGACTAAAAATTCTGCATGGGATATTTGTTTCATTGTTACATAACGAATACTGGCTATAGCGTAACGAAATAAAGTTCAAATTAATAATAACAGAAAAACACGACATATGTTTATAGAGAATATAAGCCTAGATTGCATCTTCAGACACATACGCAATTAAAACAATAAACTATTCTAAAAATGCTTTAATTAGGTCACTCCACTCACTCGATTTGGTAACATGATTAAATCAGTTTGATGATTTGTTTATCCTTGTGTTGACTAGTCCGCTACTAGCCAGCACAAAGCAGGACAATCGTTTTTAGATGTTTTGAGTTCTTAAAGTCACTAATGTTACATTAGACAATAAAGTTACACAACATAAAAAATGTCGTATCCTTAAAGAAGCTTTCATAATATATTCAAAATTAAAGATTCTGTTCTTGCTTTACTTCTGTTGTAGAAAAAAATGCCATGTAAAATTTAAAACAAATCTTCTAGGGCCTTGGGTTTGTTTATTAAGGAAAGCCCTTGAATGTTTCAAAGAACATTTCTTTTTAAAAGGGATGTTCCTCTGTCTGATGTACGTGCAACTGCAGTTTTCAAACAGTCAGATTAATTTATTCTTATCCAAAAACCTGCTCCTGAGTAGAGACACATGTGGCAGTTTTACTTCCCTTTGTGAACTTAAACTGCAAGCTGAAGTACATTAAAAAAAACTAAGTTCAAAAGTAATCTAATAAGCTGCTTGTCCTTGTTTTATTTTACAAGGAAGTCTTAAATTGTACACAGAAAAAGATAGCTAAATATTTTTCAGAATCCCATCACTACCCCCAAAATAGTCTGAAAGTGATTGACGAAGAAATGAACGATGACTTACGGAATGAGACAAAGTGAAGACGATAATAAACACACAAGGTAATTCTAAGATGCTGCAGACTTGAAGAATTCCGGAGAAACCCATTTTAATATTAACCAACTTATCGGTCGAAGTTACCAGTCGGATCTGGCGATACTGACCAAGGAAACCAAAACGCCTAGACAGTTCATTTTAGGGTTTTGATATTACAGTATGGTAGAAAGGAAATGTTTTTTACAGATACTGGATGGATTCGATTGTACTGCAGCCAAACCTTTAAACTGTTTTAGAAAATTTCCTTTTTACAGCTGAAGACATTATAAGGGATCCGTACATAGGAAAAGTACATGAAAAAAGTAAGTCGTTAAATTGTTCAAAGAAAGGCCAGCAAGTTTTGACGGTTACACCAGGAAAATGACCACTTGGCAGTTAACAAGGCTCAATCCCTAATGTGTTCAGCTATAATGTAATTATTACTACTTACAAAATGCAAGTGGCACAACTGATGACCTTTTCTATATTATATCTCAGTTAATGTTTGAAACCCGTTCCGTTAATGCTGTATTGACGTTCGTCCACTTATAATGAAATGATTAAGGAATTTCATGAAGATATGAAGGACTTGTACATTCTTATCGATATCCTATGTTTAAAAGGTTGTAAAGATTTAAAAATAATATTACTTACTCTTTCATTGTCTAGACTCCAATCTAAGTTGTTCAATTTGCTTTAGGAGTGCTGAAAAATGCAAAAATTCAGGGATTTTGTTAGAAAAGAAAAGTTTTGACACTAAGCTTGAATACAAAGACGGGATCCAAAGGCCTAAGTTTCAGAGTGAGTTAGTTCCATACACGGGGTGAAGCTTTCAGAAACATACGGTAATAGAAATATTTTGAACGTGACATTGAAACCTGAAGCTGAAATTGATAGTGCAAACGTACTGATCTAGAGTTAGCTTGCTGATATAACAGAGCATAGAGGAAGGCTAGGGAACCAGTTTAAATAGCCCAAAAAAGCTAGAATGAGTATTTTGCACTTGACGCGAATTCTGATAGGTAGCCAGTGTAGTTTTTCCAATACAGGAGTGATATTAGTAAACCTGTTCACTCTATGGACTATACGAACAACCCTCTTCTGGATCCTTTGCAATCTCGATAATTGCAAGGTAGCTAACCAACACCAAACAAAGGGGGAGTACCATGATCAAGTCGCAAGGATCTTAAAATTAGCATCAAAACGTCCTATAGTACAGTAAATATTTGCTTGTTTTTTCTTTTTGGAGGGGCTGTCAATAGGGGCGTTGGAGGTCTTCGGGAGGCAATTAAAAAAAACTTGAAATGCAATGTTTCAAAGAGTGAAACCTTGAGCGATATCGCACTCATCATGTTGACGTTCCACATAAAGTTCCAGAGGCGCAGAGATTTTCGTGGAGCTCAACGTCCATCTGAGGTTACTGGGGATCAATTTAAATTAACACAATAAATCAAGAAGGACAACTTTGAGGGATCCTTTAGCTTGTATGTAGGTACCGCCCGGCATCTACTGACAACGCCTAACTGAAAAGCCTTTTCAGGCAAAATTTCCTTTTGGCAAGGAATCGTAGAACAGACGTTCTGGTGTGGTTGTCAGAAGTGCCTTAAAACAATTGAGATATTTGCTCTCATCTGAAAGTAACAATGAAGCACCGTCCTATTACTGTGACAAAAGCTTGGCTAAATAGCAAGACCAGTCCAAATTTTAACATGAAAACAATCATTTGAATCGGTGAAGGCCCTGAATCCAGAATTATGTTATGGACAACAGTCTCCAGTACGGAGGGAGGGGGACATGGTGCCCGAATAACTTGGTTGGGGTACCGGCAACCTTTCGTCCCCCAAATATTTGGTTAAAGACTAAAGGCCTACTATTTGCTAATATTGTGATTGTGAGACATATTCTAGGAACCTCCAAAAATTTCTCTGAGGGGTCAAAATTCCTTTGTAATCCTAGCATCTGCTATATTTGCTGATAAGAGTGTGAATAATGGACTTTTTGTTGACTCGAGGGTATTGAAAAACGATTTTTCCAGCACGCTTTGAGCACACACCTACCAGGGTATTTTGTGATTTTCAAGACATTCGTAGACATACACGTACATGATTGCCATGAATTGGGTGTATTTGGAGTACCTTCAGTTTTTCCAATCACCCAATGGAGTTGCCCGACTCTACAGATGTTCGGCAACATTGGTGTTGTGAGACATAGTCCCCGGCCTGTAACAATATGGTTAAGGAGGATCGAGTACGTTAAGCAATTGGCAAAACCGGCAATATTTGCGAAGATGTAATATGTTTTGGTAGGTTTTTTGGTGGCGGAAACTTTTTCATTCCTCCCGACCTTTTTGGCCACGACCATAATCTTTAGTTCTGTTGGCAATGAATTGCCAAATTATTTGCCCCCTTTGTGCGCATTTATTATTATGAGTCTCTCGTATACCCACAGCGGCAAAGTCACCTTCAACTACATATACAGGTACTTTAAATTAACACACTTTATTTGAGCATTCAAATGGCAACCCAGCGAGTTGCCTAAGCGCTCTAGAAAAATCTAACCTACAGGGGTACAAACGGAAATATTGTGACATATGTGACTAAATTTGACTCAAAATTAAAAACGAAATAACTCGGTTTCTCTTCAGCCAAACTTGGAAAAAAATTTAAAAAGATTTCTATTTGTTCCTTATTGATAAGATTGTTTTCAGTTTTAGATGAAACTTTTAAAATGGATGTTTCTCCTTGAAATAGCCTTTCTTACATTTTTATATGCTTCCTTTGCACGCGCTTATTATACTTGTCGAGGGGGAGAAGGGATTAAATAACCAGAAGGGTGTGGAAATGGCAAAGTGCTGACATCAAAACGTCTTGTCTGGATCTCTCAGATTGTCCGCTTTAATCTTCTCCTCTTTTTTACAGTAATGAAACTTCAACTTTTGTAACTGTTTCATCTCAAATATACAGTAATATGGCCAACGGAGACCTTAATTCGTAGTCCATCCCTATATTCACCAACCTGTTTTTTTCCTGGATGACTTTAAAAGTGTGATTTTCAGCTGAGGGGGCTCTGCCTTAGCAATTTTCTGATGCTTAGCAACATTATTTAAAGAAAAACGTGAGAAATTAATAATCCAAAAGAAGAGTGTCAGGTCCACCGGCCCTCTGTACATTGCTTCTCTCCATTTAAAACACTCCGCTCTTATAGTATTGAACAGTTTTTAGTCTGATCTGCTTTCAGAACAAGTATAAAACTCCTTTTTATGTTAGGTGCTTTTTTAAACTTCATTCAAATGTCGACAACATATTAAAAAGGGCCTCTTGTGTCTTCACCGTAACTGGGCATGGCGTTTTGAATCACACCAGGGGAGTTTACTATGTCGGATCCCGTAATCTCGCAGAAGGTTGTGTAAGATGTTAAAATTACTTTTTCCCAACAGACGATATTTCTGTTCGCTTTGTGTTCACGTGTAGCTTCCCTGTGTTACTGCCATGAATTTGCTTGTAAATGCTTTCAAACTCCCTGTCAACCACTCAGATGAACAAGCTGTTGTGTTTTAATGCTGCAATGCTTAGTTTTTAATGACTTCTAAAGGCACATGCAATGCTCTTTGTGACTACATTGGAAAGAGAAAAACTTGTGTTCCTTTGGTAACGCTAATGAGCACATTTAGTTGACAGTTTCGTATAAACATAAACGTTTATATTTCTCTATACGTTTTACGTTTACATATAGGTATTGTATAGGTCGACGTAAATGAATGTGTATATTCTCTTTTATATGAATGTTTACATACGGGTATACGTATATGCACACATATACTTATAGATACTTTTGAGATTTTTCAACCCTTCCTCAACTTTCATCATAAATGACGGCCATTGTATAGTCTCGATCACAATTTCCTCTGGTATAATAGATGCAAGTCCAAGTCACTTTTTCAAGAAGCTAGGAAACTTTTTTGTGGAAGACTTAATGTATTATATTTCGTAGTAAAGCATGAGTGTGTATGTACATGCGTGTGTCCAAATAGGTATGAGTTTGTTTTGTAAATGCCTCTTAGTAGGTTATATTTTTCTCTTTATCAGTTTTCTTTGTTTTAGAGGTGCCCTGGCTCCAATGAACCATGACTTTGTAAGATCTCCTGGTTACACATCGATGTCACATCATGTTTTATTTCTTGTTGAAGGGAAAGAAAATCTGTGAAATTACGCGCTATTGTATGCATGTGCGTATGTGTATGTGCGGGTATGTGCTGCTATGTTTGGACGTATGTTTGTGTCGATTAACGAGTAAACATAATAACCTATAAAAAAATCAAGATAGGAGTTTTGAAAACATGACGCATGTTCGGGGGTTTGGTGGAGATCAGAGGTTATATAAATTCTACGGAGGTCAAAACCCGAAAACCATGCAAACACGATATCTCAAGGTAGGAAATATGAATACTTTTCATACTTGCAACTGAAATGTATTACCTTATAGTCTGAAAAGTCCCTGTATGGTTAAAAATTTCGACCAAAGGTCATCTGAAATCACAGGAGGTGAGGAAAAAAGTTCGAAAATTGCTTATAAAGACGATATTTAAAGATAACGATAACAGGCAGTTGTCATACTTTGTATATACATCCATCTACTTAAGGGAAAGGGCAAAATTAGTTTTGGTGTAGGTCCAAGGTAATGTAAGGTCACCAGAGGTGAGAAACACACACCATGTAAACACTTTATGCTGAAGTAGCAAAAATACTATTTTATACTTGGCACGGCGATTTGTCATGGTAATTGTTTTAACATTGTCTTAATATTTCTTCAGACGATGTCACAAAGTAGAACCTTGCTGTAAGTAAAATGTTTAGGTGGCACTTGGTTGCTTCCCTTCCCTTAATCTGATGGAATATATAGACCACAGAGAGTTACATTTTATCACATTGTTCAACTCGTATTTATTAATAAGAGAGTGGTTGCTTAAAAGCACGATAATTATAACCTTCCGTCGTCTAGAGCAGTCTTTGAGAAAGGTTAAAACTATGGTTTATTGATGGTTGTATCATGGCGCTTTTTCCAGCCAGTACAAATGTCTGTAAAGGATACGCTAACATAGGGTGCCAAAGAATTGTAACAGACGCTTGAAAGCGAGAGCACATTTTTTAAAAAACAGTGGAAGGTAAATTTTCCTTTCGTCTACACACTGTCATGGAGAGGGATTATCGTGAAAATAAAGTGGATAACAATATGGCATTAAATGTCTATAACAACAAATTGTGTCAAAGTTTTGAGTCATGAAGAAGCATATCTATTTATCGTACTTTCTTTTGCTGTCTAGATACTATAGAAAATATAGCAGAAATAATTGAATGACTGAAAAGACTTAAAGATATCAAAATTAAAGCAATAGTATTCAAAGTGTGCATCGATCTATGAGCAGATCCATAGACCTGGCGAAATCATTTAGGAAGGATCAATTCATGACAACATCTTAGCGAAAGGTCCAATGGCGTTACTATAGGACAATAGGTTCCAGGATAAATCTTCCTTTTCCACCCTGTGCAAGCATTCTGGTGAGGGCCTTAGGGAATTGGTACAATTTTCTGTAAAATGTTTAAGGTGCAAGACGGGGCTGTTCCTGATAAAGCTTGGAAATGATTATATATTGAGAAATTCTCAGTACTGAAAAGTTTTCTTACATCATATTTAGCAGGATTAAAGAACAAATTACTTTCTAAGCAAATGCAGGGCAACTCTCCCATTTAGGGCACTTTCGTATTTGTAAAGTGGTTTAGATAAAAACTTGTTAAGTATTAAAATGAAAAAAATGCTTTATAAATTCTCTAACTAGTGTTTTTTCTCCGCTGTGGCATAGTGCTCTGGTTCCCATCCGCCCGATGAAACGACATGCGGAGAGTGTTCATTAGATGGCACGTAATGTAGGTTTACAAAGATTTTGTTGTCCAAGTGGCTCCCGATATAGCTGAAATGGAAGTCTCCACATCGTGTAAGTGTATCTAATCATTTATTCTTTCAAAATTTCTTATTTCTGGGAAAAGCTAAATTCGAAAAAAAGGTAATTCAGTAAAATCAGAGAGGTGCTACTTGGCTAGAAGGTTATTGAGTGTGTATCCTGCAAGTGAAGGTAATCGTAGACCTTTTTATGACATCATGCTGTGGTTTCAGCGCACAGACTGCATGTGTGTACTGTGTCTCAAGTAACAGTAACACCAGGGCGAGTAATTCATGGAAATGGTAAAGTGCGTCTATTGCTTTGGTGTTAAGTTTTTCGTTATTTTAGACAGGCCGACTTACTTTTAAATATGCCTACAGGAATGTGTCTCATGCCCTCCTTTAGCGGTCTACGGCCCTAGTGTGTAAGCTGTCCTTTGGGCAGTGCTTTGTATGATTAACGCTATATGAAAAGAGATTCATTAATAGAAACAATTACATTCTTGATGTTATGTTACCTACAAATCAAAAGTAAAGTGTCTGTATTTAGAAGTTAGCAAGGATATTTTAATCTTAAAGTGGGCATAAAACGACCAAAGTAAGTGGTCTCAGTAAATAATCTTCGGGTATAGCTTGAAATAAATAACGTCTATAAATACTGGAATACGACCATGTGAATTCGCAATACAGACCAGGCTCAGCCCATGTTAAATCCGAGAGCGAAAAAACGTATGTGAGCGCGTCTCAAGAGGAAACAACGTTGGCGGCACGGTCAGCAGCACAACTGTACTAGGCAGCTCACCCATCGTCAATTATCACACTAATGCGCTGGCAACACGATCAGCACTGTATTTTAACGTATCGAAGTTACTTTTTAGGAGACACAGTGCACTGACCTTCCTAGACTGCCCACATTCGCTCAATAAAAGCCCGCAATGTACACGTTGGAAGTGCAAATTTCACATGTGGGTTTGTACACATCTAAGTATCGTCCAGAAAGTTAACATTACATTGTTCCGAATGATCAACTACATCCCTAATGACATCGCAGAGCTAACATTATGAAGAATCATTCAGACATATACGAGTGACCGGAACCCCCCCCCCCCATGTTTAACAGAGGCGAGGTTAAGGCTTCTTGAGGCTGACCCCACACCGACTTAATTGACATGTGAGATCAACAGAGGTTAAACTCTGAAATCTTTTTAGGGTATTTTATCTTAAGGTGGAAATATTTCATATTTCATGCATTACATTGATTCAAAGCATGAACGTTGTAGGAGATAATAATGTTCTTGTGACAGTTAAAGTCATGAGAAATGATTTCATCGGAAACCCAATGCATTTTGCTTTCTGGCGTTGCTTTAAAGACCGTTGGGTTACAGCAACACAAAGATGTAAAATCTAAAATATTGTCAACTCTTCCAGATACAAGGCACTCTCATGATGGGGTTTCTTGTCTACAGCTTTTGGGTATTGTGTAAAGCAGGTTTTAACATTTCGGCATTATTCAAAACTCATAATTGATAACTCTTTTTATGAAAAAGCACAACGATTGTGAGATGTTGTTGGTGAGACTGAGTTGGATAATTATAAAACAAGGTTTCCAGAAGTATGCGCTATGATGTCAGAATGTCAACACAGCATTCCCTTGTAGAACTAGGACTGAAAGCTTAAATAGCAAGTGGCTGAAACAAATTAGAAATGTGAACACACATTATTCGTGTCAATGCATCCCCAAAACGAATCCATGCTGCCATGAGGTGAAAATATAATATATGCTCAGTATACCTGGCACGAAGAAATCACTGTATTTTTGTATCCATTAATTCGTTATCAGATTTCTGGTTTGGGAATCCTTTTATGTCTTTTTCGTACACATTAGGATTTATTTTTATTTCCTAAAGAATGTTCTTATTTCGGTGCCTTGCACTGGTCATCAGGTAAACTTTGTGAACTGAACTTCACATAGCCTAAACATAACAGACGAGTCATAACAGATTATTAACTAAAAGTGTTGGGTCACTGTCAACATGAATTCTTGCCGTTACTTGTGCAAAATTTTCTTACTACTATTTTCATATTACTTCATTGCCGAAGAGTTTCTCATGAATGTAAGTTGTAGAAAGTTTTACTTTATTGTAAAGGAGAAGATTGCTACTAAATTTTCTAGAACTGGTCATGAAATTCAGCCAGAATAGTTAGAGTTTTATGCGTAGCTGTAGGGTAAAAACGTTTTACCTTAAGATGAAACACTTTTTACCTTAAGAGTAGGGACAGTACCCTTGAATAGAATGAAAATACAATGTGATTCACAAAAAGCCAGTAACACCTACGAGAACACAAATGAACAATGACTGAAAATTTAACATGTTCTGCACCTCTCATTTTGTCTTCATTTTTAACCTTTTCTACGTTTAAATTAACTTTTCCTTTTTTCATTTTAATCACTTCATGGCAATTTGTGATCGTCAAAACCGTTCATTGGCAGGATCATAATGGAAGCGATAGAAATAGAGAGAGGGAGCTTTCAAGTTAACTTATGATATCGCAAGTGTAATTTCCTAAACGTTTATTAAAACGTCGAATGCAATTTAAAGAAGTTAAAGTAATAACACGCCGCTTCCGTGTTAAGCAATGTCTTGACGTTATTTTATTGCAACGTTCATATAACCGAAAAGCAAAATGATGAAACTTCATTTTCGTTTATGTTTTGCAAAATACAATAGGTACATTTTACTACTTTGCTGGTTCTTAAGGGTCGCAGACAATGATTTTTAATGAAAGTGGGTATAATTAATTTCCTTAAATACTTGAAATTAAAAGACCGCCTATGATAAACTATTGATGACTTGAAAAAATGTCAGACATTTGAGAAAACTGTATCCACAAACATACGTTTCGTTCATTTAACCTTGTCCTCTGTCTTCTTAGACATAAATTTAATTTCAAATAATTCACTTTATACTGTACTCATACTGGACGAATTTTGATATCCGTGTACATGAGGCAATCACTCTCAGGAAGATAATACCACCAAGTATGAGGATCAGCACAAGTTCCAATGTTAGGATGGTTAAAGTTACAATAGTTACAATTGTTGTACCACCAGCCATCACGACGATAAGCTGCACAGTTTCCACTACTCTGATCATTGTCCATGTCGGGAGTACTGAAGAACTGGTCGCTATGATAACTCATGCGATCAGAATCTGCAAATCGATGGAACAAAAATATGGTGGAAATACAATTTCGATACATTCGTGACATGGAAAACATATCAATGTGCAAATGTTGCTTTTTCTCGATAAAGTATACATGCACTCACTGAGTGATTTTCGTAGACATGTATTTATAGCAAGGTTAATACCTGGATAACAGTAAAAAACTAACGTAACCGTTAAAGTTGATCATCAGGGTTGAATCATTCTATGTTAGCAAAATGAATGAGTAAGGCATTTTGCTGTTGTTGTTCACTACTACTAGGTCTCAAAAATGTATTAAAAATTCTAAGTTGTTATGAAAGAATCAACTGGACACCGCGTCGATTCATTTTCCCTATTAGTTGGTAATAATGACTAACACAATATCATTCTACTACGTTAAAGAGTAAGTGGAATAGTTATTTTTATCCCTTCTTGCTGAAAATTGCTCTAGCTCTCTTTCAGTTATAATTTTAGACCAGGCGAAGAAGGGGGGGGGGTATCGTCACCCGAAAGCGAAATTTATGAGACCAAAAAAAGGATTTGGTCAATTTTGGATCTCTGATTCCAAAAATTGAGGGTATACGGGCAATATCCGGGCTTTTCTGAGCAATGTTTACGTTTAAATTTTGAAGGGCGCCCCTACGAGTCAAAACTCTTTTTTTCTCCATATATTTACGGTCAAATCATTGATTGAGGTAAAATTTTGTCCTTATATTCTGCAAAGAGAAGTCTACTGATAAATACTAGGGAATGTTACAATTGATATTAATTTGCAAATTAGATAGTTCAAATGTCAAATTATAATGTTATCAGAAAAAATAGGCCGAGGGTTTCAGTTTTGGAAAATCACATCAAAGGAAACCTGCCTCACACCCTACAACTCATTTGAGAGCTAGTGGCAGGGGTGGCGCAATCTGACGACCCCTCCCTCCATCTCTGGGAACGATGGACCCCTTTTGTGGAGATAAAATTGTGTAAGTATATGGCGAAACTTTTACAGTCGCGGTACACCTTTTCGCCCTGCGTCGGGGAATTACTGCGTCTCGCCTTCGTATAGCGAATGCCGTCCCAAGCCAATGATCCTTTCTTCAGTTATTAATTATATATACTATATATACCTTTGCAGTTTTGAGGGGTAGATGTAGTACTAGTACAGTTCAATGAGGGCTTGGCAAATATTCCATGACATCATTTGTAGAGAACATTAAAAAGTAATTTCATTTACCGAGTCTGATCGACACTGTTGGCAGAACACTATGGCATAGAGAGTGTCATCCCTGCACCACTTTTATTCAAGTTAAAGTGACCCAACTGACAATCTTAACCAGACTAAATGATCGTGGCAGAAAATTGTGCAAATGTATATGGAGGGGAGAGCGCTATACACCTGTCTCGACGTGTCTCCAACGTCTTCTCATATGCGCTGCCTGCTCAATTGGCAAATTTGGAGAACACTTGAACGAAAGGGAGGGAAGTGGAGTCAGAGGGGGGTCCTTGATCACCCATGAATTTGATGGAATTCTACTCCATTGGCCTAATGTAAATAATATAACAGACCAGCCAAATTGGTTTGAAAGCTGCGATTGTCATAGACTATCTCATTGATTTATTACAAAGGTCAGTGTTACGTTTATTTCATATAGGATACGGAAGCTTGAGAGTAGTTTCGGAAATAAAAAATTAAACTTTAGGGACTAAATTCCAAATTTCGGGTCACGACAAAAGTAAGTCCATCAGAGAAAACTTGAAAACAATTGCATACCAATGTTTTAGCAGTAGCCTATAAGATATGTTTAAATTGCAATACAATCTTAAAATGTTTGAAATATTGATTTTCTACCCAAACATGAGATGATGAAGTAAAAATTTACTTGGTCCTTTCTTTCAGTTACAAGCAGAGTACTCAGCTTTCATAGAACAATGGCAGAAAGTACCAAAAGGGCCAGAAAAAATTATGGGTGATCAAGGATTTTTCTGCCAGGGGGACTTCAATGAGAGAGGGATAACAAATTGTAGGCTATGACATACATTACACATATTATAATTTGTAGGCCTATATCTTACAAATGTTTTATATATTTTTTTCGTATATTTCCCGATACAATGCTGTCCGACGTAGTAATCATTGTCCCACAAGGGGTCTAGATCTCCCAAGAAAATCCGAACTCCCGCCCCCAGGTAACACAACCCCTGAAAATGAGCCACTTCAATGAATAGCCGCGCACTTGAATAAGCTCTCCTGGGCCTATTTTGAGCCCATGGGCAGTTGAGCTATTCCCTCGATCACGCCTTCGTGCATACCATTATGAATTTTACTTTTTATGCACACATTCCTCCTTATGCACTAGTGCGATGACCGGTTCTGCGAACCTTGTCGATCAGACTCGGTAAATGAAATTACTTAAAATGTTCTCTACCAATGATGTCATGGAAATTTTTGCCAAGCTCTCACTGGACTACATCTATCCCCCATAACTACAAGGGTATACATAGCATATATAATTATTAACTGAAGAAAGAAGTCAACTTACAAACCACGAACGTGCGATGACCAACACAGCTCTAGTTGTCGTCTTCGTAAGATGGCGTCATAGGGTGGACGTGAAAAGTTAGCAGTGAGTTTCGATAGCGCGCGAACTGAACGTGAAGCTGGTAAACGTGAAACGTGATTTTGGATAATTTGGATAATTTGGATAATTTTAGATAATTGGCTAAGGACGGCATTCGCTATAGAGGGGTTTCACTGCGTCACGTGGTCGCGCTTTCCTTTGCCTTTGAAGGGCAAGATCACGCGTCTCTAGTGATTTTGAAGGGCACGCGTCTATTGTCTAACAGTATCATCTTTGGTTATGTCGTGCGCGTGTGTTGTAAATACGCTTACTGCGTCTGTGTTTTGCCCTTTAATGCCTGGGAATCCCACTTGCGTGACGAAGGGTAAACACTTTAAAAACTTATTTATAGCATTTCTTTGTATGAAAATACATCTTGAACGTCGCTCTTTGTTTAACAGTGGAAGGGGTAGTAACTTACTCAAGAAGTTTCCAAATTGCTATGGCAAAAAGTCGGGACCCCTTTTACATCTGAAATACACAGATTAAGAATTAATGAATTGTTTTATAGACAACCCCATCACCTTTGTGATGTTCACAGACAAAAGCCTAATTATACATTTGATTGCTTACTACTTACTTGTAGTACTTGATGAGTCATAAGTACCCAGCGTCAACTGATATTTGGAGCTTTCATCACTTATGCGGAAAAGATTGTATTTAGCAAAGTATGCAACCTCTCGTAGGTTTACCATATCCATTCTCAATTCATAGTCCGTCTTATCAGTGATAATGTACATTTTTTCATTGCCAAGCCACATTTCTTGTCCGAGAATCCCAAATCCATTTTTATATTCTTCCCAATTATGTTCAAAGTTAACTGAACCGTTCACACGTCTCTGCAAAACCTGTACAGATATATGAAATTATTAGTTTGAAAAATTTAGAAACAAACTGCAACCTACATGTTCAACTATCCCTGTGCTTATTTCAACTTATGTGCACATATTACAGTGAAACAAATGCAATTGTCATTACCGTCCATCCCCCACTATCAATGCTCATGTTGCAAGGGACTTTGAAAGGTTCACCAGCCCATCCTATCGGACGGATAGTATAGACACCATCCCCTCTGTGGCCACTTTGGTATGCATCATAACAGTCAGTGAATATTTCAGTGTCTTGAATTACCTCACAAGTGGAGTTTTGAAAAACTGTACCAGGAAGACAGTATGTGATCACAGAACCTGCGGGAAGACAAAACAACAGATATTATTAAGAACTTAAACTTATCACGTGTGAAGTTTAGCTGTTTGTTGATGTCAGAGTACAGAGAACATTTTTTTAATAGCCACAGTTCAAATGTTCAACCACTACTAGTTTCGGATTAAGATGAGACAAAACCCGCTTACCATTTAGTTTACTTACTTGTATTACCGCTGTACTCTCCGGCAGAGGTTAACGCAAAACGGCCCCACTCGTCGGTAATACGAAATGCATTGTATTTAATATAAAACGAAGAGCCATTAGATAACAACATGTCGATACGGAGTTCGTAATTTTCTTGGTTTACAAAATAGGATATTTTTTCATTTCCGAGCCAGAATTCATTGGAGAGAAACCCAAAACCTTCTCTGTATTCTTCCCAAGATCTATTGAATAAAACAGAGCCATCCATTCGTCGTTGTACAACCTGAGAGACGAAACGAAAAAACAAAAACAAAAGAAAAAGAAAATGAAGAGAATTTAACTTTGCAGAACATACAAGAACGGGCTTGTACATTAGAAAACTAAAATGTTTATTCTAATTTTATCATATATAAAAAGATTTGGATTATTCAAAATCAACACGATCACGATTATAGCTCAGTTTGATGTGTGCATTTATAAATATGAAAGACGTTAGGGACTGTATTGAACGTATAATGGGGCGAGATCCCTTTCTCATCTGGCGAATGTCTGGGGTTAGTCAAAAAAGTCAGAACACCGAAGGAACATTTGACCTTATGAGTAGCCCTCAAATAGATCTTCCACCGTATAGTGACTATCTGACCCCATCTAACTAACTAACTAACTGACACTGGTTGGTTATTGCTGAATTTACAATTTAGTGCATTAAGGATGCGGTTCTGCATTGGTAGTACTATAGGAGTCCCTTGTACAGTACTTCAAATTGCTGGCAAAATAAATTGTTTTACAGGCTGGACCTTTCCAATTTCTGTGCGTATATCGAAACGCCTCACCTCTTCCAATCTTATGTAAAGAACAAAGTGCATCTGACGATACTTTCGTATAGTATGAGCCCAGGCTTATATGTGGGCAAAAATATCAATTGTTAGTTCATTTTGTTGGTATTTTCATACCATGTAAATCTGAACATCATTTATTTGACAACAACTTAGTGTAATAACTTACTGTCCATCCCCGAGAATCTACGTCGTTGTTACAGAAAACTTCAAAGGGTTCTGGATATCCATCCGGCTTGATCAAATATACTCCGCTGGACCCCCAATTCCCACATTCACTTTTTATTTCGTTGCAATCTCTCGGGTACTCGGGACGTTGGTAGTAGAAGTAACTGTTGCCTGCAAAATATTTGTAGACCTTTTATCCTGGTATTAAGGCATGGGTTCAAAATATCGCATGCCACTTTCGTCTGATTGTTTTCAATAGTAGTGTGTAACTTTTTGGTAGCTGTTGGCGCATTTTGAAACAAGGCTAAATTATATTTACTAACTTTAAATTAAATAATTTTGTCTTACAACATAGAAGCTTTACTTGAGTAGCCGAGCATCTACCACCTACGAATATCTAAGTAAAAACTTTCATCTCTCCTAACTTTACTCATAAAATAAAATTTTACATTAAATTGAATTACGTTTCTTAAGAAATATCATAGACTTACTCACCTACATTTGTATCTGATGCTCCTTGACTCTGTTAAATTAGGTAAACAAAAAAGTACTGTCCTCAAGAAACTATTAAAATCTTCTATGTAAAATAATAAAGATACGTTAACATACGAGAATTATTGTTTTGCATGCCTTTTCAGTCAATCTAAAGCGGGAAAAATAGAACAGACTCATGATGGAGAAGTGTGAAGGTCAAGAGGTTGGCCACCTTACGCCTGAGCGTCACTTGAGACGTAGCTCCTTTGGGGAGAAGAAATCGTTTAGGGGTAACCCTTGATTTTCGCAATTCGGACTTTTGCCAAAGAATCAAGGGGACTTTGAAAAAGGCATCTCATTTTGAAGATCTTTAATATTCTGCTACACTGAAGAACATGAGAATTACTGATTAAACAGTTAATATACATTTCATTCACAGTGAAACCAAAGAAGGAAGTTGAAAATCCTCTGCAATATAGTCTTTGAGAAAGTTGGTTGTTTAAAATCATTTATGTGGTTTACCTATTTCTTTGGTAATGCTAAATCCATTTTTCTCCTGCAAAAGAGCTGAGAACCCACCAAAGTAAGGAACCTTAACATTCTAACACATTACTGTATTTAAACAGTTTTGCACCTCTGCGGTAAACTTCCTTTGCAACGTTTACCTAATGGATGAAGGAGTCCGATTTTTTCGATTTTTTTGTTGGCAAAAGCACAGGACTAGTGATGATTATTATATGCCATAACTAAAACCACCCTGGCAGGTAGGTTCTAGAACTCGACATTCCGAGACAGGACTGCCTCACTTTCTATGTAAGCTATTTTATAAGTATCTTCTTCAAACTAAAACGAGTGAGTGGGTATTTCTCACATTCTCGTGCTAATCACCATAATCTCTACTCTTGCTCACCGGTCCTCAGAGCTTCTTGACGAGGAGAATGAAGTGCATAAATTATCTCTACTTCATTTAAATAACTCCATTTTGATGAGATTGTGTCTTGGCATTTAAGTTGCACCGGCCTGTTGTTATACATGCCTTCCCTACTCTCCACCTGCACCTATGATTATGCACAGCAAATGGTCTACAACCTTTTATAATTTCGAGATTATATGGTTTTGAAACTTTCACATGATTATTAAAGAGCCCAAATCCCTGATCATTGTAATTTTAATAAGATTTGATCGAAAACTCATCCTTGATATTAGTTGACATAAGTCCACCGAAATTTAGTTGTAACCATTTTATCATGTTATCACTAAGCAACCGGTAGGAATATATGAGAATTCAGTGAATACGTGTCAAATGCAACAAATAACTGTTTTAAAAAGACTTTTACATGCTACGTCAACCGTAAACGGTTCTAACCTATGAAAACGTAGCTTAAAAACCCAGCTAAAGCAGATTCAATATTGAAGACCTTCTAATTGTTCCAATTACTTGTTGGAAATTAACAAAGGAAACACCTGATTACCACAATGACAAATTCTCAAGTTAATGATATTTCTGGGGAATTTAACTCTAAAGAGAAGAACTATGTGATTATTAGGCGAGTTTTATTTTTTTAATAAAACCTGGTCGACTCAATTGTTTTCTTTGTCTTAGTGTTATAGACAAATTTGAACCGTTATAGAACCAATACACGTTTTATTAGTTAAGGTACGTACTGATAGGAAACTGGGTTGAGTCCATGTTGTAAGAAATACATAGTATAGTTGAATACTAAGGAAAAGTAAGTGTTTTTGGATTTGTCTGGTTTATTTGGTGTAAGTTGCATTATGCTAGCCTGGTGAAACGGCAGTGTCAGCAGCCTGTACAGCTGATACAATGAGTTATACATCTCATTTTTAAAGTAATATGATATTTAAAACACATTATGTATCGTCGTATTGTGGAGATGTTGATTAAGGAAATTACTGAAAATATTATCCATTAATTTAACTGGTGGTTTGTTTCTAAAGATATTATTACAGTAACGTTAAGAAGCAATTGCATTCGAATTGTTATCTCCAAACAATGGGAGACATTTGGTGTTGAAGTTGCATGTAAAACCGCGTATTTGTTACTCCTTAGTGTACTGGTGCTTGTGTAGTAAAAGACAACTAATTCATTAAACTTTCATTCAACGTAAGATTCAAAAAAATCTGTAGGTAATGGGAGACAGAACAGGTTAAATTAAATTCAGGCAAGCAAAGAAAAAAGCCAAGCCAAGTGGATTTGGCATCAAAGTCTTCGTATGATTTTTGATGTGTTCGTACAATTTTTCAGTAATAAATTGTGAAGGTTAAGTAACATTCAAAATTGTTACAAACAATAAAAATATACTGTGTTATACGGTTATTGTATAGAAAGAGGAACCAACTGAAATTTATAATTTTCAGGAACAATTTTATCCAAAAAAGCCTTTGAGAAAAGATCGCGCGAACTCGACAAAAAAGAGAAAAATTAAAGCAAAACTAAACAATACCTTAATCAATTTTGTACTTACGGTTTGAGCTGAATTCCAACAAATACACGTTGCGCACAGCAAACAGTAATATTTAATTAAGCGATGCATATAAGACATGGTGTTTCGCGAGCTAGTCTTATAAAAGAATGAGATCGGGACTATCACGATTGTAGTCATTGACACCTTGTAATAATTACGGAAGAAAATGGAGCACCTCGGAAACAGAACTTGTGACTTAATATCGTAGGCACCTTGTTACTATGAAGTTTGACTTTAATTTGTTTAAGACGACGATTTGAAGTTTCCAGAACCGGAGTACTTTCGAGTTTAAACTTTTGTAACGAAGAAACTCCTGTCTGTTCTTCAACAAAGTAATGCTTCACAGTTGAAAATATGATATTTCTCAGTGAAGAAAGCAAAGTGCAACTTGTTGAACAAAGTTGAAAGTACGTCCTTAGTTGTGTCAATACAATTTGCTGTTAGCACAAACGAGTCTCTAGCTGACTCATTGCAAATGTTAGGTTTTAATGTAATAATTAAATGCGATTTTGAATGTATATCCATACTTGCCCTGTTTTCTTTATGTAGTATATTTTACTCTCCCTTTCGATACGTTTTCAGTATCTGCAAAACTTCCAAACAGTTGCCTTACTTGGCCATTTGTCGAACAAAGGTTGATATTTGTCAATGTTCCTTTGCGCAAGGTATTGGATCCATAATGTCAAGGTTTCTTAAAACCTAAATATAATCACAGGTAAGCACTGTAGTAAAAAAAACAGTGTAAAGTAAGACATAGGCTTCTCTACGTTCGTTTCAACATGTGTTGTTTTCGTTTAGTGGCTTTGACGTAATGGCCACTAAGTTACCCATGAACACAATTATGTGGTTCTGTAGTCCAGAGGGTTACCAAAGAAAAGCATAGCAAGTGAATGAAAACCAACTTTTCCTTCGTTCGTGCGATGTTTGGTTCTATAGAGGTAGGGTTTACCTAGTTTGAGCTTATCCTAGCATGGGTTACCATTTGCAGGAGGAAAACATCGTAGTTGCTCAACTAATATGACAATTGTGGTGTTTTTGCTATGTTAAGAAAAAACAAATTCCAGCGTAACATTAACACAAATGACTGGGTTTGAGGTTGTGGGGTAGAACATATTTCATATGACCATTTATAATTGCTTATTAGGCACTATTAAACAGAATGCAGGGTCACCTGGGTCTTTCAATAGTGGGTATGAACCCCTGAGAGCCACTGAGGGTACATCAGCTCATAGGCTAAGAATTGAAATCGTTTAAGCCTATATCACATTAAAGTCATTTTTAAAACAGTGCACAATGTTAGGAAATATGCAAGTTCAGATGAGAGAGGTAAGGAAAGAGGCAGAAAAAGCAATAATACATGTAAAATGGTGCATCAGCTTGTTAAAGACATACACTCATCACCGTAAGTATATTTGTGGTAGGGGGAAACAAAATTCTTAATGGTATATGCCCTTTGATCGACATCATATTCAAAATATGCAGAGTAGCTCACATCACACAGCTTTCAAGCAAGGTATCCTGGAAATCACATTAGGGCCTTGAACGTTTATCAGCATATAACCTTAAGCAATAAACTAGGTTTATATCTGTACGAAGAAGAGATTAACACAGTTGGGGGGGGGGGCTTGGGGGGGGGCTTTGAGTAACTTAACTAGTTGGAAAAATTGGAACTGTCAGGGATGATGAGATTAACCCTTTAAGTTTCTGGACGATTCAGACGAGACCAAACCAAAACACGTATGTTGTAGACTTTCAAATTCAGAGTACCACCACCAAAAACATGTTCATGTATGGTGTTTTAAGCTTAATTTCAGTACTGTTCAAACTAGGACACGATCTCACCCAGGCTGATTCACCAGATAAAATACGTCACCAAACGCTCGATTCAATGCCTGGAAATCATCAGGTGATACCTTCTTCTTATCATCCCGGGCTTCCTGATATTTCTGCTATTTTGAAAAAGTATCAGCCTCTCTTTCACCAGTCTGATTACATGCGTAATGCGGTTCCTAACCTGCCCGTATTACGTTTTCGTAACCAACCCAGCCTGCGTGATACTCTTGTTCGCGCTAAGCGTAAGGCCCCTGGGAACGATCTTCTGGACCCCAACTGGGCTTGCACAAACTGTGGGAACAAGCGTTGCTCTTTGTGTAATATTATGTTGAGTACTAGTTCCCTGCGTAGCCACGCTAATGGAAAAGTTTTTAACTTAAAAGCGAAGGAAGGTTCTTGTATTCTACGTTTTGCATTTATTGTATCATTTGCCCTTCTTGCAATTTACAGTACGTAGGATCCTCTGTTAAACTTCGCGCTCGGTTAAACCAGCACAAGTCCTCCTTACGTTCGTTTTCTAGACCTGCAACTAGGCAACGCAATGATTGCTGTCGTTTGTATGAGCACCTTTCCATTCATTCCCCAAACGAATTCAATTTCACTATTTTAGAAGTCCTTGACAGCGAACACGGCCTACGAGATAAAGAAACAAGCTGGATTTGGAGACTTGACACTGTCTTTCCAAAAGGCCTAAACATCAGTGATGGGTTTTATGTCCAAGTTCGTAAATCACGTGTTAATTCCAGATAGCCGTTGTGTTATTGTTACGCTTCAATTGTAATCACTTTCAGCTCTCTTTCTTAAAGTTGCTTCTCTTCGGCTATTTACGGTGTTTTTGTGTTCTTTAGTACATTTGTTGTTAAGTTGCCTCTCGTCGAAACTGATGAAGGGCCCTGTGTGGTCCGAAAATTTAAATATGTTTCACCATTTTCTGTGTATGCTATATACATATAACGCTAGAACGACCTGTTAGGCGAAAGGCAAAAACAAAACAATTAAATACTTAAATACTTTTGGTTTTCAGATATATATGCACGTTATTTCAATGGCGCCTAAGTCATTAGTGTTAATGGATACATGTACGTAAGTTGGTGTGCAGAGAAGCAATTGCATAAACATTATGTGGTAAGTCGGACTTGCGTATAGATTTACGCATTCCTATATAGAACAGTGTGTAAAACGTTAAGGCGAAACGGTTTTTTCGCCTGAAGGTCGAGTTCTCCCATCAGTCGCGTTTTTTCATACCATATTTCGCCTAAATCCCAATTTATAGAAATATATATATATATATATATATATATATATATATATATATATATATATATGAAAATCCGAAGACATAAACTACTGTTTTAGCCCTATTCTGATTTGAGAGTACTGTTTTTGTCCATCTTTTGTTTATGTCTTCGGATTTTCATCTAAATTTTCATCTCTAAGGGTACACGTGGAACTTTTACTTATTTATCTTATATATATATATATATATATATATATATATATATATATATATATATATATATATATATATATATATAATCTTACCTTGAGTATGTATGAGGAAAAAAGCTACATCAATTATATCAGCATTTGGGTGCAAAAGTAGTGCGCATTAAAAGATTTCACTGTTCAGAAAAAATATGCAGCACACTTGAAAGAAGAGCAGTTGCTGTAAAATGTTCAAATCATGTATCGGACTTCAATTTCATCCAAAAGACATGATTTCAGTCACTTTCCAACATTTGTTTAAAAGAAGTCTAGCCTTTCGGTGCTTTCTTTTTCCTCCTAATGCGGAAAGCACATTAAGCCTTTTATTTGACACTATGCATACTTGAGATCAGTTCTACTCTGTGCCCTTCCCTCCTCTTTCCCCTTACAGCAAACCATTCCAACAACTTGAATTTGGGAATATGATGAATAATGTGAGATGAATGTACCCTAAAATACGAAAGTCTACAGTTACATTCCTACAGACATCTGCAGAACACTACATTTTGGAGGGTAGTGCTATGTGGTATGAATGAAAAATAACATTTTTACATAGAATTCTAGGAGTTAACTATTTGCTTAACAAAATGAAATTGTCTGATCCTTTCTGTTCCTTCTGCTCCACAGAAGAAGAAACCCTTTTTCATTTATTTTATGATTGCAATCATGTCAAAAAATTTTGGGATGAAGTATCCACTAATTTTATCAGGAATGGTTACAATTTCTGTGCAGTAGATATTTGCTTTGGTCTTTTTACGAATATTAATCACCCTATTAATTTCCTTATTCTCTATGCTAAGCACTATATTTTCTCTTGTAAATTTAAAAATACAGTCCCTGATGCATTTAAGTTTTATTATAAGTTTCATTTTAATCTGGATGTTGAACTGCATATTTTAAAAAAGAACAATGTTTTGGATAGAATGAGGCTATTACAGAATTATTTCATTTAGACCTTAGGAAATTTTGTTGACATCGAATTGAATGTTTTGTATCTATTATTTTGTAATGTATAATGATTTACAGTGTAAATTGTGAATTGTGAAAACTATTAAATACAGTTGGATAAAAAAAAAAATGAATGAAAAATAACATTTAAAAAGAAAATCGGCTTGAGGAGTGCAAAGTTCGACGACATGTGGTTCAAAAAGCCAAGAAAGCCACTGCAGCTTAAATTATTGCCGTGGACTGACTTAAGTACATGCGAGGTTCCCTCTCCTAAACGTCTTATGAGAAAGAGTTACTTTCCAGGTCAATTTGAAAAACGAACGAGGGCAATACAAACTTTTGCGAGATTAATTATTTCAGATTAGGTGAATTACTTTCAGTATCTTAACAAATGAATAAACAATGACAATGGGAGTTAGACTAGTGAGACTAATTTTCCAAAGTCCGACATATATATATATATATATATATATATATATATATATATATATATATATATATATATATATATATATATATATATATATCACTGAAACACGCAGAGAGAACTTCAGAGAAGTAACATTACTGTAGGTACATTTCGTTTATCAATAGAACTTTGGAAAGATGAGATAATTAACACCAATTGTTCATTTCATTTATTTGGTTCTTCACAATATTTGGTATAAATGAAACAGTGTACAGGAATGTAGACAATACATAACACTAAGATATTGTGAAAGGAAGCACTCTAGAACAACCAGAGGGCTTGTCGAGTAGTGTGCTTTTCAAAAATAGTATATCAAAGGAGAAAATATACGTAAATGTACCTTAGAACAAATGAAAATATATATCTGTCCAACTTTCCTTCAAAATTTTCGCCCAATTTTACATCCGTGAACTCTCCCTCATATCCCCATCCACTCCCTAGCCCACCCCAGCTCCCTCAAAAAGAAAGATCTGATACAAATGGCTAGAGTGGCTTCAATTAGAGTAACAAACGGGCAAGTATCGTTTTCACTTTATATTGATTTATAAGGAATCTGTCTAATTTATGTTAGAATGAGTTTACGGAAGGCTTGTCTTTTAAACTATCTGGTAGAGAATTCCATTAGTGTTAATTGCACGAACACATATCCCGGTCTTAGAAAATTTTCTCTGGTTCCCTGAAGGGTGAAGACGATTGCTCTGTGAACTAAACAGTATTGACTGAAAAGGTTCAGTGATTTGAAATTATATACTAGTGTGATAACGTGGAGCAGCACAAGAAATGTGTCTGGAGGCTCATTTTAGCATAACGGTTAACTTACTCAATGATGTCTTAATTGTGCCAGACCATGAGAGGCTGCAATAAGAAGGAAGAGGATAAAATAAAGTTAATTACATTAAACGAAACACATTTAAGGTAGTATATCCTTTAGTCAACCGTTTATTCCAACACCCCTATAAATTTTTGAACAAAGATGTGAAATATGGTCATCCCAATTAAACTTTGAATCGATGAGTAGTATGTAGATTAACGTTATTCATAACAATATTTAAGTCATTCTTATGGCCAGGTGGCGTTTTACTGTCACTTTACTGACGTTAAGTGAAAATTTATTCAAAGCAAACAAATTAAAATACAATTCAAGGTGGTTGTTTCAAGTTTTCTCAATGCGTTTTAATGTGGAGCCTTTGACAAATATGTTGGTGTCATCGGCAAACATTAATATTTAGGAGTTTTTGAACATACGTAACATCATTTTCTTAAACATAAAGAGTAAGGGTCCAAGAGTAGAGCCCTGATGAACGCCACATATAATGGGTAAATTGTTTTCGGTTAATAAAACAGCTTTTTACCCAGTTATATGATGTACCACGAAATCCATATGTAAGTAACTTTTCTAGAAAAATAGAATAGTCACTTGTGTCGAGCGCCTTTGAAAACCAAGGGAGACCCTTTATGATTTCTCTTTATTTGCTGTGGCCTTGCTTAATTCAACGATAACGTCAATGAAAACGAGTTTTGTGGAATGACCTGGACGAAAGCCACACTGGCTGTTAGAGAGAAGATTGTGTTTTTGTTGAACATAAGCCTCTCTAAAATTTTGGAAATGCACGGAAGCACAGACATTGGGTGGTAATTGATAAAGTGACATGATTATTGTTTTGAAAATAGGAGTTACCTTTGCAATTGTTAAGTTATCTGGGAAACAGCAATGTGAAAAAAAGAAATTAAGGACATGAGATAACGGCTTAGAAACAAGATGAATAGCGTGTCAAATTAAAGCTGGCCGAATTTCATCGTAACCAGCTGCCGACTTTGGCTAGACAATCCATTGTCACTGTTACGACATCGTTTGCTGCTAATGAGTGATAAGAACATCCTGTGTGCATTATTACCAGCAATCAGTTTTGTTGGATTGCGATAAGGTATGTTTTGGGATGATATTTGGGCCAAAGGGAGTAAAAAAGGTATTAAATGCATTTGCAATTTTCTGGGGGTCACTAATTGAAACATCATTATAAAGTAGGGCAATGGGGTAGAAAGGAACTTTTTGCCTTTATTTAAAAACAGTGTTAATGATTTTCCATGCCTTTTTAGTATCATTTTTTATATTATTGGTTTCGATGATAAGAGAAGCCTATGCATACATGGTGGCATGTGTGTATGTATATGTTTTTGTGGTTGAGTGTTTGGATGTTTGTGTTTGTGACGCAAGAACGGACTTTGACAGTTCTCAGACTTGGTACATAGCTGTCCGATGTTAACAGAAAGAACCCTATTGTTTTTGGTGGAGGTCAAAGGTCATCTAGATTCACCATGTGTCAAACACTGAAAACTTTGTTAACACAATATTTCAAGGTAGGAAGCTTGGATAGATTTCATTCTTAGTATGTAGATGCGTTATGGTGTTGTGTAGAGATTTTCCAATACTTTAACCGAGCCTCTTGAAGGTCATTTTCAGTCGTTAAGATAAAAGACATGTTAATTGAGTGTAAAAGGTTCATTGGTCATGCATATTAATGTTCAGTCAGGAAATCATGTGATTTGGCCCGGAAGCCCGGAAGGAAGTCTTCCAGACAGGGCTATGTTGAAGCATCCGGTTTTTTTTTTGTTTTGTTTTGTTTTTGTTTTTTTGTTTTTGTTTACACAGTTGTGCTTGAGAACTCGATCTGTCAAGTTTACTTGCTTAGTCTGCTTATTCTGTGAATATAATAATTGTGTAAGCCACACTCTAATCCTAAATAAATGGACTTAGAAATAATTTCAACTGTAATTATCGTTTTTACCAGTTTACCCTGAGATTGTCTAATTTCCGAAGAATCAAGAAGAACCCCCGAAACAAACACAACATGCCACCCAACCATGGGCGTCAATCCTGGGGGGACGGGGGACAAGCCCCCCTCCCAAATTTCGATGGGTGGGGGACACAATATCAAATGTCCCCTCCACATTTACGTAAAAGAGTAGTGTCGTGGCTCTATTTGACTGTCTTTTTGAGTGGTATGTAATTTTGATGGTCAATTGTTAAGTGTCTCGATGCAGACAGATTCTGAATGCAGATTTCTTCAGGGATATCTTAGTCGATGACAAAATTTCGGCGCGCTTCACGCGCATGCGTCACGGTTTTTACTCCTTCTCATGACCATTAGAAAGGTAAATACATGGAACTATTCTGATCACAACACTCTCCGAAAACAGACATACATCTCCAAACATCTGAAGGGACCTCTCATCAATATGGGTTCATTCAATCAGTCGCGTACGCAGAGGGGAGGACCATTCGGCCATGCCTCCCTCACTTATTCCGATTTTGTTTTTAAGTTCCTAAAAAAACGTTAATTTTTTAACACAGACTTTACTTCAAAAGGTAACATTTGTGGCACTAGATTGCATGTAGGGACACCTAATTATTCAAAAAATTTCAAAGGGGGAGGGGACACCCTCCCCTTAGACCCCTCCCCCAGGCCAGCGGTTACACAACATATTGCATGCCCTCCCCTTGAGACAAATCCTGGGTACGCGACTGCATTCAGTCTTATTTGTAGCATGATGTGGAAGGTTGAAAGTACTTTGTTGCCGTTAAACATTTTTCAAAAATTTTTACAGAGCGCTTCACCGAAGCCATTATCGGTATAGATGGTGATTGTTAATACACTTACGACTAAAAAGCATTCTGAAAACGCCCTTGCTGGTCCTACACACCTTTGCTATACTACGATCAGCTCCAAAAATATCCCAAAGATAGCTCCATTTTGCATCTAAGCAACCTTAAATTAACGAAATTTTCTCAAAGGGGAGGGGAACTCCCCCTCCCCTTAGACCCCTCCCACAGGATGACACCTTTATATAGTGACAAAGGAAGGATCCCCACTGCTGTATACAAACGCAGGATGCATAAAAAGGTGCAATTTACGCCCCGCCGCTGCAGTTAGTAAAAACATCTAGCCAGTCGGGAAAATAGAATTCATTAAATTATGGACATTTTCCAGCTATATACGATTAGTTCCAAAAATATCCCAAAGATAGCACCGTTTTGCACCTAAGCAGCCTTAAATTAACAAAAATTTTACATTTATATAGTGACAAAGGAAGGATCCCCACTGCTGTATACAAGCACAGAGCGCTCATAAACAAAGTGCAATTTACACGCCTCCACTCAGTTGGAAAAAAAAAAAACTTCCAGCCAGTCGGAATTTGGGACGGTCACCTTCACACCCCTAAACATGTCATCCAAGCAACGGGCATGTTCGGGTCCATGGTCTCCGACAATGATCCACGCTGCGAAGCGTGGTTTCAGCTATTTTGGGACATGGTAAAATAACACCTTGAAGTAATTCCGTGGACTCCGTGTATTTCACCTGGCAGCTCTCTATGATGGTCATTTTAACTTTGAAATGATAATTCTTATTAGACAGGCCCGTAGCCAGGTCGGGACACGAGGGGGCCGTGCCCCCCCCCCCGTGCAAACCGCTGTGCCCCCTATATGGAAAATCGATCGAAAATAAAATTTTAGTACATGTAAACGGTGGCCCTGGTATGACATCAAGCGATTTGTAACCAAAAATGATCCCAAAAGGAGTTTAATAATGAACGTATTTTGTTCTCTGTAACATTTTTGTTCTAAAATCACTACAATTTTCGCGCGCTACGCGCGCTTCCATCTTCAGTTACATATAGCTTTAACACCCGTTTCAGATATGTTGGCTTCATTTATAAATGTACAGGTTCCACAATTAGGCTATTGTTCTTTTCCCGGAAAAACACAAAACCGAATCCATAAAAAGTTCCATCCTCTTTCTCTTACAATCGGGAAGATTCTTAATTCAGACTCAACATCATGTTAATCATGTTTGGATGAAACGCAGTGTCTCAATGTCCAGGGGTGGTGGGAGGGGTCATCCCCTCGCGACCAGTCGCCCGACGTCTTGGTTTTATACTTAAAGACAGACACTCATCACCCCAAATACATTTTGGTTGGGAGAAAGCAAAATTCTCAATTGGTCATAGGTGAATGCTCTTTGATTGACATCAAAGCTCACAGTACACAGCATGCGCAGAGAATGTTTTGGTTACACATTATGGCCTTGTACGCCCAACAGCAATAAACTAGGTTTGTGTCTGCACAAGGAGGGGCTCAACACAGTTTTGGAAGGAGTAACTTAGTCGGGAGAATTGAAACTGTCTGAGACGAAGAGGGCAGATTCTTCCATAGAAACCCAAATTTTCTAACTTTGCTTAACAAGAACCAAATATTTTCAATTTTTTTTCAACGGAACCTCAAATTTTTCGCCGGTCGCCGAAAAATTCGCGTTCGGTATCCAGTCTGTAACCCATTGCTTCTGACGGGGCTTCGGGTTGCTGGACCTCTTAAGGAAGCTTGGTCCCTTCGTCGGGCTTATCTTTCCACCACCCCTTGCTGAGTCTGTATGCAGGTTTTACCGTGGTAAATAATTTTCCTGGAAAATTTCGGCGCGCTTCGCGCGCAATTCTCACAAGCGAAGTAATATCACCCATGAGCATTATTAGTACAAAAATTCAAGTGAACTCTTCCAGCTAAAGCTAGGTAAAGTCTCAAAGTTAGATCCCGGACATCAAGGGGCTTTCATGTAGCAATCTAGTACCTTGAGTAACATTCGCTCCACGACGACTATACGGTTTGAAGCTAAATTTACTCGTACCAAAAACTTATTCCAAAATTTACTTTTTCTATTTTTTTTTCATGTAATATTTCGTTCAAAGTAGAAATACGATAATGACCATCCGAATTGTGAACTGTGAAGACATTGGTGTGCTCTTACTGTCATTTAAAGTCCTGCTCAAAGCCCCATGCTAGTGTTCCCATATTGTTAATTCGCCACATATTCGGGGAATTTCCCTCTGGGTCCTAACAAAATCATACTGGATCACACCCAACCTGCCTAATGGTAGCCCCTGGTCCCGCCTCGCCGTTTCGCAAAGTACTTAACCGGCTTCACCTGAGCTTGCTGAGCTGAAGATATATTGTGATTATAGTCTTGTTCCCTTCACTTGTGGAGAATTTCTACGTCTCTGTATTGCAAGCGGAGGGAAAAATTTCCATCAGAAGAGTGAAATATTTGCGCGATTCGGCGCGCGTATGTGCACCCGTAAAACCGATACCTTTAAGATATCTGTGGTAAGCTTGAGGTATAATCCCCTGTAGTCCGTCAAACTGTAATCCTGTGGTGGTACTACTGACAACAAACATAATCTTCTTCGGTGCCACTCTATGAGGTGTCGGTTCCCCCTCCCCTATATCACAATTCCTCGTGTGTTCACGGGCCTGTTATTAGAATAGGGCGTCAGTCATCATAAGGGGGGGGGGGGAGGAGGAAATGGCCTATAGGGAGACACCCCCTCTTCAAAACCAAAGGGACTGGTTTGTACTAAGTCATGAATGTCCACCGCCCCCCCCCCCCCTCACATTTGAATACGGATTGACGCCCCTGCACTCAACGTAAATCCGATTTAATCTTATCCAACCCCAATTCGTATCTAACTGCTACCTCAGGACTGCTTGAATTTTGTGTGCAGACTTTCTTTCAACAACGCACGGTACCTTGGACCAGTGCGTTACTAATTCAGGCAATTGTAAGCAGATACCCGAGGGGCCTGCGAAACTGTTTAATAAACTTTATCCAGTCGGCGAATCAGCCTAGACCCAGCCTATCCTAAATTCGATCGTTGCAGATAAAACACTGATGTGGCCTAACGCCCTAATCCAGAAGAGGACCCGTTCTTGTACAATATGTAGCCATGCGATTCGACGAATCACACTAGTGTGACCTGAATGTCTAACCCAGCAGAGGACACGTTCCGGCACAATTCGCAGCCAGCATCGTCTTTTACTCGTAAGGTCTTACTTTTAGTTTGGCTTACCTAAGCCACTGGTGGTTAGTATCTAGTCTCGAAAAATCACTACCGTTACACCGATGTCGTCCAAAGGTTTTCGCGTATTTTATTTAAGCTGTTTCGGCCGTGATGTGCTATTTTCTGAAGCCTTCGAGTTGACGTGAAGACCAGTTTAGCGATCCGAAGTTTACTAGTGTGTTACCTGAGCATCTCTATAATTGATTTTGCGGGCTGCCCCATTAATTTTACCTAGATGCACTCCTGCATTATCTTCTGTTGCATAAAAAAGTTTGTGAAGTCATTCACTAAAGCAACTGGGGCTAAACCTTACAATACATTTTGCTTAAGGTCGGCAACTGACGTAAATACATGATCCTCTACCCATAACCTTGTCTGACCTTGTAAAGTATGTTTGAACATGGAAAACAAATTTTGTAACTCGTCATTTGTAGCAGGTACACTTAATTTGTTCGATTTTAAATAATCCGTAAAGAGTAAAAATGTGCGGTACATGCATCCCTCTTAATTGCGCTACCATCAAATCTAGTTGGCAAAAAGTCAGTTTACCTTAATGCCGGTGGGTTTTACATGATACAAAGGAATACGAGAGTTAAAAGTAACATGTCAAAAATCGAAAATGCTTCACAGAATTTCAATTTACTTTGGAGCTTGGACTTATAGCCTATAACAGGGAGAAGGTGATAAGTGGCGAGGGTCGTAGGTCAAGTTGGGAAATGGTAATTTTTTGACTGCATCACCTACGATTGAATTTAAGATCACAAATCAAGGTCATCTTTTCAAATTAAGTGCATTAATTGCTGATAATTTGGTGGGATTAGATCTCACTTTGGGAAATAACACTCTCAGAGAATAATTCCTTACATCAAATGGGTTCAAGATAAGTCCCTTGTTTCTCTAAACAAGTAGTGTATATGGGACATGGTGTAACAGTGAATGAGTCAGGAGATATCACAATTCAGCCACTAGCTGATAGTTCAGTATAACTTTATTTAAATCTCAAGCACATCAATTGAATGATAACAAGATAAAAGTAAGTATATAAGAACTGTAGCATGTAAATGAATTAACAAGCTTAAATAAATTACTTCACGTGAATAGAGAAGAGGATGAGACTGAGGAGTGGCAACTGATGCTCCTACGAGCTTATGGAGGTTGACACCCCTAAAGGACAGAAGCAAACAAAAAACAAACATAACCAAAGGAAAAACAATATCAACATGAAAATATAAAATACGCATAAAAAGAAGAAAAAATTCAAACGTAGCTTGCAATAAAATTTGCTTTTAGCTTTTGTTTGAAACTAAGTAGAGATTTGCACATAGTAATTTCAGAGAGAAGAGAATTCCATAGTTTTACACCCGAAAAATCTAAGACCTAGTTGCGAAAACCTAAGCCTACACTGGGGAGTAGAAAACTGATTCGCCGGAGCACGGGTGGGGTAGGGATTGACGGTACAACGAAAGTTTAATACTTGCTAAAAAGTGATGGGGTTCTGTTATGTAGCCAATTAAAAATAAACGCCCCCACATGATTCCGATTTAGGTGTACATATGTTAAGAAGGTTGAGACTAGCGAAAAGAGGTGCAGTATGCTGATGGTAGTCTACATTGCTTATGCATCTGATAGCCCTTTTCTGCAGTATAAAGAGAGGCTTAATTCTAGTCGCATACGTGCTCCCCCAAACAACATTACAGTAAGCAAGATAAGGAAGCATAAGAGCATGGGCGTCCGCAGGCATGGTCAAGGGGGGCACTTGCCCCCCTGGAAAATCAAATATTTGAAAAAACGAGTAAAAATTAAAGAAAAAACCAAACAAAACGTGTTTTTCCTGTTTCTATTCGGTAAATAGGCTTAAGAAATGCCATTTCCTGCGATCTGGAAGGCATTTCGGGCCGAAATTTTCTTGCTCTTCGCGCCAACTCATGGTCACGCGGCGGTTTTGCCCACCCCTAGAAATTTTTGCACCCCCCTGGATTTTTTTTCTGCGGACGCCCATGCATAAGAGTATTATATAAGGAAACCGACACTGTTCTAGGAAGAAGCTGCCGAAAGCGGTTGAGTACCCCCACACCCTTTGAAACCTTCCTGTTAACATAGTGAATATGATTGGTCCAGTTAACATGCGAATCAACAAACACGCCAAGAAACTTAGTAAAATTAGAACGTTGTACATTAATACCACACAGTTGTATATTGTTTACAGTTTGATTGAGGTTCTTAGAGGGTGAAGAAAAAATCATAAAGTCTGGTTTTTTTTTACATTTAGAGATAACTTGTTTGCACAGAACCAGTTGTGAATATTGATAAAATCATTTTGTACAGTTAGTTAGTAAACGGCCAAGGTCATAAGACGGAAACACGGAAATAAAAGATTGGTATCGTCGGGGTAAGATATTGCATGAAAATTATTACTAGCCCTGTGGAGATCATTGATATAAATAATAAATAGAAAAGGACCTAGAATAGATCCCTGAGGAACACCACAGGTAATAGATTTACGTAAAGAGTTAACATTATTAATGCCAACAAATTGATAACGGTTATTGATATAGCTCTTAAACCAATCCAAATGAGTACCTTAACACCTTAATGTTCAAGCTTATTAAGTAAAATATTATGGTCCAATGTATCAAAGGCCTTAGAAAGATCTAGAAAAATGCCCGATACATATTGATTTTTTTTTTCGAAGGCTTAAGTAACCTGGTTAACAAAATGTAGAATGGTTTGTGAAGTCGAACGACGGGGGAGGAACCCAAACTGGTAAACACATAGAATGTTTTGCTTGACTAAAAAATGAATATAATCGAATAAACATAAGTTTCTCAAGAACTTTGGAGAGGCAAGGCAAAATTGAAATGGGTCTTTAGTTATTTGCAGAATCTTTATCGCCGGATTTATAGACAGGGACAACACATGCAATTTTCAGGGAACTTGGAACGATACCCCTCTCTAATGAAAGGTTAAGTAGATGGGTGATTGGGGTGCACAGAGAATAGGCTACGTGTTTGACAACGATGGTGGGAATCCCATCAAAACCGGGGGCAGAATTTTTAAGAGAGAAAATTATGTTTAAGGCTTCCTCGTGTGTTGTTGGGCGAATAAAGAGAGAGTCAATAACTCCATTAGGCAGATACGATTTATAGCTGGAACAGGAAGGGGGAATTTTAGCCTGGGTAGCAGGACCAATGTCAATAAAATAATCATTACAGATATTTGAAACATTGAGTGGATTCGAAACACTAGTCCCATGGTGATTGATCTTTACAGGGGTATAGTTATTACCACGACCATATAAGAGGGTATTAATTGAGCGTCACATAGATTTCGTGTCCTGCGTACTATTGCTGAATACGTTGGAAAAATAGGATTTCTTAGCCTGTCTAATGACAGAAGTAAGACCGTCTCGAAAGCGTTTGTATTCATTCAAATTAATAGTGGATCGACTACGGAGGAACTTTTTGTGTTAGCGATTCTAAACTTTGCAAGAGTTGAGTATAGCTGGAGTGATCCAGTACTTCGACTTTTGCTGAGTAGACCTTTTTGTGTGGGCTAACCATGAAAGGCAATTTCTTAAGGGATTTAAAAATGTTATTAAAGCAATCAAAGGCACTATCAACATCAAAAGACTGTAAGACATCTGTCCAGGATTCATTTTGAATTATGGAGCGCAGTAGTTCAAGGCTATGGGGATTAAGATCTCTTTTAAAATACGTAGACGCTCCTCTCGAGGCAGCGACATCTAAATTAGCAAGGATGAAAACAGGAAAATGATCAGACATATCGATCAATTTAATTAAGGCCGGTTCATACTTCATTATAGCGCTATAAAGCTGTGTTTAAGGATGTTATCTGGGCCTCGATATGCCGATGTAAAATTGATTCATACTTCAGTTTTCTCGCATAGCTCAACTTTCGCAGTTCTGCCATGCAATGCTCAGTCTCCCAATACCTGCCTATGCAAAGGCGCCAAGTACAGTACATATGTGTATGGCTCTACGACAAAATACACTATTGATTACCGTGATAATTTTAGGGAATACAAGAAAATCATGCCTTACCAACCTTTATGTCTTAATTCGTGGAAAGCAATAACTGTTTCCCTCCATTCCGACAACTCTCACTGTCACAATCAGGCCGCCGATAGTCGCACGGAACCCGAATACATGTAATGGGCCGGTATCTGAAAAAGTCCGCCATTGTTGTCGAGTAGGATCGTGAGCTCGTTTCAAAAGGTCGTTCACCTACCAAGCAGCCAATCAGAAGCCGTTTCCTTTGCAATATCTCGAAAGCTTGCGAGAAAATTTGAACAATGTTCAACTCCAAGCGATGACAGTGAATCGAACTGGCAGCAAAGATATTTTGACCATATATGGTTATTGATCGCTTTATCGCGCGAGAAATTTGAAAGTATGAACCGGCCTTCAGTGTATCAATTTTAGCCTACTTCTTCATCGCTGACAGCAAATTCAAAACGTATTACTGTGGAATGGTGCGGACCTTTTGTAATCCACAAAGTTTTAGATCGCACTCACTATGTGCTGTCTACAATCAAAGGAGAGGTTTTGAATGACATTAAACTGATTTTGTCTAAGATTTAACAATCATTAAAAAAAATTATGCGGGATAACCCGCCCGGTTTTCCAGTGGGGTGAACATTTTATCTTCCTAACCATTCACTTGTGAATATAAAATGCATTCTTATAGAATCTAATTTCAGTTCTTCAACATTACGTAACGTAAAGAAATGGAATGGATTTAAGAATTAATTCCTTTGTTCCAGGTATCAACAAAGATTTAGAACTTGTTACTCCATAACAGTTTTGCAAGGCCTGACTGACCTCTTATCTTGGGTCAGCCAGCGCCCTTAATCTCCCAGGTGGATTAGTTTTACTTAGCCTTCCTCAATACGCCTTTATTTGCAGCTTTTACAGCTTTAAACGTGCTTTAAGAAAGAGATAGCTTTTGTAGTGTTGAACTCTACAAGGAGTTTGTTACAGTCATTTGCCTGATGATCGCCATACAGAGTGCGTGAAACTCAAGAGCAGCAAAAAGCTGTAATTAAACCGTGTGTACTATATTATAATTTATATATAAAAATCGTAAAACAGGAAACAAATAAATGCATATATATAAATAAATAAATATATATATATATATATATATATTCATATAATACAAACGAGGCCGACGCTAGAGGGTGTGACCCCCCCCCCCCCCCCATCATTCACGCAGTCGGTAAAATCCTTTGCTTATCGGCAAAATGAAGGAAAGAGGGAAGTGCAAACGAAGGAAAGTTAGAGGGAAAGAGGAAAAGAGGGAGAGAGAAAGACCGAGCGAACAGAGAAAAGAACAGGGGAGGGAGGGACAAAGCAGGGCAAGAGAAAGGGGCTGGTGCAGACGGAAGACAGGAGATTGGAATGCATTTGTAGACAACTTTTATTACTATATTTTCAAAGCCCGTAAGCAACACTTTTTGAAACTTAAAGCATATTTTGTCGGCAAAAAGGCTACATGGGGCTTTTCAGTATCATTGTATACTAAAAGAGTTCATCGTTCATGTGATTTCTGGCATTGAGTGGGTAAATTCTGCACCTGTCGGCAAAATGAAGTAAACATGAGGCAAAGAAAGAGGAAAATAAAGTGAAAGAAAGAGGACAATTTTTGTAATCAGAACCCAAAATTTCCGACGCACTACGCGCGCTGTAATGTCATTCCAGTTTCTTCAGTAGTTCCATTCCACCAGGGAGCAGTCAGAGATGGAGAAACATCGACCAAACTTATCAGACAATATATGTGCTTGAGAATAATTTAATCCTTTTCAGGTAGCCGAATTTGATTGACAGGTCTCTTCGTTCCTATTGTTTGACTTTTGTTGACTTTCCTTCTAAATGATGATTTCCCTCTTTCAAAGGGGCATGTATCCTGTAAAAAATACAATTGTAGGCATTCAAGATGTTGCTCTGAAGATAACTGCGCAGCCGATAAATGTGAAACGTTTTCACCGTTTTTTTTATCAAAACACTGTTCACCCACTCTTAAGTTGCACAATTTCATTATTATTCTAATTTCTTCATTACGAAAGGAATATACCTGATTGAAAATCAATGGGAGTCTAAATTTTTATGATGACATTTCAGACGTTTCCGGTGTGTTCCTGAAATAGCAAACAATGTATCTATGTTCAAAAAGTAATAAAAACATACACTGTACCCTTTCAAAACGTGGCACCTGGCGGCACAAGTTGAAAAAAGTTTGTTCCCCTTGACGGCTGGCAATTTGATGCCAATGGGTAAAATCATCCTATGAGCTCCCTCAGATGCAGCAGACCACAAGAATAATTGTCTTCACTGCCTAATCCCTCTAAGTTTTAGAGAAATTTCAGGAAACATACAATGCGAAGCTGAAGTGTCGGCAAAACACCTAGTTTCAAATGAAGAACAAGTGTTGTTTCTCCATCCTTTACAGCTCCCTGATTCCACATAGCTAGATGGCATAAGTCCTGTCAACCTTACCAAGTAACATGTAAGCAGGGTACACAGGTTATGTAGGGGTCATAAATTTCATCCCAAATCGCAAAGCCTCGTTTCTGTTCTCTAGTGTGTGTCATACGGTACCGTTGGATAGCGACTCAAGGAGCCAACTTTGGCTATTTCATCGAGTAGTCCAGATGGTTTCGAGGCAATGAATGTTAGTCCCCAATAGTCTACAACCCTTACGGTTTTTATGTTTTTCTTTTTGTACTTAATGTTAACATGATTTTTTGTGTCAGCTTACCAAAATTTTTGCGCCCTTTGCAATTTCACGATTCAGACTCAAAAGAACAGTATCAGTGCGTAACTCGGCCCTTGACATATTAAGTGATATAATGCCAAATATACGGTACTCTGCAATGGCATGGGATAGTAAGGATCCTTCATATCCCTTCTTACCCCCTCGACATACTGTCG
Organism: Holothuria leucospilota; assembly: GCA_029531755.1. NCBI lineage: Eukaryota > Metazoa > Echinodermata > Holothuroidea > Aspidochirotida > Holothuriidae > Holothuria > Holothuria leucospilota. The sequence goes on from CM055971.1 coordinate 47,834,160, forward strand.
GAAATCGGGGTCGCTGACATGGCCCGGCCCCATGTCGGGAAAATTCTTTCGCCACCCATGGTCGGTTTACTTTTTTTAGCTTTCAAAAGGGTCCCTCCTGCGATAAAACCCAAAATTTTTGGTATGCTTTGCCCACTCTTCCTCACTCTCGTTACTACTAGCTAAATAAAGAACAAGCCCTTTCCATCTTTTCAAGTAACTTAAGTAGAATTTATCGTTTTATGTAAATGCCGGGATTCTCATCTCATTTCGCTAAACTAAATTGATATTCTCTGGAGTCTGTCTTTCGGTACGGCTAGTGACTCGAAGAGGAAAGTACAGTGTAAGTTGTGCCCCATAGGGCCCACCGGCCTAGACAGTTGACCTCAGTGGCGTACACAGGGGGGAGGCCATTGGGTCATGCCTCCCTCACGGATGCCAATTTTTCCAGTTCCTATAAAAACGTAAATGTTTCAACACAAATTTTACTTCCAAAGGTGGCATATGTGGCACCAGATTACATGTAAGGACACTTAATTTTTCAAAAATTTTCGTTTTCCCCTTACATCCCTCCCACAGGCCGGCAGTCGCACAACATATTGCATGCCCCCTTGAGAGAAAGTCTGGGTACGCCACTGGTTGACCTATACATTCAAGCTTTAAATAAGTACAGGTTCTTTTTAGTGTAGGCTTACCCCACAATTTTGCAGTTTAGATTTCGGGAAAAACCTTAATTGGGCGGAACTATTTTCCTCTATTATATACAAAATTTTATGCAATATATGCCCCGAAATGGCATGGTACAGTACACAGGTGTTCTTCAAATCTTCCCTCACCAACCCCTCGACGGCATCAGGGCTGTCGAGGTTTCCGGTCGTTGCTCCCCACCCCCCCCCCCCCCTTGGGCAAATCCTGGTGCCACCCCTGCTGGACCACTACCGGTTGGACTAACGGTTCTCAAATCTAACTGCATCTCTTATCAATACTTTAAGTCGGCATTTGTTTCTTCTCAGTCGGCAAATACGGCCTCACCCCCCCCCCCCCATGGTAAATGCTCTGGCGACGCCCCTGAAGACAAATATAAATAAACACACAGGAATGGAACAACTTCCAACACTTCCAGTTCATTGTTTTAGGTCTAATTTAACCCATATACACTTGAGATGTTTTGTGCTGCAAATGCGGGTTATCTCTTCTATACACCTATATATATATATATATATAATATATATATATATATATAATATATATATATATATATATATATATATATATACTGAACACGATAGAAGTTTGGTTACTACAAAAGGGTTTTACGCTATTGCGATCGTCAGGCAACTGAAGTACTGTTCATTTTTGCCGAGGATATATAGTAGCTTGGCTTTGGATTGAAATGCCTACACTTTGAGATGAGCTCTGATCTTTTGTTGAGTAGGAGGGATTTGTCAGCATTAGCGATGGCTAGCTTTTCTTCTAAGCACAGGTTGTAGCGGCTCTGGGTTCGTTTTGTATTAGCTGGTGCGTGAAGAAGGATCCTCCATTCGATGTTAAATTGTTCGTTGTTATCTTTAAGGCTCCAGATATATTTTGAAAGCTGTGTGTCTTTGGCGTATTTTCTGTTGGTGATTTTTTTTTTTTTTTTTTGTGGCTGGTGAAACGGGTTTTGAATTTCCCGCCGGTCATGCCGATGTATGTCATAGTGCTTGTGCAGGTTGAGATATCGGCTGCATACACAATTGAACTAGCTAGGCACTTTCCACTTTCCTTTCTTCGGCAGTTGCACAGATTCTTGGTGTCGGCCGTCCCCGAATCTTTACTTTTGCTGAGGATACGGTTGTTATGTCCTATATGATAGATTTCATGTTCTGCATGCAGCTGTAACTAACTTTGACATTTTTGTTGAATATTTTGTGGAGTGGGTGGTTGAATGGGAGATGTTGTGCAATGAGGTGGAGAAAGCGTCCGGAGACGTTGGTCTTTACAGTTTTGCTAAAAGGGGGATTGAATCATATTATATTTCTTTTTCTGTTTCTGCGTTTTACGGTACTGTTGGGTTTCATTGGTGTCTCCGTGTAGTGTATTTTTTTGTCGTAGCCACTTGTCTTGAGGGCTTCATTGAATTGCTGTGAGGCTTCTTCAAGCGCTTCTTGGTTGCACGAAAGGGCTGAAATGCGTCTTTCAACTCCCTGCGGGGTAAGCTTCAGTACTGCTGGTGGGTGGTTGGATCTGTTGTTTACATAGAGGGTGGTGTCAGAGGGTGGTGTGTTTGTTGGGTGCTGATATTACACACAACAATAATATCAGCGCACAACAAACACATACTGGCAAAACATAAAACACAAACAACAACGCAAAACAACTGCAACAGCAGGGCACAAACCTAATTCCCACTGGAAGGTAATTGCCTCGCCGATAATATAGTGTACCAGGCCACCGTAACACGTCAAGACAACAACAAAGAAGAATCATACATTGGTTTAACAGAAAACAACTTAAAAACTAGATACACTGCACACAAGTCCAGCTTCAATCACAAAGACAAAAGAAATGCAACTACACTCAGCGAATACATTTTGAAGCTTAAGGATACTAATGTCGAGTTCACCGTGAAGTGGAAACTTATAAGCAAAGCCCATGCCTACACTACATCATCTAAAACTTGCAACCTCTGCCTCGAAGAAAAGTTCTTTATCGTACACAAACCTTCCTTAGCCACTCTTAACAAACGAAACGAACTCATAAGCTCCTGCAGACACAGAAATAAACAACTGTTGTGCAATTATTCAAATAGGTACCCCATCTTTGTTCAATCGGATTGGTTCTGTCCGTGCTTCAAAAGACGCGCACGACACCCAATGTACGGTAAAAAACGGACACGTACAAGACAAATGCCAAACCTTTGTTGACACCATTCTACATCAGGCTTCTGAAGAGTGAGGACCTACCACACTGGACCCTTACGAAACAATGCTGTAAAGCTGCCTTGTAGTACCCTATAGTCCCAACCTTTCAATATTTAAGCCCCCTTCATAGGTTGGGCACACTACCATTCACTGGTTTATTTTGTTAAGAACATATGTATATAGGCTATTTATATATATATATATATATATATATATATATGTATAGGTCGGTATAGGTTGTAAAAAGTGCCAAAAAGTTGCAGAAAATCCACGACGTTTCGAGTATAGACTCTTCATCAGGTGGCAAAGAAATGCAACTGAACAACAATGAAGTAGAAATAGAGAAGAAACACATTGAAGAAAGGCACGACAAACCGGTCGTACAGAACGAACACGGTGTAAAAATGCGAATGGAGGCTGAGTTCCATTCGTTTGGTCTCTCCCACATACAGGCAATTGCAACGTGTGGAGGTTGCAATTGCCTGTATATGTTCAGTTGCATTTTTTGGCCACCTGATGAAGAGTCTATACTCGAAACGTCGTGGAATTTTACGCAAACTTCCAGCACTTTTTGCAACCTTTATTGACCTACATACTACTACAGTGCTCCACAGCTTTTCGACCCTATAGGCAGATACATATATAGATATACGACAGTTTTTTTTTTTAGCTTCACATAGCCTAGATACTTTCGTTTTTCAGTAACATGTTTGATAACTATAATTTGCCTTTTTCTTGTGAATAGCCGCTGTACTTTTTGAATAACAACCCAAACCTTAGACGGCCCCTATTATCAAGCAACAGCTGCAATTTCTGAAAAATGAACTTTCTTCCCGATGCATATCCCGAAAAAAGTTCCAACACATGATTTAGAGGTGCGCAAATGACAAGGGCCCATCATATTACCATTCCTCATCATTGTGGCGCTCCAAAAGAAATCGTTGGATAAATAGTAAGGCACTTCATGGAAAAAATGCAGTTGTAAGAAAGGAATTATGGCACCTCTCTTCTGGTAGTTTAATTTAAACCCTTCCAACGCAGGAAAAAAAGCTTTTACAGAAAAATGAAAGACAAACTGTTACCACTGCAGTTCTCTTCTTTCGCGCATCGATACTATATTTTTGATATAAAATTACATATTCCATAAACTTATGACATGAAATTTTATAATCATTTTAAAGCGTTTTTTACACATTCAAACGATGATCAGTAAGTAATAACACAAGGAGTTAACATATATCAGTTGTGTTTGTGCACGGACACGAAATTTTAAATTCGTTGTGCAAACTACATGCAACAGATTTTTATGAAGATAGGTGCGATTCACTTCATGTTGTTTTGTTTTGTATAAAATAATCTTGTCTGAAATGTATCTTTTGATGCAAGGCACTCAGTTTATTATTGCATCATTCTTAATGAAAAGAAAGTACACAAAGTTCAATCCTTGCACTTTATACGGACGATGGACGAATCTTCATTTCAGCAGAGGTTAAGTTGCAGTAGTTAAAATAATTCCAAAAGATGTTCTTTCCTCCACCACCTCTGTATTCACCGTTTAGGTTCGAAGCAGTACCAAATGTATAGCGGCCGCTACTGTATTCAAAATAATGGCAAGGGCTACTATAACTAGAAATGCTGCACCAGATATCACTGTACCACCAACCCCCTTTGTGTCCTTCTGCGTAGTCGTGTTCGCTGCACCCGTCATTGTCCTCATCAAGAGTACTGAACTGTTTGCCGTTATTATTATACAAACTGTTACCTGGATAAGATGTTAGAATAAACTCACTTGTTAATGTTATATCATGTTGATTTTAAATTGTACACGTAGCATCTCGTCTAAATTGGACTTCAATGGTTCTTAAATCATGAAATGTGCATTAATTCTACCATGGAAAATGTAGTGTAATGTTAGCTTGTAAGTTGTGTAAGAGATGAAATGCTCTTTAAGAAACACGCGCAGTTTGTAGTGTAAGGTGCTGGGAATCATGAATTAATGACGTTCTACATATTTTCGACTTTAAGAGGAAGTAAGTTATATCATTTTATGATTAGAACTTGAAAATGACGGGCATAAAAAGTAAATTGTTTTTATTACTTGGGATGCAAACATGTAATTCAAGCCCCTGCCACATGTGATAGCAAAGAAAAAATCACTTTTCTAATAAATTTAAGGACTTACAGCATGACATTAAAGGTACGTGGTCAGTAATAAATAATTTATTAAATCGAGGAAAAGGTCATGAATCTATTGTACCTGATTCATTTACTCATGGTAATAATATTTTACGTGATCCTTTAACAGTAGCTAACGGCTTTAATGAGTACTTTGTAAATATTGGTCCTTTACTTGCAGAAAATATCCAGTGTAATTCCTGTGCAAACGATTTTCTTGGTATTTCAAACCCATATTCTCTATTTTTGTTCCCAGTTACACCAGATGAAATTGTTGAAGTTGCTTCTCATTGTCTAAAATCAAATAAAGCTGCTGGCTTTGACAATTTCAAACCATCTGTTATGAGAAATGTGATACATGTACTTGCAGTTCCATTAACACATATCTTTAATATATCTCTATCACATGGTGTGTTTCCCAACAGAATGAAAGTTGCAAAAGTTGCTCCAGTTTTTAAGAAAGGCGATCCAAAGATGTTTTCTAATTATCGCCCAATTTCAGTATTACCGAGTTTATCTAAGATACTAGAACGCATTGTATACAATAGGCTGTTAGCTTTCTTAAATAAGCACAATATTTTATTTGATGGTCAATATGGTTTTCGTGCAGGTATTTCAACGGAAATGGCCCTTATCGATGCTGTAGATAAAGTCTATGATGCTTTGGGTAAAAAACTTACAACCGTTGGTGTTTTCCTAGATCTATCGAAAGCATTCGATACTATAGATCATGAAATTCTTATGTCAAAACTCTCTCATTACGGAATAAGGGGCACAAGTCTTTCCTGGTTTAAAAGCTATATTCACAATAGAAAACAATTCACTCTTTTCAATGGCGAAAGCTCTGATCTCTTAGATATAAAATGTGGAGTACCTCAGGGTTCAATCCTTGGTCCGTTGTTGTTTATTTTATATGTGAATGACATTTGTAATGTGCAAACGGCTTCTTCCCTTGTACTATTCGCAGATGATACAAATATTTTTTTTCTCCGGGGACAATCCCAAAAGTTTGGAAAACAGTATAATTAATGAACTTGATAAATTTTATGATTGGTTTAAAGCTAACAAGTTATCACTCAATATTGATAAGACAAACTACATGGTATTCGGTAAGCCCCAGCAGAAGTTTAATTTTCGCATTTGTCTAGATGGTAAACTTATCAATCGAACTGACAAAACTAAGTTCCTTGGTGTTTGGATAGACTCCAAACTATCATGGCGTGACCATATCAATTCCATTTCTCTATGTGTATCTCGAAGTGTGGGAATACTCTGTAAGCTTAAGCACTTCTTGCCTAAAAATGCCTTGCGTTGTATTTACTTAAGTTTAATCATACCCCACCTTACATATTGCTTGGTTGTTTGGTCAGGAACTGCTAAATCTAATTTAAACAAATTGGTATTATTACAGAAAAAAGCCATTCGCCACATTTCTGGGTCTAAATGGCGTGATCACACCAGTCCCTTATTCGCTTCTCTTAAGTTACTGAAATTACCTGACATTGTCAACCTGAGCATTTCCTGTTTTATTTTTAGATGTGAAAATAGCAACGTACCCCGAAAGTTCAAGAATCTGTATAATCACAATACCCAAATTCATGGCTACAACACCCGTCAAAGCTCAGAACTTCACCGGTTTCCTTGCCAAAACAATGCCCAAAAGAGCCTTAGATATCGCTCAATAATTGTGTGGAATTCTCTGCCACTAAAATCTCGAAGGTTTTCAACAATAAACGGTTTCAAAAATCATCTTAAGAAGTACTTCCTCAGCAAATATTAGCCTAGATTCTATACTTATATCGTAGGGGAGGGCAGGTTTTGTTGTTTGGGGGGTTAGGGGGTGGGGAGGGGAGGGGACTAGTAATTATGTGTAGTAAATGTAATGCGATTAGGTGATACTGTTTTCTATAGGGGAGTTATCGCCTAGTTAAGCTCTGAAGAGTTTTTGCGATCACTCCCCTTCCCAACTTGCAGTTGTTAACAATGTATGTAGCTATTATGTTTTGGTAATATTTCTAAGTAAAAGCTGTCTTCATACATGTGAATAGAATGTCTATAATCTGTAATTTAGAATAGATTCAGACAAGCTTTCATGTAATCTTCAGTAATGTGTATGTGTGTAAATAAATTTATTGTAAGTCAAGTTGTGGAAGAATCAAATAAATGAAATGAAATGAAATGAAATGAAATGAAATAGCTGCAAACAAATGTTTCAAAAAATTGTCATCCTAGTGTACGTGAACAAAACCTTTGATCCTAATTAAAGATAGAGTTTCAATTATGTAATAACATTATTGTTATAGGAATTTTAATTGGGAACTCATTGGCCTACTTTTTAATACTTAATCTATTGTGAAATACCACGAAAAGTTCTTTAAGAGAAAAGGGTAATAAATATCAAAGATTTTGTAGTTCTCGCCCAACAAGGCACTTGCGACTTTCCGTTCACATTTGTTTCAGAGGGTCGGGTACATACTTTAAAAAATCGGGATCTATCCTTCTCAACACAAGCAACGAGTCTTACAACATTGTGAAAGAGGATATAGTTTTCCCTGACCCTAACTTTAAAATAAGGATATGCTATCACTACTTTCCGACTGTATTTCTATACATTCTTATTTCAAGTATACCGTTTTACTAAATAGGATGTAAAAATGCGAGTCATTGTTATCTGGGCTTTGTTTTCAACTCAACTCTTTCTCTGAGTTTATTTGAAACGTTTAATTAAACATGTTTTAGATTTGTCGGAAATAAGGTCGCTTGAAGACGTCGCTTAACAACTTTCTTTATTTTTTTTTTCATATTTCGAAAGCACAAGCACCTAAAAAGCAGTATCATGCTACTTTTAAATCTGTATCAGTAACCTTGTACTCTCTAACAGTGAAAGCTTAAAATAATATACGTGGGTCCTTGTTATAACAACAAGGTATTTTTTTTTCAATAAAGATTTAATTTCGAACTTAAGCTTACTTTACAGAATATTTTATGAGCAGGTCTGCATGGGCTAACAGTTTTGCTTTTGAACAAGACTCTTGATGGCATATTCCTTAAACTACTACTTTAAATTTTAAAGCACGGCGTTGCACCTTGTGGTCCATGCGGATATTGCTGTTGTGCGTGATGAAGGTGATAATACCACCTCCCTGGGTGAACTACGAACGTCCAGTGGTTCAGCTTTCAAAGCTTTTACTTTACAATCAGCCGTACCTGCTTCTCTTGCAGCTGTTGTGATAACCAATCTTCCCTGCATTCACGTGCTGAATCAAAGCCACATCTTTAATCTTATCAGTAACAGGTGATGTAAGCTACATCATTTGGTCTATAACATCCATGCAAGATATTAAGAAAATACATACCTGCATCTCCTGAATAACTGCCAATACTCAGTCGGTACTTCGTGCTAACATCACCAATTTGAAAGGATGTATACTCTGCATATTTAGGGGATCCACCTGATGTTTCTATATCAACACGTAACTTGTAGCCTTTTTGATTTGTTAGGCTGTAGATTTGTTCATTTCCAAGCCAGTAGTCACTACTTGCATCTCGAGAACCAAACCCATTTTGGTATTCATTCCAGGTTTTGTAGAAATTGGTCACATCATCAGTACGGCGGTGAATGACCTAGTAAAAATAAACCCATGCATGAAACTCATACTACAATAGAGAGTTCATCTATAGAAATAAACAGCAACAGTTTTCAGGGGTGACAAAAGATACAAGGATTAAACATTTTGCAGACCTGTTTGTTTCTAAGCAACAGTTATGTGAGTCAAAAGCTGACGAAAACATTTTGTACAGTCAATAAATTTTAATGCATCCAGCTTTTGATCAAATTTACGAACGATGATTATATGATACATGCCAATAAGGGTTGCATGTAACTTACAGTCCATCCTCCACAAGCTGTGGTCATATCACAGAAAACGGTGAATGGTGTAAGTTGGTTGTAAGGTATACACCCCATTCGTTATATGACCAGGGAGTAAATAGCAACTCCCTGATATGACCAGCTTGGTATACATCATAACAGTCTGTAAAAGTGTTTCTTTCACATGTCTCGCCGTCTCCTTCGTAGCCGTCATTACAGTAACATTTCCGAGTTTCGTCTCTTACTGTACATGTTGCATCAGTGCTGCATTCGAAGTCGGTATTACAACTGAGTTGATTGTTCATGCAGGTACAGTTTTGAGTGCAGCCCGCGTTTATAAACGACTCACCATTCTGAAATCCATCGAATTAAAAAGCATTTTTCGTATCTCCTATAATATATAAGGCAATGGAAATTGCCACGTTAGTTTACTTACAACTGCCAAACGACAACCAATTTATTTTCTTACCGAAATGTATGTATTTGTTTCGGTTACAAGACATCCTTCAGGTACACACGTTTCTGTACATTCAGTATAGCAATACGTCTGTCCGATTGGATCAGTACACACGTTGTGGCAACTGCAAGCCCCTCGAATCAGAGTAAGTGGACATGTTGAAATAAGACAACCTATATTAAGCAGCAAAACAGAAACTGAGTTTAACACAAATTCTCTGGTGTGTATTTACTACTTCTAGTTCAACTGAAAATAACTTGTTAATCCAAATGAAAACATGAAAAGACTTACACTAAATCGTAGGACAAATGTATTTATTGGGTTGGACTCTGATTATAATGGCGAACTAGGCATATTTACATATCTAAGACAGTGAGTTTAATACAAATCTCAAGACAACGTTTATCCGCTTTGGAAATTTAAAATGAACATGAAGCTAAAATTACTGTTATGTCATACTCACTCCAATTACTGCGAAAATTGTCAGCTGACACAATCATAAAATCACCCCATTCGTCAGATGTACGGAAAGACTTGTAGTTGACGAAGAGGGATGACCCATTGGACAGTGTCATGTCAATACGGAGCTCGTACACTGCTTGGTTCGTTAAGTAAGATAATTTACGGTTACCAATCCAAAATTCACCGGACAAGAAGCCGAATCCACTTGCAAAATCTTCCCAATTTCTTTTAAAGGTCAATGTACCATCAATGCGACGTTGGATAACCTTTTAGAATAATAACAATAATTGTACGTTGAATGTTTTGTTCTCACATTTTTTTTCCTGATTATTTATGTCATTCAGAATGTCAGTAGGACAAGTCATGGTCAAAGTTTTTCAGATATAGACTAATAGGCTATGGGTATAGACTTAAGGGTGTAAATATCAACTTCAAAGCACTGAGACGACGAAAACGTAACTCGATCCAAGGTAAAAACTACGGCATAGCTATTCCAAGAGTGTAAATATAGAACAGTGTTAATTCTAGCATTTTTTTAATGAAGGACTAAAGAGTTAGGGTAAGTCATATGGCTTGAAGGTTTCCTAAAAAGGTCGCACAACGCATTAGTAATCATTAAGAATGAAGAAAACGGAGTAAGCTATAGCTACTCAATAAGGGCTCTGTAACTTTTGTTTCCTGGAAAGCTATCATCTTCGCACCAAATGCAAGTGTTTTTGAAGTTTGCATTGAAAATACAATCATAGTGTGTGCAAATTAATGTCCTTTTTCTAGATTTCTTGGTAAACTGTCACAAGAGAAATTGTTCCCCCATGTTCAATCCTGCCTGCCGTTACAACCTTCAAACTAACAAAGCTAAGCATCACGAAGTTTCCTTAACTGCGAAAAAGAAACAGCAAGCAATAATGTGCTCAACTACGTCTGAAAAATACTGGGAATATAGTTTTCAAATTGTTCAGAACTGTAGGTTGATTGTTTCCACTACGTTTTACATAAACTGTAAATTAGAGTGACATACCGTCCAGCCACCAGATGATATATCGTTGTTACAGTAGACTTCAAATGGTTCTGGATATCCATCTGGCTTTATGGTGTAAACACCACTTTGGTCATTAGAGGAACACTGGTCTCGAGCTTCTTTGCAATCCCTTGGATATTTCGGTTGTTGGTAAAAAAAGTAAGATGAACCTGCAAAACAAATAGGAATGGTAACAAGCTAAATTAATCTATGAATGAATTTTATGACTTTAAACGAGCAATATGTAGAGGTAATTATTTTACCCTAAAGCGCAGACACATTCTTAAGATTGTTATTCCCCAATTCTCATTCCCTTACCAGCACTTTATGCAAATGGTTATAATCCCTATCTGTTGTAGCAGAACTTCGACTTTCGAGTTAAGGACTCATAAAAAATTCATGTAGACATATTTCGCCAGAATTATTGAATCAACAAAGTGAAATTTTATTGCTTAACTGTAAGTTAAACCAACGTAAATGTAGGCGGTGCACTATCTGACTTTATCAATAGTCACTGAACCCTGCACCTTTTTCAGGCAAGACCCAACTTCATCTTGCGTGATTTCATGCAAAGGACAATTTGGCCTTTTAGAAACTCGGATTATGAATGCAAAAAGTTTGATTCTTACGACCAAGTTATAAGTAAAAGTGGATGATCACACAAACACGTTTATGAAGTACAAGACATTGTCTAGCCGATAGACCAGTCACGAAAAACGGACATATTGTCTTAGCCAAAACTTTTACACGACTTTGTTGCAAAAACTGACACGGTCTAATAACATATTTTGCCGCACATATTAAGGATAACGTAAACTTACAGTATCATGCATCCCACAGTCAAGTTGAGAAATGTGCATTTTCAATCAGACAGCACAATATATCGCTGCTATTGACCATGTTGCTAAGAGAGAATGTTTAGAAATAACTAGACATGGGAACGTAGTGCAAACATTGTCAATGAGAAACATATAACACCAATGCATTGTTTAGTATCACACTTGAAGTGTTAAGAAAAATCGTCGAAATCAAACAACGCAAAGTCTGCAAAGCTTCGTAATGTTTATTCCACCACTAGAGATAAGATGCTATGTTGCTACGTACTCAGAGGTCAGCAACATTTTGGGGCAGTATGTCTCTGTTTTCAAAGTATCTAAGCACAACGGATTTGGTTCTAATACGTACAGTCTTTGTTTTTTTTTTTTCTTTTTTTTTTCCGTGTACTCAGAACAATGACGAGTACAATTTCGAATTACTTGTAGTTCTATTGAACGACTTCCTTTCAGTTAACAGTCAACCTTTCATATTATGCCTTAAATTTATTGAGCATAATCCATAAATTGATTTACTTCAGCACTGACAAACTCATTCCCGTTGGGGCTATTTTTTAAAACCATTGTTTAATTTATTAGGTGGAATACTAGTCTATTTTAAAACGAAAGTAGAAATTTTACTTAAATCAACTTTGGCATTAGCAAGTATATTGACAAAATCAGTTAAACAGGCATTAAGTTCAACTATCTGCATTGCTTTCTGAACATAGAAATATTTTGAAAAAGTTCTCTCGTCCTCAAGAGTGGCGTTTTATCCACTTTAAAGGACCATATTAAAAGTACGTATTCAATCCTAAAAGGAAAAGGTACCTTTGAAATAAATATTGATGACGTCAAAATAGATGTTGAAAGTTATCAGGAGGGTAGCTTGTGCCATGCTTAGTTATGATGCTTTTAAATTTGGTTTAATTTCACATGATCTATTTTAAAGAAAACTTAAAGAACATTGCCGACTTCTTAATTTAAGCCGTCACTAGTGAGCCTTAGTATTCCAGGAAAAAGCCTCCGATGTAGAAGTAAATAGCAAACGGAGGCTCAATCATACTGCTATTTCGATAGCGTAAGACAGATGATACACAATTAAATTATAGCAATGCATTTTGCTTTTATTTCTTGTGTTTGTTTTTTTTTTTGTTTTGTTTTTTATAACAATGCATTTACTTTTTTGTTTTTTTAGCAATGCATTTAGGTTTTTAAAAATAGTATCAAATATTCGTTACTACGTCAAATAATTGTGTATTTTTCTTAGTCAACGAAGAAAAGTTCCGTAGAACGTTATGTAGAAGCTTGTGGTTTTGAGAAGAACTGATAGATACGTCTGATTTTTGAATGGGCAGATCTTTCCCGTTACAAAATTTTCTAAAAAGACGACTGATTATACGGAGTGAAAAGTTGATTATACCATTGAAAACAATTGTAAACCAACAAATGTTAAAACTATTTGCCCATTTTGTTTTTGAAGGAGTTTAATTATTTTGTTGTCGTGTGTGTGGAATGGAACAACCTTCAGTGTACGACAAATGATGCAATGCCCATTGACAATTTCGACAAGCGAATGGTATTTATTCTCTGTTATGAATATTTTGTACAGGGTTATTTTGTAAGGGTTCACTGATAGGTTCTTGTCTTTGCCAATGAAAGGAAATGTTATACACCATTGCTTGTAATTTCACAAACCCTTGATAGAGTACTCAACATGGCATCAATATCATTACAAGAAATCCTTGGCAAAACTTGTATTTACCAATGTTTGCAACCCCCACACAACTTGTAGGTTCTGGTGTATACTTCTGAAGTGCTTGTGAGTTATTTTCATGCTATATAGGAGTTTCACATAATTAATGAAGACCTTTGGGCAGATTTCTAGTTAACAGGAGAAATATCTGGGAGAAATAAACAGTGATATATCTTCAAAATGTTTCGAGTAATATATATTTCTAGGTACCTTTTTTTTGTAATGTTCTTTTTCAACGATAAGGTGATAATGTTAAGGGATATCTGTTTTGCCATCAAGATGGAGGGAAACAGTGTTTTGTTTGAGGTTACTCATACAATACCAGCAAACGATCTCTAATGACTTTGATCCTCATTATTTTGGGGGTAAATATTCTGTAAGCAATAAAGTTAGCTTATTTCTTTACAGTTACAAAGAAACAGTTTTTGATATTTTAATGCTAACAATGGAAAGAATTGTTCAATTGATTTCTTTTTATATCAAACTATCTACCAAATTATTCAGCATTGTTTTGAAATCAAAGGAACAACTACTTTGAAGACTACGTATTTCATGACTAAGGTTTACAACTAAGCCCAGTTCTTTATTTCCCCGTCATTTTGGTTCTTAAAAGGTTTTGAAATTAATCATTTTAGTCTTACCTAGACATCTCCAAAATAATTTACGAATACTTTAGCGAAGATGTGTATGTGAGAAATGTCACACACTGCTGATTCAACAGCTGCATTTAATTTTGCTAAAAAGAAACTTTTACAGAAGTCTGTTCTCCTTTTGAACTGATAGCGAATATTTGAAACACTTACCCTCTTGTGTAGAAGTACCTTCGATGCTTAGAAGAGATGGCAATACAAGTAACAGGGCAGTCTTATAGCTATGTAGACTAATCTTCATGTTGATAGAGCAAACTGATATCTAAGAATGACGGCAGTAAGGAGATCTATAATTTAAATGTGCCGACGTAGCAATGAAGCAATCCTACGGTGAACTGTAAGATCCGAAAGTAGGAAGCACAGCAACGACCTAATTGAATATAGCAGTTGTGGCATTATCATCCGCTGTTTGGAACATACAAATGAAAGCAGAGTCTATAGGGAGAATATATTAAGGGACTCCGTCACGAGGATTTGAGAGTCGTATCAATAAAAATCCAACGGATAGCCATTGAAGATGAGCGATTGTCAAACCATTTAATCGAAAGGAAAGTAATCACACAACATGGGAGTGATATATGGTAATTTAGTTTGTACACCTACTGTCTTGAGTTGGATTTCACTAGCTTTACGATTGATCCAGATCGTTAAGTATATATCTCTTGCGGGTGCACGAAGATGAAAAACTCTACAAACACTAAATGTATTGTCTTACAATCTAAGTGATTATCAAGCAAACATTATAGTGGTTGGGAAGTAGAAGTTATCGTTAGGGAAGTAAATATGTTACATAATGTGTCCTTAACTTCACTACTATAGTTAATGAAATTCGTGCGACTGCAGTGCAGTGCACTACCTACGTATTGACTAAGCGATGGATAGTAATATTTTCTACTTGAAGGATTATCAGCTATCTCTTGATCTCAAACCCTGTCTGGAGCGTAGCCGTGCTTAATGGAAATAGGACAGTTTTAGTATGCTAATTTATTTCACATTTCAGAAGAATTCAATAAAAAAGTGTACATTTCAAGACTTTAAGTAAATAGAAGGAGTTAGGGCATCTAAAATCAAACGATGGAAGTATAAGAAGTACCACATGTGAAGATTTATGTATGCAAAGTCGGCGGCGTAACTTTGGTTCAGGGTGCCCAGGGCAAGAATGGGTTGGGTAACCCCTGACCGAATGACATGTGCGGATGGCGCAGTGTTATCCCATGTCAGGCCCAGGTGGGGAAAGGTTGCCTCTTCCAAACGTCTATTGCAAGCAAAGTATCGTGGGTGCCACCCCCCCCCTCCCCGGTGCCCGAGGGTTCGCCCCCTCAGAGCCCATAGGAGTCACGCCACTGTGCAAAGTTCGTGTAATTACGTGAGGATGCAGTTACTCCTTTTATTTACTTTAAAACTTGAAATTTACACTTTTTTATTGAATTCGTCTAAAATGTTAAATAAAGTATTACCGTGTAATAACCGTGATTTAGTAAAATGGCAGGAACTGCATTTCATAACTCTTAATTATACATAGACAAACACTTGATATTATAGGATTTTGGAACTCCTTATTTGTAGTATCCAGAATCAATTTTACGGAAAAAAAATCAATTTCGTTTGATTTTTTTTTTGTTATATTATACATTTACATAATCAACCGACTGCTTCCTCACTGTACTGCATGAAATGTTTGATTATACGTTGTAGAATATTTAATGATAACGCATCCCCTGACATTTCCAAACTCAGTTTTTAATTTAAATTCACAATAGCCCGATCATAGAGAAGGAATATTTAATTTAGTTTCTTTACATGTTAACAAGAGGGGGTTAATGAAATATAAGTAATGCTTCAATTGGTAATTTGGTTGAGGTTGCGATATTTGCAAGCCAAAGTCCTTTGCAGGTCCCAGAGAAAAGAGTTTACACTTTATGTGCTCAGACCGCTATTGCTTAAATGCAGTCATCCTGATAAAGGAATGTAATACTTGTCTCTTTGATGTGGTGTGTGTGGAGTGGGTAGGGGATAGGAGGAAGTCACGTTTTCCTAAAATCTACGTCTATAAGCATCACCTTTGTTGTACGTAAGATAAATGGCTCGTGCAGTGAATATAAAACTAGGATATGTTATCTCCTTATCAAAATGAACACTTAACTCATAAACCAGTTCTGTCAGGCAAGGGTCGCTCCATAGTGAATGATCACTATTATCGTCTTACAGTGGCGTAGCTACGGGGTGGCATTAGGGGGAACGTGCCCCCCACGACAAAGCCGTGCCACCCCAGGCGCCCCTCCTGAGGAAAATTTTGGAATGTACAGTTTTTTTATATTACTCCTATAGAGAGGGAGAGAATTCAGAAATTGTGCCCCACCAGGAAAGGTTCATAACCCCCAATGGTCTCTGCTCAAAACATCCTGGCAACGCGGCTGTCGTCTTAAATTATTGCATTTACGCGGATTATTTCACACAAAGCAATCATGAAATGCCTTTAGGGGATTGTTTTTAAGTTCTACTGTAAAGTCTTTGACTTTTCAATACGTTATTTCGCAAACAGCGTACTTTGCTTTTGTGTCACCGGAAAATGCATTACTTTACACTAGAACAAATCATAGGCAAAATTTCAACGCTGAATCTTCACACAACTACCACTTCGACAAAAGTAACTTCACAGACCTCATCACTGAATGCATTTTGAAGAGACTGCGGGCAAACAACACCGTTGCATTTGACATCTCTTGGTTAGAGGGAACTCGAAGATTTGATTCCGAGAAATAAAAATGATACATGAGGCCAGCCTTTTCATACATTTCGTATTTTTAAAATAATTACACCGTTCTAAGAGTCCAAAAAAAAAGCATTCAAAGGACGTTCCTTATTGAAAAAAAAAAGTTTATGAAAGCATCCCATCGCTCTCTTAATTGCCCTTGTCCGAGTCGGACTTCCCTTTTACTCGTTTCTAATGTTAACATTATGGGAAAATATTCATACATTTTGCATTTCTCAGTGTCCATATACTAAGGGGTTTTCATAAGTAACTGATTCAATTAAATTTAGTACTAATACTGTCATTAATCACTCGAATGTTCTGTTTATTGATAATTATTTTATCTCAATTTTAGTTTGAAATGAACGGGAATTAGCTTTGTCTTGAGAATCACATTTTGTAGCAGAACTTTCCAGAAATAATTTGTTTTGACACTTAAGGAATTTTTTCTGAAGTCGGTTCGTAACAAGACCGTAAGCGTTTAATCATATTACTGGATACGTCCTTTCAGATTTATCTGGCTGGAAGTAGGACTGATGGCCTATTGTTTGTTTTGTTAAGGCTTACAGTAGAGTCTTCAAGCTCCAAATCAAACCCTACACCTCTGGTTTTATTCTTCCTGATAGATGTCACATTTATAATAAGATTTCTCCGATTGATGGTTTCGGTTACGTATTAAGATTCTCTTTTTTATAAATATTGAAGAATCACAAGCAAAGTTCATGGATTACGAACTGATACAAATAATTAGAAAATTAAACAAATTAGATCCGATTTGAAATGCTGATATGAAGAACTAGAATTAAAATATAACCCTGCAAGTTCAAAAGCCTACAAATACTTTCCATGAAATCAAACAGGGTGATTTCAAGCCTTTCCTAAAAGTTTGCAAGGCCTACCGATAGATTGCAACCCCATGAATTTACACCGTCTACTCTTGTCTAACTGTAGTTGAAATCATAAGAATTTACACAACCTTGGATTTTTTACGTTTGCTTGTCAATTATAAAGTCGCCGTCTTAGGAAGTGATACACACAGTCCACTCAAATTATCACTAAATTAAACAGGTAATATCATGGAAGGCTAATAGTTTTTAAAATCTACATTAACCTCGGAGTTTGAGTTTGCAGTCGTAGTACGGTTTAAATATTGTGTATTATCCATCGCTACACGGTAACAATCTTTCATATTGACAGTCTAGACGACAGAACAGTATACTTACCATATTATTGGACATATTATGATTCATCTATTACAAAGAAATTTTTACATTTTTTTAATCCCTTTTGATGGTTTGTGATTATCATCGTAATGACGAGAGAACAGTTTTTCCTTGACTGCGTGTAGACGATCAGAAAGTATACCGTCTATTTGCTTTGACCGAAATAAGGTATCTTCTAAATTGTGTGTTGAGCCAAGTTTTCTTCTTTTGTTGTTACAGATGTTATAACGTTCTGTTATCTTTCATATTAAAAATGGGGTACTCTTCCGCATTGCCTTTGTCTAGAGTATTCAATCCAATGCTTTTCTTTTTCAAAGCGAGTGCTGAGAACTATTTTGGCTCTTATATTTTATAAAAAGACTTTATAATTGGTATAATTCATAATATTTACACGGTACATGTGTTGTTATGAGCATTGTGACGAAAGGAGAGTTTACCGACCTTAGTTTTCAGAGGAGAGACCTAGCTTACTTAAGCGTCTATTATAACAAACCAGTGACAATTATTTTTCCATCTTAGAGTGGCTCATATTATGAAGAACCTAGGTCCATTCCTCATTGACTATTTTGAGACAATTGGACAATATACCGTTCATATTCGATTGGTAAAAGGCATACTTTCCTGTATAAAAAGTAGTTTAAAAGCCAAAGTTATTTTTATATGGCGTGCATAGTCTGTCATAGGGACAATTTTATATTTTGTTATGTATTGAAAATGTCTAGAATATGAGGAAACATTCTGTTCAAATCAAAATGTTCAGAATTCTAAAAAGAAAACAAAAACGGGTTTTTATTTCTACCTCCGACATACAATCAAAGTGATCATTGTGTTTCAATGCTCTGATCTTACTATTTAATTAAAGCAAAACACTTAAACCAAAGGCCAAGACAATCGGTTAACACGAACTACCAAATGGTTCTGTGTTAGTCGTATTATTGCAAATTCCCGCCATGATTTCTTCTTAAAAGAAACATTCCTGGCAGGCCTTTCATAGTAATGCTTTTTTTTATCTGGACACACTGAAGCAATTGAGTTAAAAGATGTCAAGTTCTAGATGATTCGGTGGAAAGACAGGGGTTGGAATCAATGACTCATTTCACAGTCTAAGTGTTGATAAGGCAAGTTCCAGTGATAATACATTCCTCTGATTACTTACAAGAATGAGCCTGTCGTTTTACCCTGCAATGATGCATATTCACAGCAATGAATCGTGCTTTATGTTCGTAATTTGGGTCTATCTGTATCAGTTAATGAGAACCTCACTAAAACTATGACTTTTCGCTAGGAGGAAAGCCATAAACATTCTTTCTTGAGATATTTAGTTAAATATTTTCAGTTGATGAAGGGTCCATGAAGTATTTAATAATCAAGGCCTGTTTAAGACGTAAGTCTTATGTGATGTGTGACAAATACGTAGTGTGATTTTGGTGCAATATACCAGAAATGAAGTTCTTACAGTTAAACAGCGCTCAACGGAACCCATTTTACAAGAGGGTGGTAACGGACAATTGAAGTAAAGTATCTTGCCTAAGAACAAAACCTTTGGATTAAAAGTTAAACACCTGAACCAACAGACCACCACACTTTCGATAAAAGATGTACTCCCACTGTTTCGTCTGACGACAACATAGCGTTTGAACCTATTCTTGTTTGAAACAACTGAGTTCTGTCCCAAAGTCGCTGACGCCAGCTTGCCTAAAAGAATTTTCTTTGAAATCAAAGATCTCGAATTCAAATTACTTGCAGAATTTAGGTTTAACTCTGTATTACACTGAAATGGATGAACTGTTTTAATATGTTTAGTTGACCGGGGGTATGTGGTTGCAAAACCAATGGTATTTTACTTTGATCTATTGTAGTGATATTCGTACTCCTTGATGCTTCCACAAGAAAGACGATAATGTATTGTGGAGTTCAAAGTTGACGTTGAAACATGTTTGCTGGATGTTTCGTTTAAGAAATGCAAAAGTCACTTTTTCTCTACCGCCCATTGACAACTTTTCAAAATTAACGTCGGGTCACTACATGTACGTTTTGAAAAACCATATTGAGTTCCTTTAACGTAGCTAAGACACGTTTATTAACCGGTTTTAACCACTTGGCATCTTTAGTAGTATGCTTACTACAACAAAAATCAACAATTCAGTTCATTTACACCTTATTTTTAGCTCAAAAAATGTAAAAAATTATACCCCCCTCCAGGCTTGAAAAGTTAGTATTCCCGAAAACTCAAAAATCTTGTTACGTCATTTGACGTCACTTTATGAACTGCTCGCTGTTGTTGTGGTATCCTCCGGACATTCGATACAGTGTTTGCATTCCAGCGTACCGGTGACCAAGGTCGATACAATGTAAAATTCGTAAATTTTGGAATTGTCATTTATCCACTCGTGCTAGCCAGTTGTTTTGAGTCAATCAAATACTTTCTCGCAGGGTTTTTGTGTAATTTCCCGTGATTGTCTGTACAAGCATGGGGTACAGTACACAACATACTACGCATTGTATCGCCGGCACTGTTTAGTAGAGCTGCTATGTGCAATCTAGTTTACGTCCTGTGTCATGCCGGATCTGAGCCAGCAAAAAAACTGCTGCAGGCTGAAGGCAAAGTGGTTTTTCATAGGGCAGATAGACTGTCGGTTAAGCCTTCTCGGATTTCAAAGCAGGACTTGAAGGCGATACTAAACAAGACGCCAAGGGTAAAGCTGAGAACTGTACCGATCTGAGCCTGTCAGATGAACCAAAATTGAACCGTATGGAATGATTGAAGGGGGCTTGAGCTTCTAAAGTAATATGTAGGCAATAAAAACATCAACTCTATGTTACTTTTGTGCAAGTGTCAGTGAAATTCGTGGAACAAGCCTGTGAGTGTGCATAGTACTTTGCTGGCTGCCAGTTCACTCTTTGTACGTATAACTACGGACCGAAAGGAACTCGAGCAACTGCCGAGTTTTTTTCTTTTTTTTTTTAGTCCTCCGGTTATTAATCAAGGATATTTACCAGGAATACTGCGGCTGCAAAAGCATAAAAGACCGACATCACTCACAGTTTTCTTTCAAAAGACTGAATAAAGATAGACTTTCTAGACATTATGCGAATCACAATCGTCACTATCACAAAACGGTTTATGTAGGCCTATGCTGTACCCAGGCGCTAAGCAAAGAAATTGCCAATGGGGGGGGGGGGGTGGGGGCGAAGCCTGTAAGCAAACTAAGCGTAGCGCTACCATAGGAAAATAAAATTTGGAAGAAAATACCTCCAAGATTGCTAGAAATGGCACTTCCCAGGCCTTGTGAGTTGTATCTAAACATTTTATTTTGAGTTATTAGCAATACCATAAAAAATCATTAAAAAAGCAAAACCAACATTTTCAAGGCTTTGCGCCTGGCTATACGCCCAAAACATTGAATGAAAAAGTTGTGAGTCATGGGATTTTATTGCAACTTGTCCATTACATCATCGAACAGATGGCGCAAGGATATTCTTATACATTTCAAAACGTTCGAAATAGCATGTAGGGAACAGTTTTTACAACGTCGTAAATGTAATGTACCCCTTATATCAATGTCGCCTAAAGGTACCATTTTGTCACCAAAGATGTCACCCAAGATAGATGTATAGGTATGTCGATATATATATATATATATATATATATATATATATATATATATATATATATATATATATATATATATATTTACGTCACTCTACCTAATCAATACTACATGGGACGCGTTCCTATGACGTAACAATGGAAAACTTAACCAAACAGTATTTAAACTCAGTTGACCGCGTTCTACCCCATAGGCCTCAATGGCTCAGTGGTCAGAGCATCCGCCTTGTATGCGGGAGGTCGCTGCTTGAGGCTAAGTTTTCCATTCACTAATAAATTTCCTCTTTCAGTATAAGGTAGGTGCCTATGTTAGAGGAAAAATTGCCTTATGTCTCTGTGAGAATATTTAATATAGCTTGGATTGACTCATTCATATAAAGTCGCTACGTGTATATATATATATATATATATATATATATATATATGTTCTTTACAAATATATTATATATATATATATATATATTTGTAAATATATATATATATATGTATATATGTACATATTTATATATATATATACATGTATCTAATATAGCCAATATTTACAAATATATGTGTATATATATATATATATATATATATATATATATATATATATATATATATATATATACGGATTGTTGGCCAAATTATCTTCAAAAAGTGCTCTACTTAGGTGAAGGAGCAATACACAATAATTATATGACCATTAGATAGAGTTTGTTCACGTCACTTTAATTCCGACAAACTTGTTTCGAAGAGGTGGATACTACCGCCTCCTCTCATCAGGAAATTACAGCTTTTTCAAACGGTTTAAAAAACATCTCATGTGCGTAAGTAGTTTAAATACTTGCGCGCGCATTATGGTTGCGCGCGGTTGTCTAGGTTACGCCGGCAATCTAGACAACCATAATGCGCGCGCAAGTATTTAAACTACCTACGCACATGAGATGTTTTTTAAACCGTTTGAGAAAGCTGTAATTCCCTGATGAGAGAAGGCGGTAGTATCCACCTCTTCGAAACAAGTTTGTCGGAATTAAAGTGACGTGAACAAACTATATCTAATGGTCATATAATAATTATTATATTATTTATATATATATATATATATATATATATAAATATATATATATATATATATATATATATATATATTGCTTATTGGGATTTCGGCGAAAAACCGTATGAAAAAACGCGACTGTTAGGAGAACTCGACTCGTTTTACGCACTGTTTTATATAGAAATGCGCCACTGTATAAGTAAGTCCGATTTACTTACATTTACCACGCGGATTTGAACCCAGGACGGTCGCTTTCCGGCGACTGCCTTGACCACTGCACTACCGTGACTAACGTGATTTTTGGCTCGAACCAAGGTACAAATAGCGCACGCTGCAATTTTCCCTCTTTGTTACCACAAAATGTGTGAATATCCCGAAACGGTTAAATGAGATAGGTCGAACGTGGTAAGGTCGACTGTTTTTTTATCACTCCTTATGGTTTATGTCAGTCATCTCAGGTCAACTTTCTTTCTCAACAATAATGTCTAGACGACGGGACTACATACTAGCCATTACCTTCGTAAAATTATGGTGCCTTAATGATTTGTCTCCTAAAAAATACTGATAAGTTCCCCCTGCTTATCATCTTATGGTTCGTATTATCCATGATCATATTTCAAAGGTATCACCTCTTTTCATAAATAGTGTCTAGAATATGGAAGAATGTACTGTCCATGTTGTTTTGACAAAGTGAGATCTTCTATGAAACGTAGGTCATCAAAAAGAAACTACTCGCTCCAAGTTTATCACCCAGTATGTTTTGTATTATCGACTGTAATTAGGATAAAACCCTTTCACTAACGGTGTCTATACGGTGGTGAATGCCATCGTTCCATAACGTTCACAGAAACTCACACATTATAGGAATATTTTCTTCAAAAAAGTGTCAAATTAACTTATTTCGTTTTTCAGAGCTTGTATGACAAGACCAGAGTCTACTTCATTGAAGGTGTCTAGACGACGGAAAAGTATATTAACACAGTTTCTTACACATCTCTACAAAAACTTTTCTTAAGTCTTTATGGTTCGTATTTTCTATCACATAGGCAAGGTTAAATAATCCTCTTTTGTTTCCTATAGTCTATATATCTGGTATGTCTTTGTCACAAATGGTGTCTAGAAGACAAGTTAATTTACTGCCTATGTTGATCAGACAAAGAGTGTCTCTCCCGCTAACCTAGTTTTTGCTCTTTATACACCTAACTTGTTTTGTAATATGGATAATATTGAACGGTTATTTATTCCCTTTGATAATGCCCAGTTGTGGGTAACATGTACTTCAGCGGTGTCCGAAATGCGTTACTATTTTAAATTATCTTTTTAAACCTTTCAAGACTTTTGCTTCATACTCATAACGAGTTACCAAAGCGTTTTTCATAGTTAAGAAAGCGCGTGGCTTACCACAAGCTTGCTAGTGTATTGAAGGGAGATCCTTACACAAAATCATTTTTCACTACCGATTATATGAGTAAAGAGATCAACTACCCTTATAAACCACAACCCAACAAGCTAGATCCAGGTAATAATATGAACGAAATTGAAAAATATGCAAGTGCGTGTTTACTCGTTTGATGATATCTAGCATGATGATATCTAGCAATACTTTGTCTACTTATTTCCTTAACAGCAATTCAGTTTTGAAATATTAGATAAGTTACATAAATTTTATATCGATCATTTGCATGCAGTGCAGGTTTGAAAGGTACATACAGCAGGTAAGTGACAAACCAGCGGTATCAACAGGAAACTTGGCAAAGTCTTTGAACGTGGATACACATGCAACGGATAAGAGAGAGAAGAGTTAAAAGAATACAGAACGTCATAACAATAAAACACAAAGTACTCTAAAACGCAGAGGCCATAACATAGTTCGTACACAATGGAAATTAGACTCAGGTCTGTAGAGGGGTTTAGTGAAGCTTTGATCTGACATAGTACAAATTTGAACACTTCTAAAAGTAATCACTTAACTTACCTGATAATTGGCTATAACAAAAGAGGAAACAAGAATTTTTAATTTAGTTATTATCTCCAATAGTGAAATTTACAACTGTCTTGCATTGATTGTAGACTTTGCTCATATAGGAGTATTTGACATACTGTAAGATTACCATTTGGCAATTAAAAAGCTACGACACTGACCTGTTGATTGGCAGGAACAAATTTATTCATAAATGTCAGGATTGCTGGTCCATTGGGGACAGATTGGATTATCAAATAATTTACTAGTGCCTGTACACATCAGAATTCTTTATCAGACTCCTGAAAGGCAAATGATATGATCCGCTTCTTTGTAAAAATAAATGAAAAACGACAGAGGAGATGTTACGTGATTTGTGACTCAAATCCGTTGCAATATTTTCCTAAACGTGCTCGTAAGAGCCTACTTTGTACTGGGAAGAGCGGTTACGTCTTCCATACAGTTTCTCAGCTGCCGCTCTTTCTGAAACGTTCACGAGGGTTTCTTTTATTTTCCTGACAAGAAATTAATTTATTATCACGCTTTTCTGGTGGCTGGGGCAACACAAACGTCAACATATCACTCTGTTTCACCTTACAACCTTTGTCTTGTATCGTTAATTCTTCTTGTACCCTGCATACCAAACAATAACGATTCTTTTCCTTCTCAAACTTTATTCCGGCAATCGTAACTGCAGTGTGTATAGTCTGTACGTCGCTGTGTAAGTGATGAACTTCATATCCTCCAGATTTTCCAGTCTCAGGCTCAACCATATTTGGGCAGTTTCATCCCCGGTGGGTAACTGCATGGAACGCTCCTTCTTAGTCCTCATGTATTTGTTAAGTTAGGAAGGTGATATTGTTCATACGGATTTGCCATTACATCAAAATGTGAAATGATAAGGGTAAGGGAAGAACCTACATAAAGATGGCCTATCACAAGATATACATATATATATATATATATATATATATATATATATATATATATATATATATATATATATATATATATATATATATATATATATATATATAAATATAAAACCAATTTCCAATTTCCTCTTAATTAAAAACCAACAATACGTTAGCTGTAAAAGGAACTACTGCGCATAGCTTCAGTGCAACACAAAGCTAATGCTGCCACCCTTATGCCTAACGAAAGGGGTTTCCTGCTTCTGGCTAACAGGGCATGTGTAGGACAATGGATTACTTCATAGTGAGGAAATTTTTCAAGTTCTAACTCACCCCGCATGTACTAAAGGCCCATTTGAGCCCCTTGGCCAAATCTTCATGGAGCCCATTGCCACGTAAAGCCTATCATGCACAAATATATCCTATGTGGGCCCATGTGGGCCTGTTGACAGGGAAAAGGGCTTCTTTACACTATGAATACGATCTTGTTTTTCATACACATACTCTGTTCAAAATAGACCATATTTTCATGAATTATCATGCATTAACTTTGACCGTGAAATACTCCCTGCACCTTTGTTCAGAACTCAGGCAATTCTCAACAAAAATGATTGGACAAAACAAGCAAAACAAGCAACAGTGAGATCACCATCCCCCATTCCCTGTTCAATGTGTTTTGAGACTTCAACATTGACATGGGGAGCGGGGGTTGTCCTATGCACTTTTGTCGAGGATGGTAGATTCACAATTTTTGTAACAACCCTCCTGGCCTACAAAAAGTCTTGAGCTCCTAGTAGGCTTCTTCCTATAACTTTGTATTAACCTAGTCCCTACTAGGCCAACCTTCAACGATCAACGTTAGGAATGTGTTCTGCCCATACAGGCAATGGCTTAAAGTTAAACATAGGCTACATTGTGTGGAAAGTAAGGATGATCATAATACTGTTTTGCCGTAGAAGGTAAATTATTCTCACAGGATATATACTTGATATGAGTTAATACGAGACAGCCGTTGAAGGATATAGTGGCACATGTGAGCTGACTGACACCTTGAGTTTTTCGTTGAATTAGAAAAATGAAAACAAGTAAAGCATCTGTCAATAGAAAACGAGTAATTCTTGTTGTCTGGACAGAGGAAGTAATTAAAGTAGGCCTATAGCCTACCCTACGCGTTTACTTAAGGGTACATATGTGTAAAAATCGTAGTAAAAATGATAAGCATTTTCCGACCTGATTTGATGTTTTGAATAAATACTACGAATAAGAGCATTGTAGATTGTTTAAATACTGGTACATTCTGCGACGAGAAAAGGGAACGGAACAAAGACAGGTAAAGTCTTTTATTTTCGCTTCTCAATTTTAATGTTCTCCGTTTTGAATTAAGTGGATATTACAGTAAAACTACATAAGCTTGGGGAAAATGGCATTGCATTTAGATATTCATATGGGTACCTTCCACTTTCACTAAAACTGGCAGAAAGGTAGTAACATTTTTTGCTTTTTAAGAGTTCATGGAAAACTTTGTTACACATTTCATCTTTGCAAACCTTGATTATTACTTCATCCTTTAGCGTTCTGTGACTAATATGAATTAAATGACATAACGGAGGAGAATCTTATACTGTCTTTTCTAATTAAAATGCAAGAGTCTTGAGTAAGGTGATGAATATTTGCTCGAAAGATTGGTCAGGCCTGCAAATATAGCGTATCCAGTTTTATACATTTTTCTTTACCAATATACCAAGAACTAATTAACGGCTGTTGACGGTTGAGAAAATATTTTCATCAATGTAATTCTGATTTTTAATTCTTTTAGAGCTTTTTCTATTTTTTCATTCTTAATTTAGGCCTTAAAGGGCTATTTATACGACGCTTAGTGGCTGCGAATGTGTAGCAATGTCTTTGGCTTATCAATATCAACCTTCGGTCCGGTGACTACTCAACTCAAGAGTTTAGCTCATTTTTTTAAAGATGTCAAAACCGTAGATTGCTCCTTCATAAAGATCCCAATTAACTTTAACTGTGCCGTTGATTAGACCTTGGACCTCGTTTACTAACTAAAACAAATCTTCCAGGGCCTTGGGCCTGTTAACTAAGGAAAACTCTTGGATATTTCAAAGAAGATTTCTTTTTGAAAGCGATGTTCCTTTGTCTGATTTGCAACTGCAATTATTAAAACACCCAGATAAATTTATTCTAATTCAAAAACCTGCCCCTGGGTAGAGATGCATGTGGCAGTTTTACTTCCCGTGGTGAACTTAAATTGCCAGCTGAAGTAAATTTAAAACACTTTTAAGTTCACAAGTAAACTTATTATATTTGGGTCCTTGTTTTTTTTCACAAAGAAGTCTTAAATCGTACACAAAAAAAATCACTTTAATTCTTTAGAATCCCATCATTAACCCCAACATAGTTTGTAATGTGATTGATGAAGAGATAAACGATGCCTTACCGAATGAGACAAAGTGACGCGATAACAAATACACAAGGTAATTTGAAGATGCTGCAGACTTGAAGAATTCCGAATAAATCCATTTTAACGTTTACCAACTTATCAGTCGAAGTTACCAGTCGGATCAGGCGATACTGACCAAGAAAACCGAAATGCCTAGAGATATAGTTCAGTGTAAGGTTTTGATCTTAAAGTATGGTAGAAAAGAAATGCTTTTTACAGATACTGGATGGATTTGATCGTAACATAGCCAAACCTCTAAGCTGTTTTATAAAATTTCCTGTTTACAGCTGAAGACATTATGAGAGATCCGTATATAGGAAAAAAATTTAAAAAAGTAAGTCGTTAAATTGTCTGAAGAAAGGGTAGCAATTATTGATGGTTACACCAGGAAAATGACTACGTGGCAGTTAACTAGGCTCAGTACCTAGCATGTTCAACTGATGTAATTATTACTACTTACAAAATGCAAGTGGCACAACTGATGACCTTTTTCTATTATATCTCAGTTAATGTTTGAAAACCGTTCCGTTTTTGCTGTATTGACATTTGTCCACTTATAATGAAATGATTAAGGAATTTCAAAGATATGAAGGGCTTGTGCATTCTTAACGATATCCCATGATTAAAGGTTGTAAAGATTTAAAAATAATACTACTTAGTCTTCCATAGTCTAGACTCCAAACTAAGTTGTTCAATTTGCTTTAGGAGTGCTGAAAAATGTAAGAATTTAGGGATTTTGTTAGGAAAAGTTTTAAGACTACGCTTGAATACAAAGACGGGATCCAAAGGCCTAAGTTCCAGAGTGAGGTAGTTCCATACACGGGGTGCAGCTTTCAGAAAAATACGGTAAGAGAAATATTTTGAACGTGACATTGAAACCTGAACTTAAATTGATAGTGCAACCGTACTGGTCTAGAGCTAGCTTGCTGGTATAACAGAGTATGGAGGTAGACTCTAGTTTTAATGGCCCAAAAAGCTAGAATGAGTATTTTGCAGTTGACGCGGAGTCTGATAGGTTGCCAGTGTAGTTTTTCCAATACAGGAGTGATATGAGTAAACCTGTTCACGCTATGGATTATACGAACAACCGTCTTCTGGATCCTTTGCAATCTCGATAATTGCAAGGTAGCTAACCAATACCAAACAAAAGAGAAGTACCATAATCAAGTCGACTCGAAATAACAGCATGAACCGCGTAAGGCTCTTATAATTAGCATCAACACGATCTATACTATAGTAAATATTTCCTTGTTTTTCTTTTTTCTTTTTTTTTTTTTGAGGGGTTGTCAATAGGTCGTTAGAGGTTATCGGGAGTCAAATTTTAAAAAACAAAACTTGAAATGCGATGTTTCAAAGAGTGAAACCTTGAGCGATACCACGCTTATCATGTTGACGTTCCACGTAAAGTTCCAGAAGCACAGTGATTTTTGTGGAGCTCAACGTCCATGTGAGGTTACCAGGGATCAAATTAAGAAAACCTTAATAACACGATAAATCAAGAAAGACAACTTTGAGGGATCCTTTAGTTTGCATGTAGTCACCTCCCGGCATCTACTGGAAACGCCTAACTGAAAAGCTTTTTCAGGCAATATGTCCTTTTGGCAAGGAATCGTAGAACAGACTTTGTGGTGTGGTTGTCAGAAGTACCTTAAAGCAATTGAGATATGTGCTCTCATCTGAAAGTTACAATCAAGCATCGTGCTATTACTTTGACAAAAGCTTGGCTAAATAACAAGACATGTCCAAAACTTTAACATTAAAAAATCATTTAAATCGGTCAAGGTGCTGAATCCAGTATTATGTTATGAACAACGGTCTCTAGTACGGAGAGTGAGGGACACGGTGCCCGAATAACTTGGTTGGGGTACCGGCAACCTTTCGTCCCCCAAATATTTGGTTAAAGACTAAAGGCCTACTATTTTTGCTGATACTGTGAGTGTAAGACATATTTTAGTACCCTCCAAAACTTTTTCTGAGGGTACAAAATTCCTTTGTAATCTTAGCATCTGTTATATTCACTGATAAGAGTGTGAATAATGGACTTTCTGTTGACTCGAGGGTATTGAAAAAACGATTTTTTCCAGTACGCTTTGAGCGCACGCCTACCAGGGTATTTGGTGATTATCAAGACATTCGCAGACACACACGTACATGATTGTCATGAACTGGTTGTGTTAATTTGTGTTAATTTTTGTGTTAATTTTTTTATCATCAAATGGAGTTGCCCGACTCTAGAGATATTTGGTAGCATTGGTGTATGTGAGACATAGTACCCTGTAACAATATGGATAAGGAGGATAGAGTACGTTAAGCAATTGGCAAAACGGGCAATATTTGCTAAGATATAATATGTTTTAGTAGGTTTTTTGGTGGCGGGAACTCTTTCATTCCTCCCGACCTTTTGGCCACGACCATAATCTTTAGCTGTTGGCAATGAATAGCCAAATTATTTGGCCCTCTTTGTGCGCATTTATTCCCACTTACATTGTAGGTTACTACTGAGACCCTCTTATACCCACAGTGGCGAAGTCATCTTCAACTACATATACAGATATTTAAATTAACACACTTGATTTCGGCATTCACATTGCAACCCAGCGAGTTGCCTAAGCGCTCTAAAACAATTTAACCTCTAGGGGTACAAACGGAAATATTGTGACATATGTGACTAAATTTGATTCAAAATTAAAAATGAAACAACTCGGTTCCTTTTTAGCCAAACTAAGACCAGGTATTTAAAAAGATTTCTGTTCGTTCCTTTACTGATAGGAGGATGGAACTTTTTAAATGAACGTTTCTCCTGGAAAATTGTCTTTTTCTTACATTTTTCTAGGCCTCCTTTGCACGCATTTATCATACGTGTCTCGTGGGGGAGGGGATTAAACAACCAGAAGGTTGTGGGAATGGCGAAGTGCTCATATTAAAACGTCTTGTCTGGATCTTCAGATTGTGTGTTCCAATCTTCTCTTCTTTTTAATGTTAGAATAAACTAAAACAATTATTTATTATCAAAACAGTTATGAAATTTCAACTCTTGTAACTGATTGATATCAAATATACAGTACAATGTCCAAGGGATACCTAAATTTGTAGTCCGTCCCTTTATTCACCAACCAAATTTTATTCTGGAGGCACTCCGACTTTGTTATCTTTTGAGATGCTTAGCAACATAATTGAGAAAACGTGGGGAATTAATGTTCCAAAAGAAGATTGTCAGGTCCACGGGGCCCTCTGGCTTTTGCTTCCCTCCATTAAAGACACTCATCTTCTACAGTATTCTGATCCGTTTCTGAAACTGGTAAAGATACTCTTTTCATGTAAGCTGCGCTATTAAACTTCATTCGAAAGTCGACATTTAAAATGGGCCCCGTGTGTCTCTAACGTAACTGGGCATGGCGTTGTAAATCCCACCAGGGGAATGTACTATGTCGGTTCCCGTAATCTTGCAGAATGTTGTGTGAAATAGTTGTAATTACTTTTCTTCAACAGACGATATTTCTGTTCGCTTTGTGTTCACGTGCAGCTTTCCTGTTTATTCCCAGGAGCTTGCATGTTATTCTTTCACACTCCCTGTCAACGACTCAAATGAACAAGCTGTTGGAGTTTAAGCTGCAATCTTTGCTTGTTGCCAGTTTCTCATAAACATAAATGTAAACGGTTACGTTTACATTTCTATATACGTTTTACATATCCATATATGTACCGGTATACGTCTACGTAAACGTATGCGTTTACTTTCTTGTATATGAAGATTAAATATAAATATACGTACATGTGTTGAGGTTTTGCACCCACCCCACCCCACCCCCTATCCCTTTCCCAATTTCTTCCGCAAATCGCCGCCATTCATTAGAAACGTTAGACTCGATCACAATTTCCTCTGATAAAATAGACGCAAGTTCTAGCCAAGCATTCAAGAAGCTAGGATCATTATTCATGGAGGTCGTAATATTTATTAGATTATGTAATTATGTATGAATATGTATGTATGCACATGCATGTGTCCAAATAGGTATGACTTTGTTTTGTAAGTGCCTCTTGTTAGGTTATATTTTTCTCTTTATCAGTTTTCTTTGTTCTAAAGGTGTCCTCACTCCAATGAATTATGTTTTTTTAAGATCTCCTGGTTTCACCTGGATGTCACATCATGTTTTTATTTCTTATTGAAAGCAAACAATCTGTGAAATCACACGCTCGTGTATGTATGTGCGTATGTGTATGTGAATGTATGTGCGTGTATGTTTGTACATATGTTTGTGTCGATGAGCTAGTAAACATAATATCTCAAGATAGAAATTTTGCAAACATGAACCATATTTAGTGGACCGTTTGGGGGTTTGGGTGGAGAACAGAGGTTATGTAATTTCAACAGAGGTAAAAACCCGACAACCATGTAAACACGGTATCTCAAGATAGGAAATATCAATACTTTTCACACTAAGCACTGAAATGCCGTTATAGTCTGAAAAGTAACTGTGTTCTTTTAAATTTGGACCAAACGTTGTCTGAAATCACAGGAAGTTAGGATAAAAAAGGTCGAAAATTGCTTATAAAGACGATATTTAAAGATAACGGTGAGAGACAGTTGCCATACTTTGTATATACACACATCTTCATATGGGAAAGGACCTAATTAATTTTGGTGGAGGTTAGAGGTCATGCAAGGTCACCAGAGGTGAGAAACGAAAAACATGTAAACGCAATATCTTAAGGTAGCAAACACACTAGATTCTTTATGTACTGGATACGTCGATTTGTCATAGTAAGAGAGAGAGAGCCCTGTGGTTTTGGTATGGCTCCCAATATAGCTGAAATGGAAGTCTCTATAGAACTTGTAAGTTGTATGTAATCGTTCCTTATTTTAAAACTTCTTATTTCTGGAAAAGCTTTGAGAAAAGTTATTCAGTAAAACCAGAGAGCTTCTACTTAGAGGTGCAAGAGGCATCTTCATGAAGTTCCTTTACAGTTTATTGATTGTGCATCCTTGTAAGTAAGGGTGATTGTACACCTTTTTATGAAAGCATGTTTTGGTTTCAGCGCTCGGGCTTCATGTGTGTACTGTACCTCATGTAACAGAAAGTGGTTCATTCGCCAAGCCGAGTAACCATTGTACATGTTAGAGCGTGTCTATTGCGTTGGCCCTAAGTTCTTCGTTATTTTTAGGCAGGCCCACTTACTACTCACTTACTAAATACGCCTACAGGGATTAGCGAATCGGCCTCATGCTCTCCTTTAGCAGTCTACGACTCTTGTGTGTAACGTGTCCTTTGTGCAGTGCTTTGTATGCTTAACGCTATATTAAAATGGATTTTGTGGTGAGATAAATGATCGAAACATTTACATTCTTGATGTATGTCACCTGGAAATCAAAACATAATTATTATTTAGATAAAGTTAATACGTGAACTTTATTTTACCTTTAACATTCCAGGGACTTGTAGCTATTCGTCTTACTTGCAGCCCATTGTAGTCAATAAACAAACTTGAGATGCGCACTGGTCAGTTAACACATCAAGAATGCCATGGCAACAAGATCAGAGCTGTATTTTAGAGTACCGAAGTCACTTTGTAGAAGGAAAAGTACATTGATCTTCCTAGGCAGACCACAATCGCTCAATAATAACGGTCCCTCAAATGTATATGTTGGAAGTGGTAACTTTACATGTACACATCTTAAAATCGTCCAGAAAGTTAAATTACATTGTTTTGAATTATCAACTTCCCCCAAATTGCATCTCAGTGCTAACATCATGATGAATTATTCAAGCATTACATATGCAAATGACCGGAAACTCCCTGTTTTTATACCAGAGGCGATTTTTAGACTTCTTGAGGCTGACCCCACACAGACCTAGTTGACATGTGAGATCAACAGTTGCCAAACTCTGAAAACTTTTTAGAGTATAATACCTTAAGGCGGAAATATTTCATAGTTCGTGCACTACGTTGGTTCAAATGGAACCTTTTTTGGAGATAATGATTTTCTTGTGTACGTTTTAAGTCATGACAAATGATTGCTTCGTAAACTCAATGCATTATTGCTTTCTGGCTTTGCTTGCAAGACCGTTGGTTAGGTTAGGTTAGATGATGCTTAGCGTCCCAGTTTCCAACCAATTGGTTCAAGTCGAGACGACCACGGCCTTTTTTCCAGTTGTGGCTCACTGGTTTGTTTCCCCTACTCCATTGTTTATGCTGAGCACCAAGCACAAAGGCAGTAGGTTCCATTTTTAAAGTCTTTGGTATGACCCGGCCAGGATTTGAAGGACCGTTGGGTTACAGCTTCACAAAGATGGAAAATTTAACACATAAAATTTTAGTAACTCTTTCAGATATAGGGCACTCACAGGATAAGGTTTCCTGGCTACGGCTTTTGGGTATTGTGTAAAACAGGTTTACATTACCGCATTATGCGAACCCCATTATTTATAAAACCTGATGGAAAGCACAACGATTGTGAGACCTTCCTGGTGAGACTGAGTTGGATCATTATAAAGCAAGGTTTCCTAAAGTGTCTGCTATGATGTTGGAATGTCAACACAACATTACCCTGTGATGCCGGGTTTAAAAATTTTCGTAGCAAGTGGCTTTGGAATGAAACAAATTAGCAGTCTGAACACACATCATGCCAGTGCATCGCGAAGAACGAATTTGTAAGATTAAGTGACATATGCTTTGTCTACCCCGCATGACGAAATCACTCTGTACTTATTGAACCCATTAACTCGATAGCAAATTCCTGGTTAAGGAATTCTTTAATGCCTTCTTCGTATACATTAAGTTTTAGATTTATTTTCGGAAGAATGTTCTTATTTCGGTGCTTTGTAACTGATATCGGGTAATCTTTGTGAACAGAACTTCACATCTCCCGTACAATAACTATAATAGATGTGGTAGCCCCACATAGCAGACAAGACATAACAGATTACTACTCAAGGTGCTGGGTCACTGTCAACATGAATTCTTGCCGATACACGTGCACATTTTTCCTGCTAATATTTTCATATTTCTTCATTGCCGGAGTGGATTCTCTTGAAGGTAAGTTGTGAAACGTTCTACTTGATAACACAGGAGAGGAACATTTCTAGTAATTACTATTAGGTAGACGCAATTTACTAAATTCCCTACAACTGCTCATGAAATTAAGCTAAAATAGTTAAACTAAGTTGTATGTGTAGTGATAAAGTGGAAGCTTTAGTTTACCTTAGGACTCTTGAACCCAACGAAAAAAAGATGATTTATATAAAAGCTAATAACCCCTATGAGAAAACAAAGGTATATAAAAGAATATAGAATCAAAATGTAACGTGTTCTACAGCTTTCAATTTTCAACTCAGTTTGATCCCTTTCTAATTTAAATTTTCCCTTTTCATTTTAATCACTTCACTGCAATTATTTATCTTCTTTAAAACCGTTCAATGGCAGGATTAGAGAGAGAGGGAACGATTCTTCAAATTAACTTATGATATACTACGTTTTAAGGAACAACCACTGATCCCTGCATTCCTTTCGATAGACTTTTCTACTCTAATCTTCAAAGATGCTTATTTAACCATTTAATGCAACTAAATATGTTAAAGTAAAGTCACGCTCCTTCTTATTAAGCATGCCTTGACGTTTTTGATGTAAAATAGTTCTGACCATCGAGGT
The DNA here is from genome assembly GCA_029531755.1 of Holothuria leucospilota. Lineage (NCBI taxonomy): Eukaryota > Metazoa > Echinodermata > Holothuroidea > Aspidochirotida > Holothuriidae > Holothuria > Holothuria leucospilota. The sequence goes on from CM055971.1 coordinate 47,869,840, forward strand.
GTACGCAAAGTTTAGAAAAATGAAAACCCAAATGATTTTGGTTTATGTTAGGCAAAATAAAATAAGAGCGTTTTACTACTTTGATGGTTAAGTGTCGCAGACAATAATTATGTTATAAAAGTGGGTATAATTAATGTCCTTAAATAATTGAAATAAAAGGACCACATATGATAAACTATTCATGACTTGTAAAAATGTCAAACAGATTATCACTCCCATACCAGTTCGAGAAAGGTTTACAGTCTTATAGAAGGACTTTAGGTTAGACTGTTCTCAAGCACATAATCCATGGGGGCAGTTTGGGCCGGATTTAAGTGAAACAGATTTTCTCCACTGACTGATAATACCAAATGTAAAATTATCTTTTGAAAGGGTCAAAATCAAAACGTGTGTTGTGTACAAAACACTTTCAAGTTATCAGTATTCATGCAGAAATCAAACAAAACAAAGCTAGAATTTCTGTTTCACAATCTTTGTAAAAATCATACCGTATTACCCTCACAGAAAAATTGCAGAAGATTATTCAAGATAACAAATTTGAATCTGAACTTTGACATTTCAACAAGGATAAACATAGGATATGCAGAAGATGCTCTGGTATTTAATATCTCCAAATCACTATTCTCAAGTATAATTACTGTTTTAAAGTATTTGTTCGTTCATTTGTGTATTGGCAGAAAGTGAGAATACTTAAATTCTTAGAGAGCCAAACGCCAGATCGTCGAAGAAACTTAAAACATAGTCGAGAAATTAGTAGCAATAATGACAACCCCTTATACGTTAACTATCTCCCCTGGAAAATTACCCTAACCATACGTATATTCCTTTTCACTGGGTTGCAAGTATCTAAAGGAAGTCTGGAAACTAGTTTTCTCTGTGTAAGCTTACGTTTTTTATAAAACCCTCTAACAGTGACGTTTTCATTTCAACGTTATCAATTTGCGCAAAGACTAGAAGACAGTTCAAATGCTTTTGTTTTTACTACTCCTCAAATGAAATGTGGAAGCACAAGTTAGAAGTACCAGCAAATGGTAAGTACATAAGTATTCCTCGGTTTTGAAATGCTTCTTTGATCTTTAAGAGGAATAGCAAAACTTGATTTTACTGTTGTCAATAAAAGCATATTAAATGAACGAGGAGGAGGCTGCCTCTTAGTAGTAAGGGCTGTTGCAGTGTGCTAGAATAATAAAATCCATCTTGATTTCTGAGTGTTGTAAATTTGAGTTATCTTTTACGAAATATATAGGAATTATACAAAACCAACCCGGCCTATCGTTATTTACAGTTGATAAATCTTAAATGCAATGCAGATGGCAAACTTTCACATAGTGGACTTGTTCTGACTTATTCTTCGTGGTGTGATTTATTTTTTAAAAGTTAAAATTTGGTGTAAAAAATATTTTATTTTGCGAATGAAAAGTTGATCGCTTGTTGCAAAATGTCGATCATTGCTCATTAATATAAAGGTTGGTCTGTAATTCAGTTCTACTTACGAGACCACAACATATTTCTGAGGCATGTATTTTTATATATTTAAAGACTAGTCAAGTCATTTAGGCACTGCTTTTTTTTTCAAAGGTTCATACTTTTTTTACCAACAACCAGCGCATCCAAGAGATTGCCGTGATGTTTATGCACAATGTTCGTCTGCTAATTCCAGTGGGGTTTACGTCATCAAGCCTGATGGTTATCCATATCCTTTTGAAGTGTATTGTGATTACCATGCCTCTTCAGGAGGCTGGACAGTGAGTTTGCTTTAATTTTTAATATTTCATGTTGAACATTTAAAGTAAAATTTGTATTCACTATAAATTTGGCCTTTGCATGAGTAATTATTTTTGTTTGTCAAGAAATATAGTTTGCAAATCGAATATAAGATGGAGCTTAATTGAATTATATTTGTTAGTCAAAATCCAAATGAGTAACTTAAACTCAGTACGATGAAGAGACATGGGTCATTTCTTTTAACAGAAGTACTCTTCGAAACAAACATAATGTTTCCATTTGATACTAGGTTATTCAGCGCCAAAGAGATGGATCGTTGACTTTAAAAAGAAACTGGGACGACTATCGGAACGGATTTGGATTTTTGTCCCGAGATTTTTATATCGGAAACGACAAACTGTCTTATTTAACAAACCAAGATGACTACGAGCTCCGCATTAATATGATGTTATCCAATGGATCAGAATTTTACGTCAAGTACAACTCGTTTCGAATCAGTGATGAGTGGAGTCAGTATAAATTAATCAATGCTGAAAAACTCAGTGGTAACTCTAGTAAGTACTTTATTATTTATCAGAAAGAACCAAATTATCCATCAACATTCTGTGAAAAATGTTTCACGTAAATGACATAGCACCCGCTTGCAATATAGTAAACAATATTAATCGCTACGCACTACCCTACTTTTAATGTAGGTTGTGTTGCTACTAGTTGTCCCATAGAGTTGGCCCATGAAAGCTGTGAGTGCGAAACTTCCTGTGGTGATTCCGAAGGAATGACCGATTGCCGTGAAATCTGTATAGAAGCCTGCGCACCTAAGCGATGCTACGAAACTGAAACCAACTCATTCCTTTTGGTAAGATTCTATTTTTCTTTTGCATGCATTACAAGAAAACCACTTCCAAGGTAAGACTTACAGAAAGGACGGAATTACACTAAAACGTTAGGAATTACCGAATGTTATCACTAAGCTATTTTCCCAGTCTGTTCAATCAAGACATGTTAAAAGCAAACACAGGTTTTTTTTAATCCTATGTCTAAGGAGTTCACCAAAAGAATGTTCAGTGGTTTTGGTAAAGCACTTTGACGTTTTAGTGCTTAGCAGAAATTTCACAGTGGGAGAAAGCAAGTCATTTTTCAGTAGATAGAATTTTAGTTGTGTCGACTTGACAGTTTTGAAATGGAAATTTTCAGTTCAAGCCAGATACAAACGTTTGTACCGTGTAAATACACCTGTACCAAGCTACTTGCAAAAGAACAACGGCACTTTCAAAAGGATATAAGAGATATAAATAGGTAATAATGTCATATGATACACTGAATTTCGTTCTTTTCCTTATTCAATCTTTGGAAAATCCAGAACGGTGATACTTATGTCAACTCTGACTGTTCAAAAAGGTGTACATGTATCAACGGTTATTTTGACTGTGATCCTGACTACCACTGCAGTGCAAATGCAGCCTGCAGAGTGCACAATGGTGTACGAAAATGTTACTGCAATTCGGGCTATGAAGTTGATGGTGTAACCTGTACACCCTCATACACAGACTGCAATGATGTCCAGAACGCCGGTCACACACAGAGCGGGGTCTATTCTATCCGGCCTGCGAGATGGACTGGATCACACTTTGACGTATACTGTAATATGACAATTGATGGTGGAGGATGGATTGTAAGTTTTGGTTTATCCATGCTCTTATCCAACAGAGTTAGTGGACGGCTTCCCAGAAACTCTTTTTTGGACTAGAAAATAAACAGTTTCGTTGCTTTACTGCATTTCATTATACCTTACTCTCTACGAGATATTTTGTCACTTTGTAGTTACTGCGCCCTCATCTTATACCTCTTCTGTTTACGTTCGTGGATTCGTCATTCAATTTAACTAGAACAAACTGCTCATTTCTGCCTACTTCATATTAAGTGTGTACTTCGTACTCATGACATTGCAAAATGAGGGTAGGTTACTGATATTAATCACACCATTCTAAAAAGCATTCTGCATTACAGTTATTGATGCACATTCAGTGGTCTAGGAGGCAGGCATTTTGTCTATTTTACCCACAATTTTAAAGCTTTCTTTGGGTAAATTTTCAATGGTGAATGGTTTTCAGACACTTTTGCAAGGATCATGCGTTTGATATTATGAATTTAAATGTATATTCGGTAATTGTATTGCTATTGTCGTTAGTGGTCTTCTTCATATTAAAGCTAGGTTATGTTAAGTTGGAAAGCCTACACTCTTAGTAGTGTAAGATTTCCACCATTCAGAAGGGTTTTGCTTTTCTCCCGAAGAGAGGGGGGTGTCTCCTAGACTGGACACCTCAGTTCTCATAGATTGAGTTTCATCTGCATCAGGTCTTTTACTATACTAGCTGTTTGGCGTCTAACTTCATTTTGATGGAATTTTAAACAGTGCGCTCTTTTCAAGTGAAGCCTAAGTATTGATTTATCTTGACTAGCAGTGCAGTTGAAATATCGTAATCGCCATTTTCTTCTAAATTGTTTTTAAACAGGTATTTCAGCGTCGCATCGATGGTTCTACGAACTTTTACAGGAATTGGACTGATTTCAAAACTGGATTTGGCAACATCCACCAAGCGTTCTGGCTTGGGAATGAAAAGTTGTATTACTTAACACAACAAGCCACTTATGAATATCGTGTTGATTTTGTGCATTCATCATCTTCGTATCACAACAAGTACAGCAGATTTCGTATCGACGACGAGAGCAACAAATACAGAGTGACCGATTTAGGTAGTCGTACAGGAACCCATGGTAAGTATAAGTTCAATCACTTTTTTGTTTTACTTTTGAAACTAAAACCATTGGGTATCTTTCCTGATAATACAGTTGTATTACGGATGACTTGTTTTGATCATCTGCAGTTTACACAATGTAACTACATAATGCAACTTAAAATTGAACACAGTGGGTGAAGATGAAGTACATCTCTGTAAACATGGTTGTGCGGTGGGAAAATGAATCCTTTGGCAACACCTCTGACAAACAAACGGCGCTTTGGTCAGAACGAATGAAAACTGTTGATGTGTTCAGCAAGTGCACTTGATGTTAAATACGTTTCTATCCTTCCTAGGAGATTTTACAATATCAAAATTGCTTCCCCATTTAAGTGGAGTGTTTGACGGAATTTGCCAGAGACTAAATTCAGTGACTTTTGTCCAGGGAGTAAGAACATAATGTCAATAGTTTGTAGCACTTGAAAAATACTAATTTTCAAAAAAATATTTAATCTTTCTAGAGATAGAGTGCATTGTGGGAAATGTGCGATGTTATCGCGGTGCATTGATTAGACATGGCATTCAATCCCGTTGTAATGTTGACACCTCTGTGGGGAATATTTAACAACTTTGTTTGCTATACCCTCCATGTGGTGAAGTTTTATACTGGATGTACGTTGAAAACGTTCACAAATTCTAACAGTATCAAATTGCAAGGACAAACACTATATATTTAATGATGTAGAAAACCAAAAGAACCCGGGGCAATATGCCCACTTTACATAACATTCTGTGACCTTGATATTAAGAACTGAAGGTATTTTTAACGTAAGTAGGTACTCTTCAAAATGATGTATCCTTCGTTAAAAAATCGAGTACTGCTACTGGTATTAAAGGACATGAACTGGGTTGTCTATTAAAGCGTTAAAACGCACTTTGGTGTTTTTATAAATTCATGTTTCTAGCCAAGGTATTACACCTGTGAAATCATACATTGAAGATCTCATCTACATTTAGGTAACAGGGAATTAATACAGAGCTGTACAAACCATTTTAGTCTTGTCTGAGGATAAGTAAGGCTCTTTTAAAATTAAGACTAAGAAATTCCATCGTCAAGTAAAGCCTAAAAAATCAATTCCTAACTTGGCACTTACAAGTAAATATTAAAATATTGAATTCCAATTGTAATACGTTTTACTAACCAGAATATACATGATACAAAGTATGAATCAATGCTGGTTTATGAATGTATTCACATATGCCTTTCAACTTTCCAATCCTAACCCCTAACCCCGGCAACCGGAATATGGTTTCCAATTAGCCGAAAACAATATAGTTCAGATTGCACCTTTTTGTATTAAACGAAGTTGTTGGTCGTTTATTCTGTTTTACCAGGATGATACTGGTTAACAGATAAACACAGACAATTACCTTAATCATAACTTTTATTACTTCAATGGAACAAAGTTTGGATGACACTTCTTTCGGCTTTATTTTGAGTCATTGGCTCAATAAAATATCGTCAGGTCTGTCTGCTTAAACGAAAGGGTCTCGATATGCACAAATAGAGTATAAATATTAAAATTGGTGAACGGATTATGCATTCTAAAACAAAAGTCGTCAAAACGAATTTACTTGTAAATTTAAGATTTGACATTTACCTCACCTCATAAAAGTGGTATTAAATATTACTTACGGACGTTATTTAAACTAATTGCTTGTAGGGAATAATTACTTTTTTCGAATTGTAGGTAGTTGTTTACTTTAAATTAATTTTATCACACCAGGCTTCATAAAGCAGAATAAATCAAATTTAAACTATTGCTTAATAGTTATTTATTAATCCGAGGTAAAACATCACGCACAAAAAATGTTTCTCTACAATTAACACACACTTTCAAAACATTTAATGGAAAAACATCGGTACTTATCGGTAATTAATCTAGTACCCAATCTTGCAAATTAAAATCTATTTAAAAATAAGAACAATGCTATTAAAATTTTTTCACCGGCCACCCATCAAACCATTGATCAATAATTCCAACTGAAATTTCCACTTGCATGTCTATCTACTTACTGATGTCTCACCGAGCTGGTTCTTTCTTCGTCCTGGTTTGTTTTACAGGATATAGCCTTCATTATACTCGAAACATAGCATTTAGCACATATGACCAGGACAACGACGGTCTAAGCTATGACTGTGCTGTGAAACACCGAAGTGGCTGGTGGCATGACGGTGATCCAACTTATCATGATTATGGCCCCTGTTGTTATTTTCAACATAGCAGCAGTCGTATAAGGTGTTCCTATGCCAGCCTCAACGGTTACGTCAACGGCGGTAACGGAGAAAACATCTTTGATGCTTTTATTAATTGTCATATAAAATATACAGAAATGAAAATACGCCGTACTCAATGACGATTGCGCATAAACCAGTGTACATCAAACAAACCAAAGTAGTGTTTGATCACATTAGGAAAAAAATTAAACCTGATGGAAGGAATGTTTAGTTAGGACAGTTGTGTACCTTGACTGTACATTAAATTCGTGTTTTAGATTACCATGCAACATTTTCCAGGTAAAGACGTCACTGTCGAAGAGTTAAATCATTCCAAAAATAAAGAACACGACAAAAATATTTTGAATCAAAGTCTGAGTTTGCCATTAACCCAATGGGCATAAGCAAGATATATTTCAATGTTCATCCAGTGACAAAGGGCAAGCAACAGATAAAAGTACAATTTTGAAAGACAAATAAATTACCACTCAAAACTCTGTTGTGTTAATCATTCCCTAGTATGAGTCTGCTTTAAGGCGAAATTATGTTTTTACGCTCTTCTAATTGAGAGAATGTGTGATAGTTACCCATTCTGTAACATGAGCTAAAGCGATGAAAGAAAAGTAGTACTTAGGCAGTCAATGAGAGGGATAAGTAATGCCTAGCTTTAGAATCCCATTCGAATCAATAGTTCATTTTGCAGCAGCTCTTTAAGAATAATCAACACGCGTTAAAGAACTAAGTACTGTAATATGATCCTTATAATTCGTGCACGCTTCTTCTTGAAGTAATTGTTACTGATTTTGCTAAAACTTATCTTTTGTGTACAAGTATGAACAAAGACCCAGTCCCCTTACAAAGCAAATTATTGTCGATGTAATGATAAAGGTATTACTGTTTTTTTAAACCGATATCATGGTTGTTTGGAAAAGAGGGACATTTGTACGGAAAAAGCCTCTGGCATTGATGTAAAATAACTCCAGGGAAAACTCGTTTCTTTTGATGATCGTTCTTGTTGTAATACTCATATCAAAGATATTCAAAATGGAAAGGTGCCAAAGGATTGTTGGTGGTGGTAAAAGAGAAAAGTGAACTTCACACTGGAACTGCATAGTTGTTGTCATGTAATGAACAGATAATTTACATACGATTAACAAAAAACAAGATCATTGCAATACTAAAATTATAATTTGTAAAGCTGATATCAGTGAGGATGAAATTTTGTGTAGGTAAGAGTTGCCAACGTGAAGACTTATTATATGTGGAAACTTTACACATCAAGAGAAATACGGACGAAAATATTCAGCCCCATCAAAAAGTTAAATCGTAGCTTTACACTAATAGGTAATGTTTCCCAGGTTAGCAGCACCATAGCAGCAGACCTTCCTAACTGCGGAAGGAATGTCGTTTCAAGCGGGAGAGGGTGACAATTCAAGCCATAAAGCTGATCCATGGGGAATCCGGGGCTCGATACCCTCACATTTTGATGGGTGAGGACAATATAAAATGCCCCCTCATTTGCGTAAAAGAGTAGTGCCGTGGCTCTAATTGACAGGCTTTTTGAGTGGCATGTAGGCTATTTGGGCAATTGTTAAGTGTCTCGATGCAGATTCCGAATGTAGATTTCGTCAGGAAAATCGTATTTCATGACAAATTTTAGGCGCGCTTGGCGCGCGTGCGTCACGGTTTGCACTCCTTCTCATGAGCATTAAAAAGGTAATTATACATGGAACTATTCTGATCACAACGCCTTCCTAAAACAGACATACATCTCCAAACATCTGTAGGGGCCTCGCATCAATATGTGATCATTCAATCAGTTGCGTACGCAGAGAGGAGGGCCATTCGGCCACGCCCACCTTCACTGATTCCGATTCTTTTAAGTTCCTAAAAATACGTAAGTTTTTTAACATAAGTTTACTCCAAAAGGTAACATATTTGGCACCAGATTGCATGTAAGCACACCGAATTTTTCAAAATTTTTCAAAGGGGATTGGGACACCCTATTGGGCCATTCCCCCTCACTGGTGCCTATTGTTTTTAGTTCCTAAAAATATATGTGTAAATATTTTAACATAAATTTTATTTCAAAAGGGAGCATGTTTTGCATCAGATTGCATGTAAAACACCGAATTTTTCAAAATTTTTAATGGGGGAGGGGGACTCTTAGACCCCTCCCCAGGCCAGCCGTCACATAACATATTGCATCCCCCCCCCCCCCCCTTGAGAGAAATCCTGGGTACGCCACTGCATTCAGTCTAATTTGTAGCATGATGTGGAAGGTTGAAAGTGCGTTGTTGCCGTTAAACTTTTTTCAAAAATTTTTACCGAGCGCTTCGCCGAAGCAGTTATCGGTATAGATGGTGATTGTTAATACACTTACGACTGCAAAGCATTCTGAAAACGCCCTCGCTAATCCTTCAACCCATCTCCCAGGATGACACCTTTATGTAGTAACAAAGGCAGGATCCCCACTGCTGTATACAAAACGCAGATTGCATAACAAAGTGCAATTTAAACGCCTCCACTCAGCTGGAAAAAACATCCAGCCGGTCGGAATTTGGGACCTTCACACCCCCAAATATATCAGCTAGCAACGGACCTGGTCGAGTCAATGATCTCCGACAATGATCCACGCTGCGAAGCGTTGTTTCAGTTTTTTGTGACATGATGAAAATAACATCTTGAAGTAATTCCGTGGACTCCGTGTATTTCACCTGGCAGAGCATCTATGATGGGCATATTAACTTTGAAATGATAATTCTTATTAGAATAGGACAACGTCAGTCATCATAAGAGGGAGGAAAAGGCCTATAGGAAGACGCCCCCTCTTCAAAACTAAAGGGATTGTTTTGTGCTAATTCATGAATGTCCCCCGTCCCCCCCCCCCCTTCACATTTGAGTACGGATTGACGCCCTTGCGCGGAATGCTTAAAAAGTGTGAATAGTCATTGACAAAGGAAGTCACCAATGTTTCTAGTAGTTATCAAGAAATAGTCAAAAGCATTTTAGTTGTTTATTTGCGAAATGATATTCCCTGTATTGAAAGAGTGTTATCAAATCACACAGACAAGCTCATACTAAGGAGCGTTTTTTTTTTCCTTCTTTTTTTTTTCCTTCGAATAGATTTGGATCTCATTATGTCATAACTATTAATCTGTGTACCTGTATGAAGTCGATCGACAATTTACAGGATATGGTAGCTATGTTAAAGAATAATGAAGTACTTGAACGTGATGGTATGTTAAACGAGAGTCGTGAAAAAAACGTGGGATTTTATTGGAAGCAAACAACCCTAGTGTGCAACATATCCGGAGTGATGGATTCTCAGACATAAATCAACGAATTGATATAGCCTAAATTTTTCATGTAGGACGGAAACATATTTATGTAGATTTTTCCTAACTGGAATGCATCCAAAGAAATCTCTTTGTTATTCTGTATATTGTTTATTTATTTTTTTTTTTTTGTGAAGCTGGTGTTTTCTCATTTCGTAAGGTGAGGGAAGTGGGGCAAATGAGGATTGTTGGACATCAACCGCCTTAATACTCAGTTTGAGTTGTAGTAAATGTAAATTGTAGAACCAATAGACATCTTGTCAATGGAATGAATACCACAAGTGTGTAATGTGTGGATGAAGGATAGCTGCCTCTATTTATATACCGACTGCAATGGCCAAGTGGTTAGAGCATCCGACTTGCAGACGGAAGGTTCAGGGTTCAAATCCTGGCCGGGTCATACCAAAGACTTTACAAATGGAACCTACTGCCTTTGTGCTTGGTGCTCAGCATAAGCAATGGAGTAGGGAAAACAAGCCAGTGAGCCACAACTGGAAAAAGGCCGTGTTCGTCTCGACTTGAACCAATTGGTTGGAAACTGAGACGTTAAACCTCATCTAACTAACTAACTAACCATCTATTTGTATAAGGTAGGTAGCTATCCGCGATATCGTCATTTTGTTAGGTATCTTGTGCATTTGACTAAGAAAAAGGTTTATAGTAAGACTTATTTACACTTTGGAGAATGCTTGGGGGATGTACACACAGCCAGCCTATTTCTACCCGCAATTATCCTATTAGTAACATTTTTGGAAAAATGTTACCATTTATTAAATGGCGCTCTAATATCGTCAAAATAATTCGTGTACAAATGTAGGTTTGGAATATTTTCAAAGAAAGTGAACCTCAGTTGAGATTTCTAAAAGATTTTTGTGTTATTAAAATTTTTGCTCAACTCTAGGTGTTTCGACAGAGTGTATAGCAGGTCTGTTCAGTAACACGACTAACTCGTTTCATGCTTGTTAAGTCGGCACTGAAATTATGATTTTATTGTATGATAGACTGTGTTTTGTTTTCTGAAAATACTTCAAACGAAGAAACAGTTAAGAAAAGTTTTGTGGGCACAAGTAATTCAAGGTCAAAAACCCTGTTTATTGACGGAGAAATTGATTTTATTGATAAGCTTCATTCCTCAGTCCTGCAACAACCTTTTCGAGTTATAATGTCTTTCAATAACTTCAATTTATAAAAGTGAATATATCATTCTACGCAGAACTTTCAAAAAGCATTCAACCCGTCCAGAAAATTTCATCGAAACAAAAGTCGGAAAGCATTCGGTTTTAGCACGAAACGTACGAAAGGTAAAGACTCACTCAGCTTCTCTCATCAAGATACAGACTTACCTCATTAGTCTTACGTCGAAGATAAAGCGCCTGGACGTGCAGCCTCAAAACATCAAGTAACCAAAAACCCGCAGGTTCAAAGAAACCTTCTCAAGCTGCCTTGGTCTCTGAATTGCTCCTAAGAGTGTACAGATATTTGGAAATCTCACCCCCGGGGAGGGGGGGTAGTAAGGCTCGGTCAGGCTTGACGGCAGGAGCCCTCACGCCAGGCTACAAGGTTGAAGGTCGTTTTCAGGAGAAAGCAGAAAGCGCCAATTCCGATGAAGACAACACAGGAGAGGTTGCAGTAGCCAAAGGCTGCTCCAACTTCTACCAAGGCGGTCATCGAAGTGGACCTAAGACGGAGCTCATCACAGACAGTAAAAGGCAGAAAAGAGCCACTACCCTAACAGAGGGTAGAAGCCACCGACTAACTCAGAAAGTATAGTCCTCTTCACTCTGAAACATGCAGCTGTCTCCAGGTTCTATTATTTCTAGGGAGGATACCCCTTCAACCCCGTCTAAAAATAGCAAAGACGTAAGTTTGCCTTTCCGTTAAGGCCAGTAGACATTTTAAAAGATCTCATAACGGACAAACGAATTTTACGACTATATGTAGTCACATTATTGCCCACAACCTCACTGAAAAGGCGAAATAATCCCTTAGGAGCCCCTCTGATAGAAATCTATCAAACATAGAGAAAATTGCGTGGGGAAAGGGACTAAACCTTATTCTGTTCCAAAGAAACCTATACGTGACTGAGACATCCCTGAAAGACTTAACCAGAAAAGTGAGAGCTCGTTATGAAATGAACAACAAAGGTAACGGTTTCTTATTAAGTTCCGCCTACTCTTGACCAAGTCACCACGAGTGACATACGGTCGGGACCTAAAAGACTACCTTGAAGTTACAAAGTAAAGAATTAGCCAATATGCAGGATATTTACACCATTCAAATTCAAATATACCTTTTTGGTATAGAAAGACGTGAAATACTCAACACCGCAGCACGCCTACCGTTTCTTCTACTGTGTCAGTATGCTTGGCAATGGTACAAATTCCTATTAGATTCATTAAATGAAAGAAACTCTACATGTGGAGCAGTTTTCTTGGGATTCGTTTTGTTTCTCAAGAACGAAACCTGGGGATTTGGGTGTTGCGGGCGTCTACCGTCTAGACATTTCGGTTAAAGTAGAAACATCTAGCATGTACATACCATTCTTACCATTCAATGGTATGTACCATGTACATACCATTCAAAATTGTAGTGCAATTTACGTTTTCTATCACTCTATAAGTGAGTACTACGAGGAAGTTGCACGAATGATTCCTATACAGTAAACCGACGTTAGGCCAGTTCTTGCCCATTAATCATTTTCATCTACCCTGAAAAGGAATGGCTTAGTATTCACATCGATGGTTTCTGCGTATTTGTTTAGATTCATTATCAAATCGTTCTTTTGTTTTCATGACTGATCCAACGGTTGTATCTTTGAAAGTTCCTTTACTTTGTAAAGGCTTGGGAAATTGTGTGTTGCGGGCATTTGCGTTGTACCGTGTGGACATTTCGGTTAAAGCAGAAACATCTAGCGCGTACATACTACCCATACTTTATGCTTCTTCAGTAGTCATTATCAAGGAAATACTCAAAAGCTTGGCAACGCAATTTTATCCTTAGTGCAATTTACATTTTCTATCACTATATAAGGTGGTTCTATGAGGAAGTTGCACGAATGATCCCTATATAGCAAACCAAAATTAGGCCCGTTCTTGCCCATTAATCATTTTCATCTACCCTGAAAAGGAATGGCTTAGTATTCACATCAATTGTTTCTATGTATTTGTTTTCATTCATTATTATCAAATTATTCTTTTGTTTTCATGACTGATCCAACGTTTGTGACTTTAAAAAGGTTTGGGCAATGATCATTTACGCACTTTTAGAACCTATGACTGAATTTCAGAGCTAGCGCCAGTAAGTGAGTTCTGCAGCCCACTGGTTGGCGCTCGCTCTTCCCAATGTGCATTCTCTGCGCATGTACAGTGACTTCAGGTCATAGGGGTGAAGAATACATGCGCATAGGTTCGTAAATTGTGCAATTTGCCAACCAACTCTGAAATGTCTTGTTAAATTTCGTAATTGTATCTGAAAGCAAAATTAGAATAATGTAACTCAGTGTGAGTTATAATGACATTTATAACTGCATTATGTGCCACTACGACCAATAATCTGAAGCCACTGTACATGCGCAGTGTATGAGCTGTAATAACTCTGAACTCGTTAAGGCTGCAGCATGGTTTAGCATGAAGAAAAATGTCATTTAATTTGGGAAAAGCTTCTTGGAAACATCTGTCTCCTTTAACACGGCCAATGCGGAAACAATTAAATCATAAATAAACGACCTTTCAGCCTGTTGGCTATGCATGTAGACAATACCTTTGTATTCATAAACCATCATTAAGAAGGAAAACAAAACTTAAACGTTGCCATCAAGTTTAGAGGGAAATGATGAACTATGACATACAACTGAGTAACCTTCGCTCTACCCAAGTAAATTCCTCGGTATATGATTTCTATGGAGCTTATAAATGTTAGGTAGTATTACTAAGATCGAGTGTCGGTGGTGACCACGTTTGCGCCATGAAGGTCAATAAGATAAAAAAGTTAAAGGGTAAACGAAGTGAGAGCGCCAGCATGTATCATCAATCCTAGGTAACTTACCCAATACAAATGTCATTAAAATGTTGGACAGCCGTCTTGTAATCTTCCGCCTACAAGACCACTAAATCATCAAATCTCCCAACCATTAGTCAGTTTTGGGCCCCTTCATGGTCAGACTAAAACAGGTAAGCCAAAAATGGGGAGGCAAGTTGGTCAGATGACATAGGGCTCCGTAATTTGAAAATCATATTTCCTTCAGTAATCTACTTAGTTGCAAAATGTATAGGTCTAATATCGTTTTCTTATTTAGACTTCTTTCCAAACGAGACACTCTTGGCCAAAAAAGGTATGGATATCTTACCCGTAACACAATAACCTAATCCTTCTGACACAAACGTGATGCTTGAGGCAGAAAATCTGAATGATTTTAATGATTTTTTGGGGTTGCTTAAAGGCAAGAAAAGTAACGCGATAATCTAATTTTATGTACTTCATGTTCATCAAGCTCGATAACCACTCTTGCAAAAATTTCACGTAAAAGAATACATATATTACTACTGATGCCGAGACGTCTCGTTTGAATGTTCACAGGTATTAAATGATAAGGGTGCACCCAAACATACATGATTCGCCAGAACACTGAGTACTCTTCTTAATTTCTGTACGTTAATTATCTGCGAAGTCTCTATGGAAAGCAATTTAGTTTCAAAGTAGAAACTAGGTTAGCGTGGATTATTTGGGTACGTTTATTGCAGCTTACCGTCTGATCTGGAGACCGCATGACATAGTATTGACGATGACTGAACTTCCCTAGGAGTTTAGAAGATCCACACTGGTCTTAGATAAAAATTTTGGCGTTAGTGGTAGGGAAATTTTGATAACTTAAAACTAAGATTTTATGGATACTTCGTGATTGCCAATTTACAATACGGTAGCTGATATCTATGTTTTCAAGAAAAAAAAAGGCTCACAATGAAATTCACTTTATGGAGCATATGAATAAAGTGCTGGCTTATAATTTAATACTTTCAAATGAGATGACATGCATTGCTCTTGTTTTGCATGGTTACTGAGGACAGAAATGCATATGCCATAATTTTAGGTGATTTGATTTAATTCCTCAACTGATTTCTATGACAATAAAAACAAGCATATATTAAGATTAACCAGCGTTTAGTCCGCAATCTAGAGGTGACAGAAGAAATATCAATTAGAATTCAATATCTTATTGAACCATTAATTTTTCTTTTTTCAGGACTGCCCTTTGTCATTGATACTCTTGTTGTTTCCTTTTTTTCTCGAAATTATTGTTCCTAGTACAATTTAAACATTTCTGTGTGTTTTTTGTCTTTTGCTCATACTTTTTTGGTGCGTTGTAGTGTGACGTATTTTCATTTTATTTTAGTTGTTGCACATTTCGGAGGTTAGGGTACATATAGAATAATAAACAATTTAATACCAAGTCTTGCACAACTAATTACCAATACATCTTAAAATTATTGTTTAGTTTGATTTGTATTTTGCAACTACAAAAACGAATATTTAGATAATAATAACCAACAGTTTTGAATACTCTCAAATATATATTCCGATGTCTTTTATCACTTTAATCATCAAACTGTTGGTTCAAAGAGCTTTTTTGATTTAAATTCATTCATTGCTACTTTGCCATTGCTTTCGAAAGCAATTGCTTAGTAAAGGTCACCACCGTGTCAAGTTATGGTAATTGTAACCACTAAAGTAAGGAATATGTGTGACAAACGTAAGGAAGATTGGAATTTCCAAAGTAATGTGATAAAAGAGTGGTACTTACTCGCTGATCCGTAGTTTAATCATCGCATCACTAGATATTGATAGATTCAAACATGATAGCCTTAACCGGATATAATATCGTTGACAATATGATTGACACATGAGAGGTTAACTTTGAAGCTCAGAAGGAAACAAGCAAAGGAACAAAAACAAGGAATTTCTTTTAGAAGTAAAGATAAGGGAAGTAACTAAGACAAGCAATACTTACAATGTACAACGAAATGACAAACGACCAAATCGTTAGAAATGCAACTGCACTAACAGATTCTTGTCTACTTCATACAGTTTCCATGAGTTATTTGTTACCAAAAGTTGTGTCATTTGACTGCAGTGAGATATCCATTTTTCGAAATTTACGACGTTGTTACACTTTTTGTAAATACTTTAAAGGTGCCTGACGTAACTCTTGCCGTACAAGGAGTAACGATCACTCAGCAACTTTATACAAGAATATAATATGATTATGACAATGCACAAAAATCCTCCGTTATACACATACTGGCGCCACTTCTCACATTTAACATTTACTTTGTACGTCAGAATGCAAAGTGACCATCAGGCCCTTGGCCAGACATGGTCTGAAGGGGACGAGATACAAACCGAGGGCAATTTAAGGGGGAGCAAATAATACTAGGAAGCATTCAGTTTACATAACATTGGATCACCTCAGAGCGACTCTTTTTACTGAGAGGGCATATTCCCTACCTGTGACCCTCCTTCAGCGCCCCCCCCCCCCCACTTTGGCTACAAGCCGCCCAAAACATTCCCCAATTCTTTACATTTAAGGTCTGTTACATGGCTGTGGCTCCTTCTAGACTGGCTGAAAAGAATAGTGTGTTACTTTTTATAAGCCTTTATTACTTAAAGCTGAAGATACATCGCATAACATATGCAACCTTATACCTCTGCCCACAAGGAAATGATTCAGACACCTTGAAGGTCTCCTGGCTGTTTATGTGTTAGCGTTGCTGTATAGAATTGTGATTTATGCTGTAACAAAATAGGAGTTACAGTTTTAAGCCCCGTCTAATCATCGTCCGTTAATTCCAATAGGCTACACTAGAAATTCGTTCTCGTGCGCATGTGTATGTACTTTAGTTGTCTACATACACACTGAAAACGCTGTTAAAGTGGGTTCGTCAGTTAAATAGACGCAGAAGTGTTGCTAGGCAGACATCATTGTCTGCTACGCCACGTTCGTGAAAAAGCGTTAGAGCTGTTTACACAGTTAAAACACTGGGCAAACTTTTTGTTGGGCAAAACTAATTGTTTGGTCAATCTTTGCTCATATAATGGGGTAGGATTTATCTGTCACTTTCTAACGTCCGAGGCTATATCCATCGCCGAGCCAATTAATTATCTCTTTCCAGCAAGCTGTATTACATGTCATGATCTGGACAATGGCAACGTCCAGCCTTGAGGCAATTGGTGTTATAGTCTGGGGGAAAGACTTTTATAGTAGTTTTAAGGAGACCAATAACTCATGTGCTACTTTACATGACATCCTCTACCATTCTAAAAAGAATTGATGTGAAGAGAAAAACTCCGTCTTAGAAATGGGATATCTTGAATTTGGAATAAGATACTGCTACACAGGGCACATATACCAAAATGTTTCTTTTTGCAAAAGATCCTAAT
The DNA here is from genome assembly GCA_029531755.1 of Holothuria leucospilota. Classification (NCBI taxonomy): domain Eukaryota; kingdom Metazoa; phylum Echinodermata; class Holothuroidea; order Aspidochirotida; family Holothuriidae; genus Holothuria; species Holothuria leucospilota. Next base: position 47,887,353 of record CM055971.1, read on the forward strand.
GAAATACCGCTGAAAAATACTTTCATGCCAATTATTCTACATCCAGCGACACTCTTAGGAGTGTTTTGAGTAGACCTGTCAGTAAACCCTAAATCTCTAACAATGATATCAAACAGCAAAAACTCTTTAATAGTACTATTTCAAACTTTCTTAAATTACTTAGAAAACCAAAAAACTTTTCGCCCACCTTTCTTTAGCAGTGTAATTCAGTTGTATTAAAATATACTGCACATTGTGCAAGGAATAAAAATTTTCTTTGTAAGGCTTAACTTTTTCTTAGCGTTATGTAAGTGCACGGTAATGTGATTAGAAAAAGGCAGGAAGAAACTCTCCTCACCAAAAGAGTCTACAAAACATCGGGGAGGCGGAAAAAACTAAAAGAAAGGAGTTAGAGAGAAAGAAAGGAGAAAAGAAATACTAAATACCATTCGATATGCGTATACATCATTCAACATAAAGAAAGGGCTGAGGCATTTTAAGAAGGTTTTGGATATGACGTCTATTCTTTTGTGCATATGTGCAACTTAAAATCTAAAGTGTAACACTTCCTCATTTAAAAAAAAACGTATTATTCTCACGCTGAAGGTTAATTGAACAATTTGTGTATTTGCCAACACAAGGGAGTTTACGTTTTAAAATCCGTCTAGGTAGCGTTTGTCAATTTCATAGGCCCACTAGACAATGCGCATATGTATAGTCCGATTATCTACCTACAAAGCTTATTGCAATGACTAAAATGGTAGAATAGAGGCTATGGTGTTGATCAGTAGAAGTTGCTTCTTTAGTACCCATGACTTAGTCTTGTATGTTCTCCATACGCATACCTGTAATCGTATATGTATTTACATAGACATTCCGTTCTATTGTAGAGATTTTTTTTTCATTTAATCATAAGTTGCATATTACTTTTAACTGTTTAGTATTTTTTGTATTATGTTTTTGCAGTCACTCAATTGTTAAATTCAGCTATGTAATGACAGGCCTTAAAAATGCATTCTTTATGTTACGAAAGACAGTAAAGGCACTTGTCTGATAATAAGTCGAGATCGAAATGATGTATCTCATATATCAAAGTAAGGTCAGGCAATTGCATGGAAATAACAGAAATGCTGATAAAAACGAAAGAAAGTAAAAAGAAAAGAAAAGTCGCCTTAAGGCTACTATTCTACTTGACGGACGAGTAAAGAAAATTTGCAAACCATGATTACCTATACGCGTACAGAAATTTACTCCTTTCAGAAGACAGCTTCTCCTTTCGTCTTTCACGCAAATCCAGCTTGTTTTTCTTCTTTTCCTACAATATATCTTGAGATGTGTCATCCAATTCAATTGTGTTGTCAAACACATGTATCGCTAAAATTATTGCAACACCTTTCGAAAAGTGGGGGAAATTTGTGATGTAAAATGAAAAATGGTGTTGGAATTTACTTGTATTTTTCTTCAGTTTTCAAAAGTAAAGGACATGTGTGCTTCTCATGAGCCGGATTTATCTGTTGGGTGACCCTTACCAATTGTATAAGCCGGGCTCTTCAGTATCTGTTTCTTAGAAGCCCACAAGAATGTCTTGATTACCGAAACTGGCACTTTCTAGGCCTCTTAATTTGCATTTAGACGTTTTCATCTTTAACTGTTTAGAAATTCTTATCACCTCTAAAAAGAGACAAATAAGACACATTTTATTCCGCAAAAATATCTTGTTAGGGAGTTGCAGAACTCATAATTAACTTATGATCCCTTCTTTGTTCGATGTTATTATGAGTTAAACAGAAGATCGAAGAAAATGCATACACATGACATAGATGTTAAATCAATTAAACGTGGTTTTTGCAAGTTCTTTTTCGTGCTTACTACAACAAGTGGGGTACCTGCAGGTAGTATAGTAATCGTTACGTCAATAATCAGTTGCAAAAGCATGTTTGGGCATCCTGATGGTAGCCGAAGTACATTATGTATATACACAAGAAAATCGGTATCGGAAATTTCACCTTTCGACCCAGAACCTTATCTGAAGTCAAATCAATACAAAAAGTTTCAAATGAAATGTGTAAATATTAGACGTGAACAATACATTCAGACCCAGGGCTAAGGGGTCCCGTTAGTTAAGGCAAAAATGGTATTTAGGAGAGCTTTGTAGCAAGTGAATGCCCAATGGCTCGAAAGTACTACTCCAGTGTTTCTCAACCTTTTCTTTTATGATTAGTGTTTCAAAACTTTTCTAGAGTCTTTCCCCAAATATTTTTACGAGAACCTAACATGCATTTTGTCAAACATTTTCTTTCCAATACTAAAACAAAGGAGAACGCTTAAGTGTTTTTATATTCATGATATGTCTAAGGAAAGCGGATCCACGATTTTGTTTTAAAAAAAGTCATTGGGGTTGGCTAAATACAATACAGAGCGTTGAGTGTCTTCTTTCCAGTGCAATGTTGAAATAAAAAAGGCTGATAGATACGGATTCCTGAGACTTTGCAATCACGGTCATTACGCATAGAAACATGTTTTAACTCGTTCACCGTTATGCTACAAGCCCGTTGCCAAGAGGGGTCAGAGGGTCTTTTCCCCTAGCCTGGAAAACCTTTTGCCCTCCTAGAAGATTAAAATTACTATTGCTTTTGTGTATTTTAGTATGTCTCTCCTCCTGTAAATAATTTCACCCCCTGGCAGCTATCTCGCCCCTTCACTACCTTGTTTGGCTGCCGGCCTGTTATGCAGCTTGAACATCCTTCAAAATTAACAGGCTCATCATTCACAGGGGGCAGGGGTGCGGTCTCAAGGAAATCTTTGACCCCAGAAATCTTTGGCCCCAGAGAAACTATTAAAACAAAGATTGCTTTGCTTTACATGTTTATAAGCTCTGGGGACATGTAGATGACACCCTACTTACTTGATGAAAAAGCTTTTAAAATGTTAAACCAGCTGTAATCACCATCAAAATCCATCAAATATTGGCCATTATCAAGACAACTGTTTTAGAACTTACATCATAATAGACATAAAACCGTAGCTTGGACAAAATCCCAGGAAAGGAGGGTTATGGCTCTGTCTAAGAGGAATCCTCAGTGACTTAGTTAGGGTAGTAGTCTGATAAATTCTCCCAATGTCATCCCACCATCAACGTCGTTCTTAGGGACAGTGATATTAACGTTAGTCACTTAAGCTGTAAAATAACGCTGTCTTTGGAAAATTGATGAATGGATTGTATCTTTTAAATTTTTTTGAACAATATTTCAAGCAGACAATCAACCAAAATGGTGGAGAAAAAAGGAATTACAAGTTGTAAGGTTCGCTAGTTGTTTCAATGAAAACCTTCATTAACGTATAAATTTTGTCGGAAAAAACTTCACGTATAAGCATGTCTCAACAATGACCTTTGCTTTAGAAGGAGCAGGTCGTCATTATAAGGGGCTTTGTCACAGTTGACTGACAAGCAAAGTTTGACACCTGAAAGTGATTAAATTATTTTCAAATTCGTATTATCTAACATATTTAGTTAGTTGTGTTAACTTTCTACTCGTGTTAACTTCTACTGACGTCACGCGGCGACATTTTGGAGAGCAAAATGGAGCACACTGGGCGTACGACGTAGACTTTACAGGCAGAAGACGCAGATTTGATTGTAGCTGTTCTATCTATAACGTATGTTTAGTAACACTTACAGTTATTACGATGGGACAGCGGTTGGCAGTTTAATGATTTGACGTGTGACCCTCCTTAGTAACAGGTTCATGACATCTGGTCACCATGTGTTCTATCGGTACTTTCTCAGTATTTTTTTTCTCTTGAAGCTGGTGTTTTAGCGATTACGTTGTGATGTATTAAGTGCGATCATAATAAAAGGCTTTACAACTAAAGTTTTAGTTGTTTAACCTTTTTTCTGATTGTAGGGGTTCAAGCTGTCATATATGTTTGTTTTAAAACACCGTCAACCTGTGAAATTCAAAATGAAGTCTAATTCCTTATTTGTCTATTTCCACCGAGTATTTCAGGTTCCGTGCCATTAAATAGTCTTGTCAGTTGAATTAGTAAAGATTGCTTTGTTGTTAACTTCCCGTAACTAGTTAAAAATTAACTGTTTGTTCCATGTGGATTCCCTTTGTAAGGTTGCACAATGCACGTATGAGGTAGCCTAGGTATAACATTTAAGATCGGTTAATGTTTAAAGAATGTCCAAAGCCGAATGGACCAGTGATCTTTCATTATGAAATTTTCTTTACAAGCTGGACTGGGTCGATTAGGATTAGTATTTGCAACTGCAGGCTCATATTTAAGCAAGAAAATAAAAGAAGGGTAAATGTTAGGGTAGTTCAGATTATTGTTTTAACACTTCATTGTATACAATGTGTGGTATGAGAAAATTACTTTACAACAGTATTTTTATTTAAGGTGCCTTTCTGCACAGATGGGACCTCCGCTATACATGCAAACGTATATCTTTCTTTGTTTATAGTAACATAATCAAAATATTTTAAACTACTAAGTATGTAACTATGGAAGCTAGATGAGCAAGACAAACCACAACCTGTACCAAACAAAAACTATTGTTGCTTGTTAATTCAAAGAAACTTAAATTGTATGATAAAAATGAAACATTATTATCCAACTGCGTTGAAAACTACCACGTACGTGATGGTTCCATGTAAGTGTATTTAAATATTCATACGTATAACAATGTACCCAATGTTTGACTGATAATGTTTTGTAACAACGTTCAGGCTTGTAACGATATTTTGGAGACAATGGGAAAGGCAAATCATGGGAACACTGGTAGTCTGGTTCCTTGTAGGAACGATTGTGACATAAAAGGGAAGCTTCACAATGAAGATTATCATATATATTTGCCACTGGAAAATCTATATGAAACATTCCATAGAAAACGATAATCTACCTTATATTAAATTGGGCGTATTTTCATCTCCGTGTACTTGATGTTGCAATCATTTCCAGACAGATTGTACCAATATAGGCAGTCATGTCCGTATGGACTATTGAGGGATGAATGAGCGCAATCATTGAACCACCATCCACCACGACAGTAGCAAAATGTACCACAAATAATGCGATAATAATGATTCGTCACGCAGTTTCCTCCACTCCATCCATCATTATCACGGTCTCGAGTTGTAAAAGCTTGGCCGTTATGATAAGCCATCAAATCATAACCTGGATGGAATAATCAAAATTTGTGAACAATCAAAGTAAAAGGATATGCAAATGCACAGTTTTCCTTGTCTGTGAGATGCATGTTCAGATCCTTCCACGTTCGAAGTTATACATGGTTATTATTCTAAGCTTTACTTAAATATAGGATAACTATTTTAATTTGGGGCATGGTATTATTCGGTAAATATGATTATTAGTTTTTATTATTATATCGGAAAAAGTCAGTATAGAATGTCTCAATGGCTTTAAATACATCCACATGTTTCGGGGACTTCATCTTGGATACATTCTCCTTAAGCGATGTATTACCAGTGATATATTTTGCAAGACAAAATGTTTTACACGCAACGTTTACGAAGTTCGTAATAACACTCTTACCAAAAAAATTTCTACTTCAGTATATTATTCATAATTCTTAGGAGGAGAGGAGTGTCAAACGAAGCCCTGCTAAGTATATAAGAGGCGGTAAAACACGCCAGGGGAATTTACATGTGGTTCTTTTGTCTGGTACATAGCTATTAACATATGAATAAGAAGTAACATTTGGGAATACACTGCAGCCACACATCGATCACCTCTTACTCTGTAAGGTTACTGCACTGGTGGCATTGCAATTTGGATAACTTAAAATAATAAGAGTTCCACTTTCATCTACTTAAAGTTCAAACCAAAGTCGTAATATTAGAAGACATTGAAAGATTGTTTAACAATGAGGTAAGATGTTTCTCAAGTTTGTCCCTAAATTCCTTCTTTTTTTTTTGTTTAACCAATGCTGACTTTATATCACCCAATATCTCGGAACAGAGCAGTTTTTTTTTTTTTTTTTTTTTTAATTTCATCAGTATACTTTGATCATACTCGTTTTTACAAACTACACAAGCGTAAAATACGGAGGGTTTGGACAGCTTTTGACAGCCCCTACTCCTCCATTTGGGTAGAAATATGCAACTTTGGGGCAATTTTTCATTTTCCGCTAAACATGTATACAATTTTAAAAATGTACTTCAGTTCCAGTGTTGAAAGTAGTTCCGTACACCTACTTTGAATCATGTCGAAGAAGGCATCTACTCTAATCAAAGATGGTCTTTAGGGCGGTCTAATTCACCGTTGTATTTGACCACAGATATAGGCAAATTTCATTTCAGCATTTCAATTTATTTTTGCAACCATTCAAATTTAAAACTAATTTAAAATTATTATCACCCGAATCATCAATTAATACCTGTTGTTGGTATTTCCACCAACTTTATTCAGTCGCTATCATACGGTCTGCTTTAACTGGAGGTAGACCTGTGGTTTTTCTAGTACGTGAGAAACGACGTGCCAAAAAGAGACAAGGACTTTATATTATCTTGTGTGATTGGTTGTTCGAGCTGATACGAAAAGCATTTTAACGCCTATTATGGAAGTGCTATAAGTCCCAATGTGCTCATGTTTGGTTGGTACGTTTACAAGAGTATGAAAGAGCTTTCCTGGTGCATGCAAAAGGCCGAAAGCTTAAGATATAAGGTCAAATGGTTGTAAATAACTATTAAAAGTTGTTTACAATCCGTAGATTGATCAATCTTTTCAAAGCGTATCTAAAAACTGATAGGGGCTGGGTAACAACCCCAATAATTTTCGGTTTAAAGATATTATATCTTAGAAGCGTCCATGCTTTCTTTAAAAAGGTAAGAAACCGTGAGTTCAATTAATCAGCCACCCAATCTTATTGACCTCCCGACGGCACCACCAAAAGTGTTGCAATGTCAGACACGTTTTGTTCATAAGGCCCTCAAAAAGTTGAAGAAAATACAAACCTGCGTTGCCACTGTAGCTGCTCACACTCAGCCGGTATTTGTCACTTTCAGAATTGATTCTAAATGAGTTGTATTTAGCAAAGTATGGAATCCCTAAACTGTCGACAAGGTCTATTCGAAGTTGGTAACCCTTTTGTGCAGTCAAACTATGCAACTTGTCATTGCCGAGCCAAGATTCGAGATCTATACTTCCAAAGCCATTCTTGTAATCAGACCAGTAGAGGTTAAAGTCCTGAGAGCCGTCAATACGACGCTGGAATACCTTTGTAAGAAAGGAGAAACCCTCTCAGTAATATGTTAGAACGGTCTAGAAGAGTTTACTGACATCAAGTTTATTTCTTTTTAATTATAGTACCGTGGATCATTGGTTTTAGTCAGAGCTATTTTAGTTATCAATGAAAGGAATGCAGGACAGTTGCTCCTTATAAGAGCTGCATGGATGTTTTAAAGTTGAAGAATGGCATACTTATAACAGCAAATCATAAGATCACCCTCATCATTTTACTCACCGTCCAACCTCCTCCATCCGTCATGTTACAATACACGTCAAACTGCTCCCCATGCCACGTTGTTGGTTTAATTTTGTAGATACCACTTTCAGTAGAAACTCTGTCATATATATCTTGACAATCCGAGGGGGGAGTATCAATGGTACAGTTGATCCCGTCACCTGTATAGCCCGCATTACATATACACTGTGACACATTCTTTCTCTTTGCGCAGGCTGCATTTGCACTACACTCGTAATGATGGCAAGAAAATCGACCGTTGATACAGGAACATCGTCTTGAACAATCCGAATAAATGTAAACCACTCCCTCCTTCAAACAAAACATGAACACAAAAACTTGCACTAAAACATCAAAATTGCTACTTAATGTTTCAGCACTGTAATTCTCATCGACAGGTATTATGGTATGAACCATGTATACCGATATCAAATATTAAGTTTTTAGCATAAATGCAGTGTTTTAAATAACATACATGAGCCCTTGATATACATGGGGATAGGTTTTCGGGACATTTTGAGCGCTGTGACAAATAGCAACTTATTGAATAAAAGGAGACATAATTTGAACACATGCTATGCTCATCATTATTTAAATATTTTATCGTTAGATAGGAAAACTGATATTTATTCTTTCACACGGCATAAAATCTCACAGTAGTCTTATGTGTATTCGCCTCTTTTTGTTCAATGCTTACCGTACTTGGAGGACACAAGAAAATGGTGATGTTATCTGCCGATAAAAAAAGGAATATTGTTGAAGAAATTACTGTCCGAGTGATATTTGAATTTTTTTTTCTTTTATTTGAAATTTTTGTTGTGAGCTATAAGCGATTACATACCTTCTGTTCCAATGTATTCTCCAACAACAGTGATCTTGTATTCACTGTACTCATCAGTTATACGAAATTTGTTATACGCGATGGAGAAAGACACACCATTAGCACTTGAAAAGTCTGTGCGGAGTTCATAAGTGTTTTGATTGGTTAAAAATGACAGCTTATCGTTGCCGAGCCAGAACTCCCGAGAGAGAAAGCCGAATCCATTTTTGTAGTCAGTCCAATTACGGTTAAAATTGATATCACCGTCTTGAAAGCGCTGTATAACCTGTGAAAAGATAAAATGGATCCTGTTAACAGGAAGATAACTGAACATGAAGTAAATTGACATCATAGTTTATATTCCCGTGTAAGACCTTATTAGTCCCCTCCTTAAAATGTGGAGGACGGAATTTTTCTTCATCCCCTACTTATCTAGAACGAAGACCCCTTCTTTGTTCTCTCCGTAAAAGGGCAAAACTTTTCAGTACATTTGCACAATATGTCGCACTAAATAACATTTAAAGACCATCCAATATTCAAAAAATTCCCAAGGGGGAGGGAGATATCCCTTCCTTTAAAACCACTCCTCCAGGAAGGGGGTCCGAAACAACATGCAGCCCCACCTTCCCCCTCCTCACCGGGCCGAAAACAGCTTCTTACGACTTTAAGAGAAATACACTGTTGCAATGTCAGTTCTTCCTGAGGGATGCAAGACAAAACTTGCTGCAAATGAATATTATTTAGAGGGTCTGGACCATTCTAGAATACACAATTCATGCTTTATAAGCAGTTAACAGTCCTAAATCGTATGCCAAAAACTTTACCCGTCGATATCATTGTAATATTACAACTTAACGTATCATGTCTATTCCGATGGTGTGTATCGTTACCCTGTGACTGCATTACAGGGAAAGTTGCACCTACCGTCCATCCTCCAGAATCCATCAAATTGTCACAGTATACTTCAAAAGGTTCTGGGTAGCCATCTGGTTTGATCAGGTACACACCATTAAGATCATTTGTAGTGCAATGGTTTCTAGCCTCAGCGCAATCCCTTGGATACACCTGATCTTGATAAAAGAAACGCGATGAACCTGCAAAAAAGATCTCTGTAAATTTTAGACTTACCACGGAATGGGAAAACCATAAAAATACAAGTCAGAATTAAACCTTTTGAGTTACGGGGTGAGTTTTTGTTTTTCAAAATAAGAAATTTTTGTCGCAAAATTCAGAACGAAAGGTCACTTTACATACCAAAGTACTTTTCTTAAATGCGTGTTGTTGGTCAACTAATACGTTGCAAACATCGTTTCGATAGCAGCGTGTTTACATTTTATGGCTTTTGACTAATATCAAAAATGTGAGATATCGTGATTAAGAATATTATAAGTCGAGTTACACAATGCCTTTATGACGCGTACGTACCAAAATTCGTCTCTTTTGTTCCACTGTTCTGGTTATTAGTCTAGAAATTAACATGAAATTTATATAAAAATAAATATGTAAACGTTAATTTTAAAAAAGCATAACGTAGAAATACAACCAGAAGTCTCAAGAAAGGAATTTTAAGGGGGCTAACATACTTATTACTACGTGTATGACTATATTTGACTTTTAGTTGCGCTCTGAAAGTGTGATTTACGATTACCGGAGGGGATGGTTAAAGCTCAAGTTGTTGAGACTTACAACAAAAGAAAGTACCGAATAAGTTATTAAAACTACCGAAAAAGTGCACTTTCCTGTATTACGTATTTTATACGTATTACCCTAGTTAAATGAGCTGTGCTGCAGTCGATTGGAGCATGTTTGTTCAGAACATTCGTACATCGGAAGAACATGGTTTATGCTCAAACCTTCCCCTGTAAGTGTATCGCTTTTCACGCAAACTTTTAAAGAAACACTTTTTTTCTTTTATCATTATATCAGTAACTGAAGTACGTTAAATGCTGTCTATCCTTCAACACGCACCTTTTATCGTTAGGAAAGAAAATTACATTTGTAAAATGTCAAAACGACATCTTATCCCAAAAGATTACATCTTAAAGATCCAAGAATTGAAGGAAATTGAGACAGGCTAATGCTAATCCAACGGGACCAACCTAAGAACCTACTTCTTGGCAGTGAAAGGTCCTACTAATCGATAACAATGCCCTGCGTCGAATATTTGAAACTGACCCTTCACGTGACATTTTAAGATAGATTTGCCTGTTCTCATTTTTTAAGAAAAGTTTCTACTAGTTGACGAGTTTAATGTATGATCTGCAATTGCTGCTTAAGTTTGTACCTTTAATTCGTTTACCATATTTTTTATTTTTTTTGGGGGGGGGGGGGTTGACAATTGATGTGAAGAAACATTCTTATCACTGGGTTTAGAAGACATCTATTGTGCGGCTTGTTACCTCTTAGCACGATTAATAAAAAACCAAGGCAACCAATAGCTATGCCATTGTGCCCTTTTTCAAACACTTAAAATATATTAACATCTGTCCTGCTGTTATTACGTTAACCTGAAAGATGACATTCATCATGTAGACAATGTATTCTCATACGGTCATGTACAGTTTTAAGACAAAGTGCAACGTTTTTATGTTTTCTTTTAGAAAGAAAAACATACAAGTAAAAAACATAGCTTTACCGAATCATAACGATAATCATTTGAAAGATCAATCAGACCTAGTTTACAACCACATAGATTTATTATTCTATCTAGACACCCATAAAATAACCGGGAATGATACAACTTTATGTATTGGAATCTTTCGATGTTTCAGTGGTTTCTATGGTAATGGTAAGTATAATCCTTTAAAGGCTATGATCCAAACGTTTCTATTCAGGTTTTCCACGAGTTTCTTAAATTTCTATTTTTCCTCATCTTCTAACCAAGTTGGACTACACCGATGGGAAAATAAAGGTCAATATAATTAAAGTGATTTCTATATCGGGAATGTAATTTTACATGCTTACTTATTAAAAATAATTATAAGTTTTAAGTAAATAATAAATCGTCTTTTTTGTCTTGTGTATTTTACATTTCTCTAAATTCAGTGACAAGTATTGTTGCTCTGAAAGTGTAAATGATACTTCAAATTGACACCCCAAATGAATCCTTTTGGCCATTTTGATGGTAGGTTTTTCATATTTCCTATTTTTTATTTCATACTGCTTGTTTTGTATCATGGTTGCCGTTATTTCGCCTTAGAAAACAAATTGGCCTTTATTTAGCTTTATGTATTTATTAAATACATGCACAAACAATCGTTATTAGATATGCAATTTTTAATAAAAATGAAATTGTTATCTCATTCCATTCAGCAAAGATTTAACCAAAATTGGTATATTTCGTGAGACCATTGGTAAGCCTTTATGAAAAGTCTACGAAAGAGTTTCAAACCACACTGTCTTACAGAAAAAGGATAGTAACTGGCTGTTTGAATTTTATCTGTCAAATTGTAATTGTTAGCATGCCATCTTTCTTTCAAGTAATCTTTATATTGACTACACCTTACGTAACTGTTGATGCTATCACTACACGAACTGCATATTGTATAAGTACAGACAGCGGGAGCTTTTTCAGGAAACCGAAGTTCATGTAACCTTGGGAAAAACTGGTCCCAGAAAATATTAAGTAACTGGAAGTAAATGTACGGGATTCGGATATGCTCTCAACTGGAAGGTACTATTGCACAGACTTGTAGGAGCTCGGGCTAAATATTTACTCAAGGTGCAGCGTTCGATGGCATCGGAAATATGTCACTTCTCTCTGGAAATCCGTTTAGAAAGAAGATTCGTCCTTTTCCAACTCAGTTGATTTTAGTGATACAAACTGTCATCCTATGAATTATTATTTATCTAGGAGTCACGTTTTCTGTTGGTGAAAGCTGAAAGCGTCACGTTGAAGATATAGGCCTAATACTGGATCAATATCCATAGGATCTAAGAAACTTCATAGGAGTGTAACTTGGCGAACTATTGAGCAATTATTGATGTTTTGACATTGGGAAAAGCAATGTCAACGTATCGGTTGTCAATTTCAGAAAACATTACTTGTTTTATCTCTATCACACCACACAAAATAAAGATATTGTAATGACTTACCTGATCCTGACTTAATACATTCCTTGATATCCAACAGAAATGTAAGATTAACCACAGCAACTTAACCTGAAAAATCATTACCATTTTCGTACGTAGAACTGCGATGATGTTCTCTTCACGTCTTACGATGAAGTGCCAAACAAGAGCTGTGGCCAAATACACCAAACTTGAACACAATAGCGACCGCGAAACTACTGCCTAGGTGAAGTGCCACGCTAATGTTTGAAGTCATCTAAGGTTTGTACTCTAACAACATTTACTCCGGAAAGAGCAAATGGCATTGACGGGTTACGTTACACCACTTTTTTTTACGATGAACCAACCAGTCTCCTTTACTTAGTATTAAGAAACTTTACTTAGTATTAAGAATTCCTCTGCAATTGAATATTCAACTCTTTTCTCTAACATTGCTCGACAGGCATTCCAAATGTCTCGTAGATGTATCTTTCTTAAACTTCTATCACCTGAGACTCTATTGGACTTCGATTTAACTACTTATTGATAAAAATAAAGTGATCATTGACTTAGTTGTTAGGGATGACGCAATATTGCGATAAATCTACGCTATGTCAATATTAAAAGGCCAAAAACACATTTAATGGTGTTAAAGATCTTTTTAATGAACAATAACAGACGCAATATCATTGTGTTATAAGTCCTCTGGCACAATAGTAAGTTCTTTTAATTCTTCCTACACAAAGCTGACCAACTGATTATAGTCTATTCGCCAATAATCGAAATCATCCCTCCCCTTAGCCACTTTATCCACTGTGTTTTTCTGTTAGGTAGGGTTCTCTGGCATCATATTCTGCTTGTTCGCCATTAAATAAGTGGTGGGTGTGGCCGTGACATCCAAAATGGCCGCCAAAATCGTGCAGAACTTCTCCCCATTAGACTTAGGTAGCTCCTAAACACCCGCCGATTGCCTACCTGGGCGGGTTTTCCCAGTTGACTTGCTCCGCAAACAGTTCACATCCTCCCACACCTCAGTCAGGCTGTTGAGCTGCTGTTTTGCTTGCCTATTGTGTAATTAATAATGCAGTTGACTCAGCAAGGTAGAACCTCCTTTGTGTTAGTAAATAACTCTCACAATTCAATGAACTTGGTGTATTTGCAGAAGAGATAAACCACTGAACTCAGTATGTTTACACAGGAGGCAAAAGAGATAAAGTTACAGTGAGATGAGGACTAGGAGAGCTAAAATTTGCTACCTTAATGTAATGGAGGAAAGTTTCTCATGATGGCCGCCATTCTGGATTTTCAGTGTGAAGGAGCTATCTTCTCTTCAGAAGGTCACATAACCCTAAAAAGGTGTCATACAAAAGCTGTAAAAATTTTCTTTCTAGTGAAAAACAGCTATAGTAGTTTGGTCTAATATTGATAGTTACCAACAAATAGCCAAAACACTGAAACTTGAAAGAAAAAATGTCCACTCCAGTATCTCAGAATAGCTTTCATCGATTGATTTGCTTTTTTTCCAAAATTTGCTTATAAATAATATACATAACACCCGCAAATTACAGACAGATAGCAAATACAGTTTGTGAGTTGTGACCTATAAACGATTGCAACCCTCAAGTTCAGAATTTACCAAAAATGCGTTCTCCCATTGACGTATTGCACAAATTGGAAATAACAAATCATTTTGTCTAAAGGCCTTTGTAATTCCCTGCCCCCTCTGCCTTAGAAATTCTTATCCGCTTTGGGTTTTTTTGTAGTCATTATCTTAGGCTATCATTATGTGAACGGCTGTCATTTAATAAGTGGTTCGTATGGTCCAAAAATCAAAAATGGCGTCAAAAACGGCCGCCATTTTTGATTTTCAGTTTTAGCTAGTTGTATTCCTTCAGGAAGGCCACATACCACGAAAAAGGTGTCAAATAAAAGCTGGAAAAAGTTTCCTTTTAATGATGTGCATTTATAGTATTTTATTGGTCTTTTTTTGCCACAAAATAGCAAAAAATGTGATTTTTGGCAATTTTTGGCCAAAAATGTACTTTTAGGGAAATTGTTTTTCCATTATTTCCTTATCGCTTTCATCAATCCATTTCATTTCATTTTTTTTCCACAAATTTGAGTGTATATAATATACACAACATTCTGCAAATCACATATACCTACCTTATTTAGGTTTAGAGTTTTGGCTTTTGAAAGTTCGTAACACTGAAATGCCAAAGTAGTTAAACATTTATTCTCCTGTTATCTACCGCCCAATCAACAAGCCAATATCCAGTGTGCTATGGTTGATCAAAATGCATAGCTCACCTCCCCTAGTCTCATGCTTGTGTCGTATCTTTCAGTTAGATAAGACCGTCGATCAGATTTTACAATGTTCTTGTTTGCCATCGACCTGGTGTAAATGTAGGCTCAGCACGGTTGTTATAGGAACGAAGTAAAGAATACCACTATGCAACTATCTAGTGAAAATTCGAAAAAATGTCATATGCTGCAGAAAAGACGTCACAAAAATAGGTTAGGTTTTTTTTTTTTTTTTTTTGCCAGCCTGAGATTAGGTAGCTAGGCACGCAGGAACGATAATTTGTTTATGTCAAAAACGAAAATGGGATTTTTTTTGTTGTTGTTGCTGACACCACACCGCTAAACGAGCAATGAAACCAGCTACTATCTAGTGAGAGTGGCATCAACCTAAGGCCAGGTGCCCACTGCACGACTTTTGACCTACGGCATGGAAGTAATTCCTTGCGATGCCTAAAGACTCCGTTCGCGACATCAAAAGGTTTCACAGTGTGTAACGATAGGTTGTGAGCAGTCGTGGTGACTTGCTGGAAATCGCATCGATGTCGCACACTTTTGAACATGTCCAAAACCTGCGGATTCCGCATCCATGTCGTGGGATATCGTGAAAAATCGCAAACAATGTCGTACAGTGTGAACCGGAAAAGGTGGATATTCGTAGGCCAAATCCATGTCTTGGGATGTCGCAGGAACGTATCAAGATTCTCTGGGTCATATGAGCAAGGAACAGTGAGGTACCCTAAACAATAATATCACAGTGCCAAGAGCATAAGCCCTCTCCGACCATCCACCCAAAAATTTACAATTATGCAAGAGTCAGTCTAGGCCTAAGTACAAAAATTGAGCATCACAGTCCGGCTCATAAACCAATATTTTTGTTCATATCTTGGATACAGGATTCACAGAGCCCAAGGATATTGTCCGCGCAGTCCACCCACTTCCTACGCTTTGAAATATCCCAGCCCTCATAACTTGTCACAATCAGTGTAAGCGAAGTCTTACGAAGCGCTGGAAGTTCTATAGCCAAATGATAGTTAGCCTAAATATTTTTCTTTTTTCCCTTTTTATCAAATTCTTGTGGAAATTAAATTAGAGAAAAAGTCCATTGGGAGATGACTTTTGACAATAATAAAATTCTCTCACACTTTACCTTCATGTCAAATACCAGCTGTTTCGCCAGGAGTCGGTGATTGGGTCATAACAGAAGATTATGATGTAATCCTACCCCAGACCCCCCAAAACTGTAATCGGCAGATCCTTTCTATATCCCCTCATGTCGGGGAGGGGTCAAATGGGGTGTTTCCCTCCCCACTGAGAAATTTTTGTTCTTTTATGATGGCTTAGATGCAGAATGGTTACTATTTTTGGCATTTTTTGGAAGTGACCACATGTTGAAGATTCTCATCATTTAGTGATTTTTATTTTGTTTGATGTATGAAAAGGGTGTGTTGTCTAGGTGGAGGAGTGACAACTCTCCTTGAGAAGCTTTTGGTTGGAAGTGTTTGCAACCTTAGAAATAGTGATAATTTTGCCGTGGCATAGCACCCGTTCTACAAAAATGTCTAACGACAAATGCATACTTTCAATTTTTCACATCACGCTACAAATGTTACTGTAAAGGCTACACGTGATATAAATGTTCTCTAGGGTCCTCCCTTGTTGCGGGCTTAATTATGTTGGAGATATACCTCTGGTTTCCAGAAGAGCGAATTGATCCGAAGTCATTGTCCTATAACCAGCAGATGAGGGGGGCGAGCCATGACGAATGAGCGTCAAACGCGCCAGCCAAAAATTTGTATTAGCAAGTTTTTCCATACAAAATCCCATGCAGACTATGCACTGGGAAACTCTCAATGCCCTAGAAAATTTATATGCTTATAGGAGGGCGAGTCTTTCACCTAGTAGTAGCTTTTAATTTTCACGAAACATGTCTTCTCTTGAATTCAACTGTTTCTCATTCTTGCAATATTTTTGCCCTTTGTAATCACTCCTAAGGACACGAACAATCAGCTTATAGCCCTCACTAGTTGTAAGTGCAAATATGCGTCTGAGACGATACTGAAAATAAGCTCATCGATCATGGTGTTGCTGGAGGAGCGCTCACAAATTTTGAGTTTGCGGAAGATTTATGCGAATTGTAATGGTTTCAGACTAACTCGTGACAGAAATTGATTAAAATAAATCCATCACTCAAACAACAACACCTCTCACCTAACTCCCTCCCACTCCCACACAAATCTATAGCTTAAATGCCTTTTGCGCTCGTTTAAAAAAGTTCGAAAATTTTCAGAAATGGATTTGTGACACGTACCTCCGTCCCCAATGCCCCCTTACCAGCGCCACTAACAGCCTCCAAATCCTGACATGTCTCTGGCACAATGGCATTGATATAGTTTTATTGCCTACCCGAAAGCTGGACAGTACATATGTATATCTGGTCTAGAAAAGAACGTTTCATATATTATTGTAATATTTTTACTGCATCAAAGTTGTTATATTTAGATACGTGTCTTGAAGTTTTACAAACCTAATGATTTTCATCTTAGCTAAAAGCTGATATTTTGAAACCCGTCTTTTCTGCACTTAATTATATGATAACAGTTGAGAGAATCAAAGTGAATACTATTGGTGAGCCAGGGTTTACATATGACTTTGTCTGGACATGGCGTGTACATTCCCCTGCCACAGTTACAGCAAAAATGTTCTAAAGGAATCAGCCCAAAGGCTTCAATCCCTGCACGGTCAATTAAACAGATTTTCCAGTTTCACCATGGAGTTGAAATCTAATCACCAAGACTATTAAGTGTGAATGGACTTTGATGTAATTCACACCATGGAGTTACCACCTCCATGTTCAGGCATCTGCTATCTAAATGTGTTACGTAACACACACACACACAGACTGTGCACACAGCAATATAAATTGTCAATATGGGTGTAATCCGGTACTGTAGAAGCCATGCATGGCAGACTGGCATAGTAAACAGCTATAAATAAAGCTATAGTTAAAAGCTGTCAAATCAGTCTTGCAGAGAGGAAAAGCAATTTCTCTAAAGTGATGAAATTACTGTATCTTCAAACTGGATTAGCTGAACGTTAAGAAGGGCAAAGGAAATGGTGATTTCGTTATTAACCAAGTTATATAGTCTGTTGATCTGAATATAAAGGAGCCCCTTCCAGTTGGAAGAAATGATAATGGCAGGGGATGCACTTTAAAACAGAATATTTCATTTCATAATATCCCTAAGAAAGTCGTAAAGGGACTTCTCCTTGGGAAGGCTATGTATATGTGTAAAGTGTGGCTTTGACATGTATTCAACGTGTATCCTTTCCAGTAGGCCTAGAAATTATTACATCATGATGCCAACCCCTCGTGACCATCGAACTTTGAATATTTTTGAGATATGGATCGTGTACAAAGTCATTGCATGGGGATAAATTGACGTTTTTCAAAATTTCATTTGCCCGCGCTGGCCCCTTCATCGAGGATATAACCGTGGAAAGGGTCGGGATTTGCTTAAAGTCAATAGGCAGTCGCCCCAAAATGTTCTTTGAAAAATCAGCAAAGTCTTCTAAATCTCCTCTTATTGCATTACAAGCAACTCTGAAGACATTTTGAACATAACTATTTCAAACAATAGGTAAAGCAAGGAGCAATTCTCCTTGAATTTCACAATTCACTAACAAAAATATTGTCACATGATTAAAATAGGCCAATCATGAACTAGAGTGACCGGACACACTCACTCTGATTGGGGTGACCGCATTTTACCTTTAAATTGGACTGGGGACTTTACCAAATGCGGATGAAGCCATTACGTTTCGGAGGCGTGGGGTTACTTCAAAGTACCGACCCCTCTTGACCATCCGGCTTAATTTTGTGATTGGGATCTTGTACAAACAGGGGGATAAATTGGCGTTTTTCACAATATCATTTGCCCGCGCTGGCCCCTTTCTCGAGGATATAGCCCTGAGAAAGGTCGGAATTTGTTTACATCTGACTCGGGACCTGAACAAAGGCGGATGAAGCTATTGCGTTATTTTTCAGAGGCCGTGGGACCACGACAAAGTGTCAACCACTCGTGACCATCAAACTTAAAAGATTACTCTGAAATTTTCATGTGTACAAAGTCAGAGAGGGATAAATTAGCGTTTCTCAAAATTTTATTTGCCTTCCCTGTACCCTTTCCCGACGATGTCGCCGTGGAAAAGGCTGGAATTTGTTTACATCCGACTCGGGACCTGATCGAAGGCGGATGAAGTCACTGCGTTATTTTTCGGAGGCGTGAGACCACGTCAAAGTGCATGCCAACCCCTCGTGACCATAGGACTAAGAATATTTTTTGACATTTGGATCGTGTACAAAGTCAACGGCTGTCTGACTCGGACTTTGTCATTTGATGAGAGAATTTGTGTAAGGCCTAATAGGAAGGTTCAAGTTCTTGACTGAAATTTTTCGACAATTGAAAGATTTGACCTCCTGCTGTAGCCCTTTCTCCCGAGAACAGGATGTGCTTCGCGTTTATAAAGAAGCAGCCATTTCACTGAAATAAATCGTTTTGGTCATGAGCGTCCGCAGAAAATAATTATGGGGTGGGGGGACAAATGAAATCAGGAAAAATTTTTACTCCCAGATAAGAGCTTAATCGCTAAATGTTAGTGCCTTTTGCAGGCGTGTAGCCAGGAATTTGCCAGGGGCGAAACCTGTAGCCAAACTATCTAAGCGTAGCGCCAAGAAAATTTTGGCCGAAATGCCCGTATCGCTGAAAACGGCACTTCCTAGACCTTGTGAGTTGCATATTATCATTTTCTATTTTGAAAGCTCATGTTCTTGAAATTTTGTTTCGATATCATACAACAAAGTTGATGTTACCTTTCCTTTACGTTTTTTTAACTTTTTGATTTTCCGGGGGAAGTGCCCTCCCCCTTATCCCTTTCCGAACGCCCATGTTTCCTGTTAAAAGAAGTATTAACATCGTGTTGCACGATAACTCGGTGAATAGGCCTCGGCAATTTGTGTGTTACTGAATTAGGCGCTTATACATATAGTAATAGCCTTTGTTTACAAGTTCAATGACACAAATCCGACAGGAACACCCACAACTGGAAAAAAAGTCCGTGGCCGGCTCGACTTGACCCAATCGGTTGGAAACTGGGCCGTTAAACCTCATCTAACTAACCGACAGGAACAAACTTAGAACTTAGGATTGCTAGGTAGGCCTACATTGGAATCAAACACTAGATCGCGAAGCAGCACTTAATCTCATTGTTCCTTAGGTCCCAGTCCATGACAGTATATTGATAAGAAGTAGCGGCCAAATTAAGAAGAAGACGAAAACTTTACGTTTTATCTCGGCGTAAATAAAGGAAGTTGTCTCTACACTTTCTGATCTGCAACACGCATTGCGCGCTAATATGATTACGCATGTAGGTACGTACGGTATGTTCGTATTCACTGTGTTCACATATTACTGTGCATACATACATATGACTGGGTATAAATAGTTTCCACATTATAGAATCTATTTACTGATATAATCCAAAACTTTGCTTTGATTCAGATTTAAAAATTAATAATTTAATAATTTGCTGCGGCGAGCTAAACGAACAAGTTAAATGCATACAGTTCATAGTCTTATTCGAAAAAATTGAATAATCTTTCATAGCTTCTGCTAGCATTCTACTCACACCATGATATAACTGGGTTCTACCCGATATTCATAAGGTTTTTTTTTTTTATTCATAAGGGTCAATGTTCATAAGGTCCTTTAGTCATAAGGTTTTGGACTCAGTGTCCAAAATACAGTGAACAGTTCAACATTACTTATTCCCTTGAAATTCATGAACTACCAATTTGTTTCAATTTTGGTCATTTTTCTTAGCCTTTAAGTTGTATTTCCTAGTACCCGACCGTAAACCTTGCAACAAAGTAGCCTAAGTTTAGTGCATGGTATGCGCATACAATTCAAGACTCCACCCATAGGCCCCTTATCTCTGGTCGGATCGATTTGTTGAAAACAATACGTCACATTTTTCTATATCTACAATGTGCAGGCCCGTAGCCAGACAAGGCACTGGGGGCAGAATTTTTTCCAGGGGGCGAAAAATTTTTCAGGGGGACCAAATGTGTACAAATGTATTAAGTCAATGGTAATATTCAAACTCTCTGGGGGGCGAAAAATTTCAGGGGGCTTAGCCCCCCCCCCTTGATTACGGGCCTGACAATGTGCCGCTGGTCCTTAACATCGTGAGTTTAGAAATCAGACGGGAATTAATAATTTGACCATATACTTCAGCGCCGCTAGTACAAATTTTAAACAAGTCCTATCATTACCTTCTGTGGCTTTGTGTCCAAGTGTGCCGTAACGTCTGCATCGGAACCAAAAAATAACTTCCAGTTTGTCACTGCAACTTCTGGTCGGAAGAAAATGTCATGGTTATAATTGTTAATTCAATATCAAGCGGTTTTGGCTAAACAAACAGTGGCTAAACAATATGAACAAAGAGACCTGTCAATCACATTTTGATACCTGAAAAGGATTAAATCATTCTTAAGTACATATTGTCTGACAGATTTGGGCGATGTTTCTCCATCTTTTTCAGTTCCCAGATGAAACTTTGTTTGAAATCATCACGTCTATTGTTTGCTTAGATTCTTGTATCCGATATCATGTGTTCCTGTGCCCATGTTTGAAGCCAACCACCTATTAACACAGTGTGCAGACCGCAATTTTCCAAGAAGCCATGTATCAGAAAACACTCTGAGTAATTGTTTTTTCCTTAATATGTTGGCTTTGACATCCATTGTATTAACATAACGATTTTGTATAATAGATATTATGATGAACAGACAAATTTCAAATTTGGCTATAATTCTGTCACTTATTTATTGATCAGATTATTTAGACATCCCATAAAGTCAATGGCAGTGTTTGTTCTTAACTTAGCAAAAAAGAATGGCACAACTCTCTCCACCCTCTACGCATTATTTGAAGAAGCAAACATAAATTTTTGACCGGAAAGAACTTCCAACCACTCGGTTGATGTTTACTTAGTACGGGTCCTACTCAAGGAACTTACATTTCTCATTTACTCGAGGGTAAAGAATTGTAAACTGTACAGCAATTTTTAAAGTTGGTGTTTGATGGCATTTGATATGCCCACGTTACCATGCCTACGCATCTTTTCAGGTGTACTGAGATGTATGTATTTCTGCGTATATCGATGTCGCATCACGACTAAATAAAAAATATGTCTTATTCAATAAACCACCCATGTATTAATGTTTGTGTATGGGCATAGCATGGGTGGGGCTTGGAGGCAGCTGTGCCCCTGACATTCCTAAGGTGAGAGCTGTCCCATTTACAAAAAAAAAATGTAAATCGGCTAAAACTTTTATTGTCGTTATTATAATTTTTATGCCATCAGAATCTGGGAATTTACAAACAAGGACTTCCGTTTTCCCCAATCCTCATTTAAACGCTGTCTCTGCCAATAACCTATCACGATTGTCGTTGTACTAACTATAACTACATGACGTCTAGAACACACCTGAGACATGTAGACTAAAGCTCTTTACTAGCCTAACCCTTTCATTTTTCGCATGCTACAGCATACTTTTACGAAATAGCCCAGATAACCTTTAGTTCAGTGCTTAAATGGTTTTGTAAATTAACTTCATGCAGGCGCGGATCCAGCCCCCCCCCCCCCCCCCGCCACGAAAAAAAAACAAAAGGAGGAAAAAGAAGAAAAAGAAAAAAAAGAGAAAAGGGGAAAGAAAAATAAAGAGCAAAAAATGAATAAAAGTGTCTAAGAACGTATTCAAAGTATTTCTTTCTGTATGGGTTGGGTGGAGCTATCGCTGGATTATCTCTTTATATATCTTTCAAAGTGGATGGCGACGAAAGGAGCGCTACAATGTTCGAAAACAGGTGAATAGCTGAGTAAAGATCCTTGACTTAAGATCTAAATAACTAAACATAGTGACATATGTAGGATGGGCTCGGCTAGCTGCACTGAAATTTAGTAACAATTTTGTGTTAAAGAGTGAATTTTTTTGTAATCTAGAGGGATTGAGAGGCAAAGTTTTCGCCATACAGACCTTGCAGAATGAATAGAGAAGACAAGCTGTCAGGTGACGCGCTATTGTGCACAGTGGCACCAGCTATTGCAGGCAAAGTAGCGTCGTGCATACCCTATTCGATTTCAAAACTGTCTGAAAAGTTTTAAAATGAACTTAAAAAGGCTTTTAAACTACAAACAGTGGCGTCGGCACAGTGGGCAATGGGTGACGTGTGTCCCCCGCAGCCCCCATCGATTCTTGAAAATTTTTAAAATGGTCCCAAAAGTCCTTTAAGCTACAGATTTCTGTGGAGGGTGTATAGGGTGAGATGTATTTTTGATGACTGGTTTATTTGTTCTAACCATTTTCTTTCACAAACTGTTCCAAACTATCATAAGTTTTAGAAATTCTTGACAAATTCCAAATTTTGGCACGCTCGGCTAGCGTCAAGCTATGTGTCAGAGTTGTCCTTATTATGAATAGCTTTCGGTAACTACTCACGGGGGAACAAAGAAGCAAAAGTGCTTTTTAAGAATTCTCAGTCAGAAGATTCGTTTCTGAATAGCATAGGTTGGTGGGAAAGTGACAGTGTCCGATGCAGGTTCTGAAATGCAGGTTTTGTCATGGCATAATATTTTATGCGAAATTTCGGCGCGCTTCGCGCGCATGCGACAGGGTTTACACCCGATTTTATATACCATTGACAAAGCTATGACGCAAGAAGTTATTCCAATGCAAACATCTTTCTAAAAAGTACATCTCATTCTCTGTAGGGCTCTCATCATTATGGGATCTTTGACTTATCTAGTCTAGCACATGATTTGAAAGATTGAAAGTACGTAATTGCCGTTGCTTATTTTCCAAACATCTCACCGCGACGTTCAATAATGACGAAAATCTTTTCTGAAACGAATTTTGCCTGTCCACCATCCCTCTTGCTATACCTAAAAAGAAGGTGATATATCATATCTCCTCCCATATGGATGTCGGGTAGTGAGAATCCTGTTGGTCCCACATTTGTATACTGTAACTAATTTAGAGCTCCCAGGAAGCTCTATACTGCTCTCTGTCAACCTTGGATATCCTTTTAAAATGTAAAGGAAAAATTTTATTATAGCCCAAGAATGTTTCCCATGGGAGTGGATCATGGGGGACGGGGGGACGACGGGGGGACGCGTCCCCCTCACTTTTTTGGAAGGGAGGACATCGTCAAAAAGTCCCTCTCACTTTTTCAAAAATGATGGAACAGACAGTCCTGCAATTATGCCTAGAAAAACGAAATTTTTAGAAGAAAAATAACCTAAAAATGATACACTTTTGTTGCACCAAATCGCGTCTGAGGGCATTCAGTTCTAGAAAAATTTCCCTTAGACCCCTCCCCCATGCCGAAGAACACAAAACTTATTGCCTCCCTGTGACGCAAATTCTGGCTACCACCACTGCTTCTTCCACGCCACCAGGGCGGTGATTCACAAATGTGAGAAAGCCCCCCCCCCCCACACACACACACACTTTTGGAGATGGATCCACGCCCATGATTCTTCCTGGGACTTAAGGAGGTTTGAAGACAGTATGTTAACCGTCCCTTACTCCCCTTTTCACCCGAACAAAAGTTAGAATTCACTAAATTGTGGGCATTTTCTAAACATGCAATCACTTTAGAATGACCCAAAGATACCACCATTTTGCATATAGGCCCCCTAAAATTAACAAAAATTTCTCAAAGGGGAGGGTAAACCTCTTCCTGGGATTGCACTTTCATGTACTAATTAGAAAAGGCTCTCCCACTCTTTTATATAGCGTATACAAAATCCCACTGCCTAAAAAGGCACGGTTTAGCAGTTATCTGCGGTTCCCCCAATCACCAACTCCCGCCGGCACCATCAGTCATAGATTTCTGAAGGGTATACCCTTCAAAAGTCCATAAAGAAGGTGATATATCATCTCTCCACCCATATGGATGTAAGGTTGTGAGAGTCCTGCTGGTCCCCCTTTTCAGTGAACAATTAATTCAGAGCTCCCGGGAGGATCTATACCGAAAATTTTCGGCGCGCTTTGCGGGCAAATGTTTACGCTCACGGAGAGAGGTACGTTTTTATTGAGTGACGGATTTATTTTATCACTTTTTACCAAGAATCATTTGAAATCTTTTACGATTTTTGCAATATCTTCTCAATATTTCTTGATTTTTGCTTGATCTGCGCACTGTTAGCCTTGAATTGCTCCTTCTACTATCATTAAGGTCCCAAACGTAATCGCATTACTCATCGGTGGGGTTTTACATAAGCCAATTATTCATGTGCATAAACGTGATTTCAGTGTCAGCATTGTAAGGATGTAAAACAACTGATATTCATTTTTTCACCCTCCTCTTCTTATGAGAACTGAACACTTAGTATCGAACCCACCTTCTAATTGACAGACACACATAAAGGGAATTGACACCGTTAGTCATAGCAATGGTTTTAAATGTAAATTCAAATTTTCGGCGATCTGACGTCCTATACCCGAATACCGTATAACGAAAGTAAAACACTCATTATGGCAAAAATTATTTCCAGTTACCTACACGGGCTCATAATGTTGGCGTGTAAGTTTTAAGATAACTTAGATTCTCCATAACACATCAAGTTCATACACGCACATCAAGTTCCATGCAACATGAAAAGGTATAAAATCTCACTCATAAGAACTGGAGCCGATTTCTGTGCTCTTAAAATGCAATATTGCGAGAGCTTAATGGGGCTTCGCCCCCTGGACCCCACCGGGGCTCAGCCCCTATACCCCGCCAGGGGCCCTAACGCGGGCCCCTGGACCCCGCGAGTAGAGACTCGCGCTTCGCGCTCGTGGTGCACCTTCGGTGCACATGAGGTTTTCCATCTTGCCCCCCCCCCTCAAAATTTCTGGATCCGCGCCTGACTTCATGTCCTACTGCCCGTGCAAAGTGTTTTACAGAATACCTTCACCTGAACCTTAGCGCTGACCTTTTTCCAGGAGGCACACTAGGGTGCGACATCATTACTCTAGTTTGCCCTTTCACTTGGTGCTACTTTTGCTTCATGCCATTCCCCACTTTTCTCTGTCTCTCTCCTCTTCAACATTTTCATGTTGCATTTGGCTGCCCTACAGCTCTTGGTCTTTCCGGCCTCCCATTCAGGGCTAAAAGGTGATGCTTCCTCTCTCTTCAGGGCCAATCCCAATCCAACTTCTTTTCTTATTTCATTACTGATTCTTTTCAATTTTTTTTAACTTCTCCAATTACTCCTAACTGGCTCTGTGTAACTCCACCAATTTCTAGTAACTGGCTCTTTGTAGGAATCTTATCTGAAGGATGGTTTTCAAGCAGGCCCTTCAGTTCTTCAAGTTGTGTTAATTTCCAAGTCTCACATCCGTAGAGTAAGAAGGACCTTACCAGCGATTTGTATAGTATTATTTTGGAACCTCTATGTATGTTTCCCTGAAACCAAATTTTGTTAAGCTTCCTGAATAAGACCCGTGCTTTTGTAAGCCTACATTTGATGTCTTCTGTTTCTCCTAGACCCGAGGTAAGTAAAATCACTTACATCCTGTGCTTCCTTATTGCCGATCTTTAGCTTTAGGTCATTTCTTGTATTCATTTCCATGATTTTACATGTAACAACATTCGGCTTCAGTCCAGTTTGCGCTGTTTCATCTACCAACCGACTTTTTTTTCATTGCATCTGATCACATTTGGAGGATAATGATGCTATACACAATACATTGTTAAAAATCCATCTGATTCTATTTCTTTCCAACCGTGTTACATTGTGCATTATCCAGTCAAAAACCAACAAGAATTCAGACATAACACAGCGGCCTTGTTTGAACCCAAAAGTAACGGGAACAAGACTGTGCGTTCCCCTTTATCTAACACTGCCCAGCAGAAGTCAGTGCTCATTTCCTTTACTATCATAATTGTTTTACCTGGTATGTAATAAGTTTTCATCATTATTTGCATAAACTTGGTTTATATACAGAATCAAAGGAGTTTTTCAAAGTCAATGAAAAGCATGCACATACTCAAAGGACTGCTCTAAAATGTTTCTTAGGATGAAAATTTGCTCAGTAGCCCCCCTTGACTTTACTCTTAAAACGCTGGGCAATGTTTTTGTTGGGCAAAGGTAATTGCTTATATGTTGGTCAAACTTTGCCCATATAATAGTAAAAATTCCCTTCCATGCACGTGCATTGTACTATTGCTGGCTAAACTAGCGACAAGCTTTCATTCAACGGTTGGGCATATTTTCGCTTTACGTACTTGTTGGACAATTCATTGCTAATTTGCATAATATTTGCTCACAATTGAGTAAAGTTTTGGCCGCAGATTTTGCTTTGAAGAACCATACGCTTGACTCGATTTTGTTTCACACTTCTTCCAATAATCAGAAGTTGGTTGCATAAACTGAAAATTCCTTTTGACATCTTTGACATTACCAAAAGAGGAAAACTCGTACATTACGTATGACCATAAATCGAGCTCTATTCCCATAAAATTGTTAAAATAGTACTACGAACTAGCACACATTCTTACTTAAATATTTGTGGGCATTACACTCTCCCGTCGTCGGTGGCTGTGTGGTATTCACTATGGAAGTCTTAATATGAATGAAAATAGGAACCATACAGAGGGTGATAAAGGAAATGGGTTTTAGGTTTTAAAAAGACTATTAAGAACAGGAACGCTTCTTACTACAAATAATAGTCTAGACAATAGCAGAAATATGAAACTTTTTTGTAGTGTGAAACATAGAAACCATAGGTGGAGTTTTAGAACAGAGAGGTTGGCTTTATTAACCCTCGCTACAGAGCAGGAGCATATTTCTTTGTGGACAGTACACTCTCCTATCGTGTAAACCCCTTTGGTACTGAATGTAACTTTGCCAATATAAAGGAGAGAACGACAAGAAATGACTTTAGGAGACATGTGCTCAAGAATTTGAGAGGGACGATTAAACATGGTGGTTTATTTCTGCGGACATCATGAGTAGTCGACTGCCCCGTGGTCTAGGCACCACCAGTAAGAGATCCAATCCCTTTTAAATTAATGGTGCCTAATACAAACCATAACAAAGTCTGTTACACGTTGTTTTTTTCCTGTAAAATGAAAATAAACAGACGCTTCAAAAAAAAAAACATTTTCATTTACTATTGAACCGTTTTCAATTTCTAACGAAGGTTAAACCTCTTCTTCAAGACACCCCTTTTGAAAAAAGAAAGTCCCTTCGTTTGTAGGGGTGAATAGTACTTATCATAAGTACGTTGATAGCCTTAATTCAGGGCCGCAACTGATTATATTTTTACAAATTGTCGTTTTTTGGGATATTCCTCTTTGTGGCTGGGCGAAAGTTCAGAGGTATTGTCTAAGAGAAGGGGACGACACCCCTAAATTTTAGACTGTGAAGTGGCTTGGATGCAAAATGGTGCTAACTTTGGTAAAGCTACGTAAAGTGTTAAACTGATTGTATGTTAAGGATTCCTCATTATTTAGCGATTTTTTTTCTATTTTGGTAGAGTGTTACTGAACGGCTTGTTGCTTAAGGGGAGGAATGACCTCTCTACTCTTTGAGAAATTTTTCTTGTTCTTAGGCTTTTTTAGATCTAAAATGGTGTTATCTTTGGTAAGGTTTTGAAAATACTGTGTGATTTGAAATTTTATATATTTACTGAAAGTTTTGGCGGTGGCATGGCACCCCTACAAGGCTGGTAGCCGGTGAGGGCTGTTCTCTCTTAGTACGTCACTAGGAGAGCCACCATTAGTTGGCGCGAAGCGTAGGCCTTGCAAGAAAAGGTTCAGTCAAAATGCCTCCCAGATCGGGAGAAATGACAAATTTTAGATCTTATGAGTTGCATCTGAACATTCTTTATTTTTGAATTCCATGCTTTGGTAACAAATTTAGCTTTCATTCAAATTAAAAGTTATTTTTCAAGCTCATTGATTTGATTTTATAATTAACGGTAATAAGTGGCTATTGTATATTTACCCTGGGTATATGCAGGTTTATTCAAGCTGTGGTATTTGTAGCAAGAATAGGTTTCCTTCGTCAGGAAGATAAAACCACATTAGAACGCGTTCATGGCGGAGCCCCAGGGACCTCCCAGGGAAAGTTTGGTGCAAAACGAACCTTATATGCGATTTTCCAGGTTTTGGGGGCCTTGAAATCAAAATTTGAACAGTGAATTTGTTTCTCAAGTAGGCAAATTTTCATGTACGGTGTAAAAATCTCAGAGGGGCAATTTCCCCCTGCTTCCCCACCCCCAGCATTTTACGGTCCCTATTTTTTTACAGTGTACCCTGCAAACTAAGTTACTTTATTTAAAAGTTAAATGAAACGAACTATAAAGGATATTAAGACTGAAGAAAAGATGTACCCAACACTTTTCTAACAGATGCATTCAAAAGAATGTTTCCTCTAAATAATATGAACGATATACTCTTCCGTCGTCTAGACACAGTCTGAGAGAATGTATGTTTCCTTGTTGATAATTAATATTTTAGATAATGCAAACAATGAATAGAAAAATGTTGGATTAATGCCAGGTTGTGTAGGAAAGTTGAGTAACAAAAGATACTTCAAAAAAGTATAACATTGTTATTAAGTTTTTCTTTTAATTTATTTGTTCTTTTTAAATGATACTTTTTTCATTGCAAATGTTGGAAAGACAATAGAAGTTGTTTTCAATTTATAAATAAGAATTAAAACAAAGGAGGAAGACTTCTGCAAGGATTTGGACCTATGCCATTTTCTTATTCTTTCCTATTAGCTCGCTCCATACAATACGAATCATCCGTTGCATAGAACTTTTGACAAAGTTAAGGATTCATTAAACGTTTCTGATTTTTTAATTCTCTTGTTGGTAATGTTGATTGATTATTAATTACGCCCACTGAAGTTGGTCCACAAATCTGAATGCAACCACTTTATACTAAAACGTTTTGTGATATGTCGTTTTAATGAGTGGACATCTTATTCAACAGACAGAAGTGTATTTTGAAGGTGGTTTTTATCCTTTTCTATAAACCGAATGGATTATTGAGGCAATCTTCAACATTTATTTGATATTGCCCAATATATATTTTAAAATCTGTATCTGGGCATAAATTGGTACCTGTAAGGTTATCAACCACATACAACTGTGCTAAAAAATACATGTAATTTACGCCTTTCAGGAACACACTTTAACTGAAAATTAAGACGTTGGGGGATTAATAGGTAAACTGGCCATGTAGCCAGTCACCATACCGTACCATAAAAGTACCGTAGTCGTACAATTTTACAGAACTGCAAGCACATACATAAACACATACATAAACACTCATCTTCCTTCACTGATTTTTTTTTTTTTTTTTGTTAAGAAATGTGATTACTGAAAGTAATGCAGGATGAAATCCGTCGTAAAATGTTCTCCATCCTTCTTATTAAAAGTGCTTTGATGCACTGTCGTATTTTCAGTTCTGATCTGAGTTGACTTGTGGCAGTTTGATCTGAGGCCGAGTTGGTTTGGTACCGAGTTCTTCGGTTTCCACAGAAGCCCACACACCATGCCACCCAAATGATTATATACACACAAACGTACATACGTAAGTGGGTGCATGTATACGAGCATATATAATTATCATTATCGGTAACTATTCTAATACATTATCGGTTGTTGTTACATTATCACTTAATTTACTCTGGTACATTATCGGTTGTAACAGCCCCTTCGCACGTTACAAATATTGTATTGTTATTCTCAAATAGTTTTTTGTAAAGCTTAATAACTGCTACCCGATGAAAGGGTAATCCTAGGACATACATATGACCTTGGCTTGACCTTACGATTTCTGTGGGATCGCAGTGTTGACTGTAACGTATCTGCGAGGGTTTGAAAGGACTACATTTCACTCGGAGAACTACAGCACAGTTTGTAATTTAAAAGTTTACCTAAAATCTCCCATGACATCAGTAGCCTATGGAGGACATTCTAACGTTTTGCGTTTGAGCAGGGAGCTGTCCCTGTAAGAGATGGAAAAACAACCTTACAGCTCCCTGGTTGGAAACTTTAGAGCTGGAGTGAGCAATTTCCTGCCTGCTAGGCTTATGAGGCCCAAGAGGCTATTTGATTTCGCCAGCGGAGCAATTCAGAAATACTTCAAATTTAATTGATCAATATATTTGCCTATTTGTACCCTGATCACAGGATTTTCCTAGTGTTCACGTAAAAAAGGCTGCATAATAACTGTACACGAATAGCATATTAATAGACCGTTACGATATCCGTAATAAAACATTGCAAAAGGTGTCGTCATGCATAAGCTGGAATTAGGATTCTTGTACAACTGATGGTAACAATGCAGTTTTTCGTTGGCATTGAAGTTACGTGCAAGGTTACATGTAGGCTACAACTCCAGTACGAAATTCACGGATAAATATTTTCGTGGGCACTGTTTTGATCCGGTAGATTCTAGCGATCAGAACTTCGGCCCCTCCTCCTGCCCCTCCCCCCCCCCCGAAGAGTGGCTTAAATATTAAAGAAAATGGTAATGTTTCAATGTAAAGTGAAAGGAACCTAAAACAAGGGCTGTTTTGTGACTTTTTGTAAGTGCTGAAACTGTGAAGTTCTAATATGTTTAGCTCTGCTATTCGAACATGATGGATTACCACTCCATTTTAAGACGTACAAATTTGTTAGCCGGCTTGAGGGCCCCCGATCCTGACCCTGATCCAGCTGCTTCCTGTGAGAGAAGCCTCTTGTGACTTTGTCATCTGCGACGCAGTTGACGGCCAGTTGATCTAACTTCTCTATCAAAGTCGGTCTTTAAAGAAACAAGGTTCTCCACCCCTGTTTTAGGATTTAGATGGAGGGGCACTTGCTTACTTGTTCATCATTCTAAACGATTTACCCACAAATGTTGTCAACGCTGTCGTAATTACCAAAGTAGCCTAGTCCGTGTCATTTTTAAGTATGGTCAGAAGGTTTGGATTTTTCTTAAAGATGATGTTATGATTGAATATCAATGCAGTATATTTGGGTTAAAGGAATGGTGTTAAGCAACCTCTACAAACTTCTGCACATTCAATAAACGGTAATGCACAGTAAAAGGCGCACAAAATCATTTATAACCTAATAGAAAGGAGTAGACAACAGGCACGTAGCCGGAAAGGATACTGAAAAAAGTAAGATAACCCCTAAGAAGTGGTGGTGGTGGGGGGGGACGAAATATTTTAGGAGAATCATGTTAAAATGTACCAAGCCAATAGTAATTTTTAATTAAAGAGTGGACATCTATATTTATTAACTAATAGTGCCCATCCTAAGTCTAACTTAAAAAGTATTCCTTACAGCATTGCATTAAGACTTAAAAGAATATGTTCCAGTCATGATATTTTGCAGGGGCTGGTGAAATTTACAGAGTATAAGAATTATTTAACTGAAAGAGGTTATGCTCCCAACTTTGTTCAAAATGAATTTGAAAAGGCTGACAAGTATCTAGAGGTGAGCTGCTTAAACCACGTCACAAAAAGGAAAGCACGCAAATTCCCTTTAATTTTGGACTATAACCCTATAAATCCAAATGTAGGAAGCATCATAAGTAGGCAACAACCTCTTTTGCATAGCTCTTCAAATCTTATGAAACTATTCTCAGGGCGTTCTATTTTTCCAGCGTATCAAAAATGCAAGTCACTTTGTAGCCTTCTGCGCAAAAACCAAAATGCAGGGCTATTAAGGAAGAGAGGTGTTTCAAATGTTACAGAGTGCGGTGTGACTTGTGTCAAAATTTTCTTAAGAAAGGATCACATTTTACCAGTGCAGTGACGGGTAAATCATATCCCCTGAATGCTAAAGTTTCATGCACTAGTTCAAAAGTTATATACTTGGCCACCTGCTGTAAATGTAATGTGCAATATGGTGGGTCTACTACAAATCAGTTTAAAATTCGTTTTAGAAATCATAAGTCAGAAATGTTACATGGGAAAGGTAGGTGTGAATTAGCAATTCATTTTAAAGATTCTCAACATAATCCCAAAGATATACAATTCATGATTATTGAACAATTTTTTAGCAAAAATAACGTTGAAAATATTTAAACGAGAAGGGTACTGGATAGCCCAGCTGAAATCAGCTTATCCATTAGGGCTTAACAAAAAAAAGAGTTTGACTCTAATAAGAGAGTAAGCTTCTTACCTACTTAGATTTTTAGGGTTTTAACTTGTCTTACAGCTTTACGTTTTCAACTCATTTTATCGACTGAATTCCTTTTTTACATAGTACCTTACTGCTTCTAGTGATCAGTTAGCCTGCGTTGTGATTGCTTTTAGATTTATTTTAATTGTTTAGCATTCTTAAGTTTAGTTTGGACAGGTATCTTGCCAAAAAGGTGGAATGACTTCGCAGGCTAATGTTTACTTCTCTTGAACGCCCTTGAGCGTTCTCTACAGGGTTTCCGCATTGGTACTTTTATTCACCCATTCCAGTTAGGGTGTCTTTAATAGGATTTATTATGATTTAAGGTTTAGACTTTTACGATGCTTGGTTACTGAATTTTAAGTGTTCTGACAACTTGTTTCTATGCTTTTTACGTTCTTATATATGCTTTGTACAGTCACGTTGAAGAAGCCTAAATAGAAAGACGAAAGCTCCGTGGTGAGATGCATTTTACAACTTTTAAACCTGCAGTTGACTCCCTTCTTTCTATCGTTTTCCTTATATATATATATATATATATATATATATATATATATATATATATATATATATATATATATATATATATATACATACAGGCGGACAGACGGACGGACGGACGGACGGACGAAAGGATATATATATATATATATATATATATATATATATATATATATATATATATATATATATATATATATATATATATATATATATATATATATATATATATATATATATATATATATGTAAAGAACCAAAATTTAAGATACAGAGCTTGGTTATTCCGTGTAAGTCACCAGTTGAAGTGTATGTCTTTATTCTTGGTGTTAAACTTTTACTACGGAGATGTTCACTTCAAATGAGTGTTTATGGTAGACTTATATATTTATATAAATGCAAAAGTTTCTTCAGCATTGCATAGTAACGCTCGTTTTTATTACTGAAATTTACCTTTTTTGTGAATTAATGTAATACTTCTCCGTCAGCCGTAACCAAAGGTGACTCCTACCTTAAAACAACATCTGTAATTTCTTTTAAAGGGGATTTGGCCGACTCTCCAAAACTCAGTGACGTGTTCGCGTAACTAATATGCTTGGTGAGGGGTTAGTAAGGATGAAACATTTAGCCCTTGGGACGTTGTTTGGGTTATGAAGTAAGGGGCGGTGTAGCCTTTTTTGAGATGGCAAGGTATTTTGGAATTTATCAAGAAAATCCCAAAGGAGGGCTTGTTAAGGGGTGGC
Source organism: Holothuria leucospilota (assembly GCA_029531755.1). Classification (NCBI taxonomy): domain Eukaryota; kingdom Metazoa; phylum Echinodermata; class Holothuroidea; order Aspidochirotida; family Holothuriidae; genus Holothuria; species Holothuria leucospilota. Next base: position 47,921,486 of record CM055971.1, read on the forward strand.
AATAAATAAATAGGCAATACCTGCCAAATGTCACAAAATATGTCGGGTTTTTCGGATAATAGATCATTTATGATTTCAACTAAGGAGGGATGATCGAAGTTATTAAAATTGTAGTTGACATCTCTTTCTGAAACAAAGATAACCCGGAGAAGTGAGTCGCTTAGTAGTCCGTTTGTAGGCAATAAGTGGGGGTTTTGGAAACCCAAGACATGTTACTCAAATTTCATAGAAAGCCCGCTTTTATCAGTAGACCATTATCTCTAGCTGTGGAGGACCTACCCAACAAATTTCGGAATTTTTCTCCTTCCTCTGGTCCAAAAACAACCAAAGTACGTGAAGGATGCAAATCGCATCTTTGTTTTAATTGCACATCCAAACGTTACTGGTTACTTTAGATGTAGTCGTTATGTATACCAATATACCTCAAAATGAAGTTATTCAAGCATGCATCAATGCCTACGCATCATCTGACAACGGCTTACATCCATTACCCAAAATATCAATTAAATCTTTCCAACAGATTCTAGAGCTTATTATAAAACGAAATTGTTTTAAATTTGGTAAAAAACTAGTATCTACAAATATTTAGTGTAGCAATGGGCTCTGAGCCTTCACCTGAAATAGCAGACATCACTTTCTATCATTTTGCAAACGAGATGATACCCCTCTCTGCAGCTCTGAGCGCATTATTATTCGCCGGTTGAGATACAGAGATGACATCCTTCTCTTTTTTTGACGGTTCTGAACTTGAACTGAAAACTTTCGTGTATCATATTAATACCCTACACCACACCCTGAAATTAACATGTGAATTATATCATATTCATAAATTAACTACCCTAATATTAATATTTTCACAGGAATTCGTTTCGCACAATCAAATCTCCTTGACACCCGTACACAAACCGAGCAAAACTTTCCAATGTTTATCACGTAACTCTTGCCACCCCGAAAGCTGTTTCATGGGCTTTGTTAAAGGTAAATTTCTCTAACAGTTACGTCTCTGTAACAACCGCCATGACTTTTACTAGAAAGTCAAATCGTTTAAAGAGAACCTTATTTGGCAGATTGCCCAGACGAGTTTGTATCTAATATCATTTCCGAAATTAATTTCGAGGAATGCGCATCACATAAGTTACGGAAACATAAGGATTCCACACCACCATTAGTTTTCAAGTTCCTTTACGCATCCCACATCAAAGCTTAGGACGTAAAACATTGCCGTCTAAAACACTGGCACACTAATTGCCGAACACCCGACACTCAGAACTCTGTTTCCGAAATCCCCAATCATTGCCAACAAACGGGCATCTAAGCGACTCAGTTATCCAAGCTAACTTTGTTTCAGAAACAGATGTCAACTATGATCATTTTAATAACTTCGATCTCTTCTAAGTTGAAATCGTGAGTGATTAATTATCCTAATTACCCGATATATGTTGTGACATTTGGCAAGTATTGCCTATTTTATATATTGCTACTGATGAGACCCCAAAATTATCTTTGTGGTCGAACCGCGTCTAGCAATAGCACATAATTCAATAACTTGCTATTATGCAAGGTCACAATATTTTAATTAACCCCTTAACGAGCGCCTTTTTGGCTTTTCTTGATAAATACAAAACACATTTTCACCGCAAAAATTACTGAGTCTACACCACCCTGTCATGCCAGGTCGATCTAACAGAAATTATTGATCGCTCTCTGTCTTCTTACCGGGACTAATGGACCTGCTTCTGGGATCCCACGTTACACTTATTTTGTTAAAAACCATATAGACTAGCGGCGAAGTCTGAAAATTTTCGACCCCCCCCCCGTACAACTTTGTAAAAGTTGACACCTACCCTTAAAATGTTTCTTAGGATGTCAGCTTTCATTTTCTGTTGGTTGTCACCTTTTAAATTTACCCGACCATGGTAATTAGGAGGGTCAAAGGTCACGAGTCTATTTTCACCCAAACTTCAACAATTTTGGTACTATACATGTGTACTTAACCTTCAGGGGAGGCTTTACCTTGAGTCTAGTGAGGTGAATATTTCAATAAATTTACAATAAACATCCCTGAACTCCAATCAATGAATAAAACCCTTAATTATCAATATTTACTATGATTTCATTGAATATTTTTATTATTTTTTTTTTTTTTTTTTAGTTTTCCCCATTACAAATTTACACGATATATGATATTTTAATGCATCTTATGCATGTTTTACCACGTGGAGATAAAGCGTTTCTCAATAAAGACAAGGTACGATCGTTACATAGGCGTAGGAAGCGGGGGGACTGGGGGCTGGGGGCCCCCAGTCAAAAATGTGAGGGGGTGAAGTATGCTTCCGCCTGCACCTCCCCCCCCCCCAAAAAAAAGATCCAAGGGAAAAAACCCCTTATTTGTCTCTTTTGTAAGAAATGTCAAAAATTTGCAGTAATTTCCCTTAAAGTTTGTTCAAAATGTTGCACCAAATTGCATCTAGGGCCCCTTAAATACCCCAAAATGTTCCAAAGGGGTGGGGGACACCCCCGACATCCCTCCCCTTAGACCCCTCCCCTGGACGGCGATCCGAAACAAGTTTCAGCCCCCAGTCGCGAAAAGCTTCCTTCGCCTATGGATCGTTATAAGTTCTACATTGCAATATAATGCTCTTCTTGGATAAAACTGATCTGTCGAATGTTTGACAGCATAGCGGCTCTCTTTAACTTCTGCCACACTGGATAACCATAGCGAAAGGCTAAACAAAAAACCCCGTCAGCTATGTGCAGACTAGTCAAATTTATAAACCATATCCCCAACAGCACACCATATTGGGTCCTAATTGGGGCCAAATTTGGCTACCGATTGGGGACCAATCTGTTTTGTCACAAGGATTTCATCTGACCCCAATTGGGCTTAGCCCAAGTAATCCCAACTGGGTCCCAACTTGGCCCAAATGAGTTAACAGCATCTCTCTCATCCCTTTCATTAGCCCAATTGGGCCCCAGTTGGGACCCGAGGTAAATACCAGCCTCTGTCCAAGCCCAATTAAGCCCAAGCTTCCCAAGTAAAACCCAACTGGGCCCCAATAGAGCTTGCTTGTAGGGATCTGGAAAGGTTAACGCAAAAATGTGGCAATGGTGTTTCGCTTCAGTGTTTTCAAGTTATCATTTGTGGTAACAAATTAAGATTTTCTCATATAGAAGAGGTTTCTGACCATACTTTTATTAAAGCCCTTAGACTATATGGCGTTGGAAAATATACATCTGGCAGTTTTAATGTTGTGCTTCTGAAGGAGAAAAATCAGAATGGTCATTACAAACGCCGGAATGCACTTTGTAAGTAGGAAAAGTAGTGATGAACAGCTGAATTTTTTCATTATAAAAATTGCGAATCCTACTGCCTTTGTGCTTGGTGCTCAGCATAAACAATGGAGTAGGGAAACCAAGCCAGTAAGCCACAACTGGAAAAAGGCCGTGGTCTTCTCGACTTGAACCGATTGGTTGGAAACTGGGACGTTAAACCACATCTAGCCTAACCTAACCCATATCAGATGTCCGAGTAATAAAATACAATACTCTACCTTCAAAATGTGTCACTAAAATCTAGTCCTAAATGAGTCAAAGCTGTAAACAATTAACGAATTCTTTGCTTTTCATAAAAAAGAAGCATTTTGAGTATCCTGTCAATTCAAACTGCCTTCATTATTCTGCATATGAAAAATCAAATCACCAAACCCTCTTACAGCCAGTTTCATCCAGACAACGTGCTGAAGAGGGGCGAGAAAATTCCCAGACTGTAAGAGGAAAATCATTTTCAAGGCACGAGATGTGTTAACATTAAAGGCAAAGGTAGTTTTTGTTCATACAATTTCTCTCAGGCCCTCCGCTGCTCTTAAGTTATGGACCTGTATTTTCGAACAGAGTACCCGTTCTCCCGATTGATCAACTGGTCAACACATGGTTGCTTTCAGGCTATATCTGAATCTGGTTGACCCGTGATTTAACCAACCAATTTATGTGCTTGTTGCCAGGCTAAAAGAATAATTGGTGGCAACGCATCTTCTCCCAAAAACCCTCGAGTTTGCTGCATGCTTCTTACCACCAATCATTTGCCGAAAAAACGTATATTGTGCTAGACAAAAAGCATAATATCAGTCCTTAGAAAGGAACCTGGAAAGCCCCGTTTGTTTCGAAGTTACAACCCACTACAAAACTCACTTCCTCCACTCTACACCTCCTCAGGTACAACGCATCATGCTTATCTCACACCACCCAGCAACCTGGACAGCGAAAAGCCTTCGGGCCTAGGTCTAGGTTGTCTACACACCTACTCTACATACCTAACTCGCACACCCACCCACACACCCATCTCATGGCAGCCTGGGCCGTGAAAAGCTTCCGATCCTAGGCCTGGGCTGTCTCCATTTTTACATCCTTCACAACACACCCACAACCATCACCACTCTCACTGCATTCACGAAAATTGGCTCAATGTTCTCAAGTCTTCCTCCCCCCCCCCCGTCTCCAGGAATCTGTGCACCGAATTAACCCCACCCAAAATCAGCGCAAATTCATTCATCAGAACTCCATCCTCCGCACAACTCTTGATCACCTATCATCTCCCATTCCCAACCTGCCCATAAAGTTCGCATGAACCAGGGAGGTGTTAGGAAGGAGATTCAACGTTCTATAGACTCTTTGAAGCAATGTTCGTTTCCGACAGTAATCTTGCCTTTCTTCTTAAAATTCCTGTCTCAATACCTAGATCAACTAGGATCAGTGAGGCATTGTCAAAATGACCTTGAGAACACACACCCCTTACGTTGAACTCATAGACTTTGCGTTGCCAGCCGTCATGCAAAAATGTAAAATTTTAACCATTCGTCGTTATTCGTCGCACTAAATATCATGTCATTCAAAGTTAGCTAAGAATTTCTTTACGACTTACTTTTCTAACATATTTCTTAATGATGGGGAAATTTGCTAAAAACTAAGAGAAATGTATAGGCTTGAACAATGTTTCCAGCAGGTGACGTATTAAAATCGTGGGGGCACAATTGAGGTAAAATATTTAAACGTCGTTTTACTGAAAATCCTAATTAAATTTTGTTCATTGGCGGAAACAAACCTTACTTCAAAGCATGTATAGACAATGGCCTTTGTCTCGGGATTACTTGAAAAGAAAGGGAGAGATCATCATTAAAAGGGTTTAGTTAACAGAGACTTAACAATAGGAACAAGGAGACCTGTCAATCAAATGGCAATGCCTGAAAAGAATAAAATCATTTTCAAGTACATATTGTCTGACAGATTTGATCGTTGGATCTCCTTCCAACTCCCTGCATGAACTAGGCGGGGGCATAGGTAAAAAGAAGAAGAAGGGACCTGTTTTCTAAATATCCGCCTCACCATGCTAGATATGACTGGAATTAAACACGTAATTTGTCTTTATAACTTTACCAAAATGAAAGCTAGATCAAGTATGAATTTGTACCTTATTAACAGCCCCTCTACAAGCTTCACTGAATTCATCTCAACATAATCATTTTTGAGAACTGCGAATTATTTAATTTAAAGGATTTTCTTTTTGCAAGTAAAATATGGTCTTGTTATGGATATGTGCCATTTCCATGTCCAGACTTGAAACAACATAGATCGGTGCAAGAATCATTCACTGGCTTTCCAATATAGGGAAAACTTTTGATTATATTGATCTGTAACCACAAATTATTAAAGGTTTATTTACCAGTAAACAGAATGAATTAAATTCATGTAACAATAACGATGGGTGTAAGGGACACTTTCTAGGGGGAAGAGGAGGCTAAGCCGTTTGCCCGACAAACTGTAATAATCCGACCAATGACCGGATTTGCACAAAATGTGCCAGAGAAATAGGATTTTTTTTCCAAACTCCGGCTGACCAAGTTCCATTGCGACTAATTTCCAACTCCCTCTCATAAAAAGATAGCAGAACAATGTGTGTTGAAACAAAACAAAAGCGTACCTTGTCAGTTTGTAGCGGTAAAATGTATTAGTTGTATGCCATCCCGAGCAAATACGCTTTCTGCCTTAATAAAATTTACCATCACGTCCGAAAACATTTAAACAAATATCTACTTTTTGCATAGGATATTGCTACAACATACCCCTTTTCGCTGATCTGGTTCATGTTGGCAAATAGTTATTGCAATGACAGAAACACCGTAATGTATTTAATAAATAATAAATTAAGTCAATTTAGTTAAGCTATGTGATTTCGCACATTTAATCTAATCAATGCAATGGTTCCACACATCCTAACAACCGAAACAAAAATTCAAATTTCTCTGATACAGCTACGACAATAGCCTACATTTCATGGTAGGCCTATAAATATTTTCATTATATCCCACTTAATTTTAAGGATTGCTAGTTCTCGACATTGGTAGGGGCGGAAGCCATAGTCCAAAACCAGGACAAAAGCGACGGATTACTGCATGGAAGGATGGTGAATAAACATTTCGGCGCTATTGGGGCGGCACAAATTTGGAGCTTTTAGTGAAGAAATTTCAATAATTTGGTGTTTTTATTGAATTAAATTAATTTAAAAATTTGGTTTTATATTGAAGTAAATGCAAAAGGTTAGGTTTGCAATTTATTTTGAAAAATAGTCCTCTTTGAGAGTACCGTGACTCAACTAAACTGTTGGGACGACCAGTCGTTGTCGGAGATTAAAACTTCATCGCACACACTCATTCTCCCTAAAAAAAGATTAGAAAATTTTCCCGACGAGGGCCTCAACCTTTCTCGAAGGGGCCATGGCCTCCTCACCCCACCTGGCCTCACCCCTGACAAAGTTGCTTTAAAACATCTGAATAAATATTGTTTGAAGTCATATGATTTTGTGAAGGGTCCTTATGGGGAAAAACGTAAAATGCAGAACAAGTTAAAAAGGTGCGACCTTTAATGACACTTGACCTAAAACTATGTTCGGAAGCTAAACAAACATTCAAAGGTTGTATTTTAAACATTATGTGTCCACAGTTTACAGAACGCGTGGGATAGTATCTGGACCAGGGGTGGCGCCAGGATTTGCCCGACAGGGGGACCAAGCTCTCCGACGAGGCGGGCCAGCAACCCGAAGTCTCGATGAGGGCGATATAGTGAAGAAACGATGTTTGAAGTAAAATTTTGGCCCGCAAAGAGCGCCGAAAATTTCGGACTCTTAATGGAAAAAATTGAAAAAGTTGGGCTTTTACCACGGAAAATTTGAAAAAAAAACTGGGTTTTTACCACGAAAATTGGAAAATCTGGGGGTTTTATTGAAGAATTTGCTCAAATTTAGACCAAAATTAAGTAAATCGTCTTCTGGCGACTGCCCCTTGTCAGGGACTCCATATTTTATCGTGTACATAGTAGCTCCCCGAAACCGGAAAATTTCCCCGACGGGGGGGGGGCATGGCCCTCTGCCCCCACCTGGCCCCACCTGGCCCCACCACTGTTCTGGACGTTTTTCTTCTTACTCTTCACCAGTGGTCCAGAATAGAAATTGAAAGGTGTTGAAAACAGGCTGTTCAACGTGTCTAAGTCCGTCACTCAAATTTCTTTGTTAAGGCTACGAAAACACCGTACAAACAGTTTATAGTTCTTTTATTTTCCTTACTTTTTGAGCACTTTAGGACTGTATAAATTGTTCATTTTGACTCATAGCATTTTATAAGTCTCTTTATTTAAAGTGTGTCAAAAATACTAAAATTTTGAAAAATTGATCTTTTTGACCTTTGACCTTGAAAATTTGCATGTTCGGGAACTTTTAAAAAGTGACAACCAACCTAAAATTGAAAGTTACATTATAAACAATAGTTTTAGCATAGTCGCTATATTTTACAAATCGGTACCGGGTAAGTCAATTTTTAGAGCTCTTTTTCAAATTCGCCGCTAGACTATAACCTAACCATATTGATATCAAAACACTAGCAACATCATTCACGCCTAGTAATCCTGTCACAATTGACCTTCTCTGAATGCTTTGATGTGTAGACAGAAACCACCAACAATTTAGGGACAGGTGCTTCAAAACAATAGACGACTGTTTAATTGAAATTAGCTAGTGTAATTTTCCCCTTCCTATAGAACGAACCTCATGCATATGAGCTGCAAAGGGGAAAGTCTAATTTTTGTCACAACAATATCGAAAGTTTCCGGAAGTTTTCTGAAATACCAGGTATATAATTATGTTCACATTTATACATGAAACCTTACTGGCGACTGGTAATGCTGTGGCAGTAGAGAAAAACCCGCAGCCTTACAGTGCATGTAGCAGACGAGAAATCTCTATGTATGAAGTACCTAATCCTGTGTAGCTAGTCAGTTAAATGGGGTTTGACGACACACCAACACGAACGTTTTATATAGTGAGCTGGAATGAAGGGAAGAAATCAACTTGAAAAGGTTAAGACGGGGCAAATGCTAATGCGGGAGTCATGTTAAAAATTTCTCAAGAGGTTACTTAACGTTTTCAGGTTTGGCACAGTGTAGTACTTCTGACGAATATGGGAGTATTCATAAAAGTCAACGATAATGTGACTGACGGTGACAGCACAGTCACAGAGGATACAGTATGGTCTCTCATCCCAGTGCAGTAAATAGACATGGGTAAGGTAAGTGAGGCCGATACGAGCCCTAGTCAGGACTAAGTCATCTCTCCGCTTACTGGGGGTGCATTACCCACAGTCCCGACCGTTGGTTTTATTTGGTACAATTTGTTCTCAGGGAAGGAATCCCGCAGTTCTTGCCATTTCGATTTTACGTAGCAATTGATCTTAGGACGGTAATCAGTGTGAGTTAAGTAGAGATTGGTGATCTTCAAACAGGTTTGAAATCACTGTAGTTCATGCACACCCGTAATTACGACATATAATCATACACGTAATCAGACCCGAACGGTGTGCATGTCGAAGTAAACAGAACAGCCGAGTGACTTTTTAAGAGATGACCATCTCTTAAAGGTCGCTGTGGTAATTGAAAGCAGAGAGCTCTCACGGATGGTTAGTTAAAACTAGGTCAGCGAGTTCTGTTAGACCGCCCTCCCATGTATTTCAAATCCCAAACAACGGCTTAATGGCAAAATTTCTCATCCTTTCATCATTTCTCATTCTTACTACCTCCACCACGCATATTAGTTGCGCAGACACGTCACTGAGTCTTTAGAGAGTTGGCCAATCCCCCCCCCCCCCCTTAAGTGTAAAAACATAAATTTCTCTCATCAATATCGCACGAAAAAGTTTCAAAACTTTATTTAGAGGGGCGCAAATGACAGGGGACCAATTATATTCTCACAGCTCAACATTGTGTCGCTCCATTAAGAAAACGTGGGAAATATGAAGCCAGGTGGAAATATGTAGTAGTGAAAAACGAATTTTAGCACCTCTTTCCTGGAAGTTAAGCTTAAACATTTTCAACACAGGAAAGAAAACCTTCTCAGAAAAATTAAAGGTAAATTGTCACCACTGCAGCTCTCTTCTTTCAAGCATTTGCAATATATATTTGTTAACAGTTTTTCCACCATGGAAAACAACTATAAACTCAGACTATAAAAATTACATCTTCCATAATCTTATGACATGAAATTTTAGATTGAATCGTTTTCAAACGGTTTTTACACAGTTCAACGATGATCAATGAGTGGTAAAGCAAGAAGTTAAAATATGTGATTTGTGTTTTTGAGGACAGAACATTTCAAATTCGTTGTGCAAACTATATGCCTCAGATTTTTATAGACAAAGCTGCTATTTACTTTAGGTTATTGTTTCGTATAAAATTAACTTGTCTGAAGTGTATCTTTTGATGCAAGGCACGCAGTTTATTATTTCATCAATTTCAATGAAGTGAAATTACACAAAGTTCATATTCTTGCATTTCACACGGATAATGGACGAATCTTCATTTCAGAAGAGTTTAAGTTGCAGTAATTATAATAGTAGTAAAATTTATACCAAAAGATGATATCTCTGTTACCCCCGCTGTATTCACCGTTTAGGTTCGTAACAGTACCAAGTGTATAACAGCCGTCGCTACCATATTCAAAATAATAACAATAGCTACCATAGCAACTAGTGCACCAAGTATTGGTGTACCACCAGCCTCCTTTGTGTCTTTCTGCAAAGTCGTGATTGCTGCATCCGTCATTGTCTTCATCACGGGTGCTGAACTGTTTGCCGTTACTATAATAGAAACCGTTACCTGAATAAGATGTTAGAACAAACTCCCTTTTCAATGTTGTAATTACACGGATCATAAAATTAATTTAACAAAAGGATAATATAAGGGACGGAAGTTAATATCTATCTCGATTTATATCATGCTTATTTTTAATCGTACGCGTAGCATTTTATCTAAACTGGACTACAATGGTTCTTAAATCATGAAATGTGCATAAATTCTACCATAGAAAATTTACTCTTATGTTAGCTTGTGAGCTGTGTAAAAGAGGAAGTACTCTTTAAGAAACACTCGCAGTTTGTAGTGTAAGGTGCTGGTTATGATGGTAAATTAGATCGTTTTATAATTAGAACTTAAAAATGACGGGGTGAAAGTAAATTATAGGTATTTTTGGAATGCAAAACTTGTAATTCAAGCTCCTGCGACATGTAATAGTTCCAAGGAAGTGTTTTAAGAAAAACTGTCATCCTATTGTAGGTGAAAAAACCGTTGATTCTAATTAAAGGTGGAGTTTCAATTGTGTAATAACGTCATTGTTACAAGAATTTAAATTGGTAACTGATTGGCTTTAATTTTTATACTTAATCTATGGCAAAATATCAAGAAAAGTTCTTTTAAGAGAAAAGGGTAATAAATATCAATGATTTTGTAGTCCTCGTCCAACAAGGCACTTGCGACTTTCCGCAATTTGTTTGTCATGTACATGCTTTAAAAAAATCAGGGTCTATTTTCTCCAGACAAACGACGAATCTTACATCATTGTAAATGAAGACATAGCTTTCCCTGACCCTAACTTTAAAATAGTGTAACATGCTTACACGAGTTTTTGACTGCCTTTCAATACATTCTTATTTCAATTATACCGTTTTACTAAATAGGATGTAAAAATGCGAGTCATTGTTACCAGTGTTCTTCTTTCACCTCAACTCTTTCTCGGAGTTTCGTTGATATGTTTAAATATACATGTTTTAGATTTGTCGGAAATAAGGACGCTTGTAGACGTCGCTTAACATCTTTCTTTTTTTTAAGATTTTGAAAACACAAGCACCTAAATGAGTGTCATGTGTGATTTCAGATTAACAGTAAACTTGTCAAAATTCCAAATTGTCAGTGAAGAATGTTAGCCTTGTAAAAAGAACAGTATCATGCTACTTTTAAATCTGTATCAGTAACTCTGTACTCCCTAACAGTGAAAGTTTAAAATAATATACGTGGGTCCTTGTTATAACAACAAGGTACTTTAATTTTCAATATAAATTTAATTTCGAACTTAAGCATACTTTACAAAATATTTTATGAGCAGGTCTGCTAACAGTTTTGCTTTTGATCAAGACTCTTAATGGCATATTCCTTAAACGACTACTTTAAAATTTAAAGTGATGCACCTGTGGTTATTGCTATTGTGCGTGATGAAGGTGATAATACCACCTCCCTCAGTGAACTACGAAAGCCCAGTGGTTTAGCTTTTAAGCTTTTACTTCACAATCAGCCGTACCTGCTTCTGTTGCAGCCTTCGTCACAACCAATCTTCCCTGCACCCACGTGCTGAATCAAAGCCACATCTTTAATCTTATCATTAACAGGTGATGTAAGCTACATCATTTGGTCTATAACATACATGTTAGATGTTAAGAAAAACGATACCTGCATTTCCTGAATAGCTGCCAATACTCAGTCGGTACTTTGTGCTAACATCGCCGATTTGAAAGGATGTATACTCCGCATATTTAGGGGATCCACCTGATGATACCATATCAACACGTAACTTGTAGCCTTTTTGATTTGTTAGGCTGTAGATTTGTTCATTTCCAAGCCAGTAGTCATTACCAGCATCTTGAGAACCAAACCCATTTTGGTATTCATTCCAGGTTTTGTAGAAATCGGTCGAACCATCAGTACGGCGCTGAATGACCTAGTAAAAATAAACCCATGGGTGAAACTCATACAACGATAGAGAGTTCATCTATAGAAATAAATGGCAACAGTTTTCAAGGGTGACAAAAGATACAAGGATTAAACCTTTTGCAGACCAGTTGTTTCTAAGCGGTGGTTAAGTGAGTCAAAAGCTGTCGAAAACATTTGTACAATAAATTTTAATGCATCCAACTATTGATCAAATTTACGAACGATGATTACATGATACATGCCAATAAAGGTTGCATGTAACTTACAGTCCATCCTCCACCAGCTGTGGTCATATCACAGAAAACGGTGAATGGTAGCCCTGTCCATCCTGCAGGTTGTATGGTATAGACTCCATCCGTTGTACGACCAGCTTGGTATACATCGTAACAGTCTGTAAAAGTGTTTCTTACGCAGGTCTCGCCGTCTCCTTCGTAGCCGTCATTACAGTAACATTTCCGAGTTTCGTTTCTTACTGTACATGTTGCATCAGAGCTGCATTCGTAGTCGGTATTACAACTGAGCTGATTGTTCATGCAAGTACAGTTTTGAGTGCAGCCCGCGTTTATAAACGATTCACCATTCTGAAATCCATCAAATTAAAAACATTTTTACGCATCTCCTGTAATGTATAAGGCAATGAAAAGTGTCACGTAAGTTTAGTAACAACTGCCACACGACAACCAAGGTTTCTTACCGAAATGTATGTATTTGTCCCGGTTACAAGACATCCTTCAGGTATACACGTTTCTGTACATTCAGTATAGCAATCCGTCTGTCCAATTGGATCAGTACACAAGTTTTGGCAACTGCAAGTCCCTCGAATCATAGTAAGTGGACATGTTGAAACAAGACAATCTATATTAAGCAGCAAAACAGAAACCGAGTTTAACACAAATTCTCTGGTGTGCATGTATTACTTCTAGTTTAACTGGAAATAACTTTGCTAATCCAAATAAAAATATGCAAAGGGTTATACTAAATCGTAGGACGAATGCATGTATTGGGTTGGAAACTGTTTATAATAGTGGACTAGGCATATTTTCATATCTAAGACAGTAAGCTTAATAGAAATCTCAACACAACGTTTATCCGCTTTGGAATCTTAAAGTGAATCATGAAGCTAAAATGACTGTTATGTCATACTCACTCCAATTACTGCGAAAATTGTCAGCTGACACTATCGTAAAATCACCCCATTCATCAGATGTACGGAAAGACTTGTAGTTGACGAAGAAGGATGACCCATTGGACAGTGTTATGTCAATACGGAGCTCGTACACTGCTTGGTTCGTTAAGTAAGATAATTTACCGTTGCCAATCCAAAATTCACCCGACAAGAAGCCGAATCCACTTGCATAATCTTCCCAATTTCTTTTGAAGGTCAATGTACCATCAATGCGACGTTGGATAACCTTTTAGAATAATAGCAATAATTGAATGTTGAATGTTGTGTTCTCACATTTGCCCTGATAATTGATGTCATTCAAAATGTCAGTAGACCAAGTCATGGTTAAAGTTTGTAAGGCGTAGACTGATAGGCTATGATATTCGACTAAAGGGTTTAAATATCAACTTTAAGCACTAAAACGACGGAAACATAACTTGATTCAAGGTTAAAACTGCGACATAGCTATTTCAGGAGTGTAAATATACAACAATGTTAATTCCAGCATTTTTTTACTGAAGGACTAAAGAGTTACTGGTAAGTCATATGGTCTGAAGGGGTCCACAAAGGTCGCACAACGCGTTAGTTACCATTAAGAATGAAGAAAATGGAGTAAGCTATAACTAATTAATAAGTGTTCTATAACTTTTGTTCCCTGGGAAGTTAGCACCTTAGCATCAAATGCAAGTGTTTTAAAGTTTGCATTGAAAATACAATCATGGCATGTGCAAATCAATGCCCTTTTTCGATGTTCCTTGGTAAATCGTCACTTGAGAAATTGTTCCCGCATGTATAATCCTGCTTAACGTTAGAACTTTCAAACTAAAAAACATTTTTTTCAGTTTTGGGGGCTAAGCTTCCCGACAACTCCTGACCTGTGTAAAGGAAACAACAAACAATAATGTGTTCAACTAGTTCTGCAAATTACTGGGAATATAGTTTTCAAATTGTTCCGAAATGTGGACTGATTGTGTCTACTATGTTTTACACAAACCGTCAAATAGAGCGACATACCGTCCATCCACCTGGTGATATATCGTTGTTACAGTAGACTTCAAATGGTTGTGGATATCCATCTGGCTTGACGGTGTAAACGCCACTTAGGTCATTAGAGGCACACTGCTCTCGAGCTTCTTTACAATCCCTTGGATATTCCCGTTGTTGGTAAAAAAAGTAAGATGAACCTGCAATGTAAGCATTTGTGGCTATTAACACGCTATCTCTAGAAATAAATATTTACCCTAAAGTGCAGGCACATTCTTAAAAGTGTTATTCCCCAATTCTCATTCCCTTACCAGAACTGCATGCCAAAGGTTATTATCCCTATCTATTGTAACAGACCTTCGACTTTCGAGTTAAGGACTTATTAAAATTCATGTAGGCATGTTTCACCAGAACGTTTTGGATCAAGAAAGTAAAATTTTAATTACTTAACTATTGAACCAACTCAAAAGTAGGCGGTGCACTATTCAATTGTCATTGAACCCTGCACCTTTTTTAGGCAAGGTCTGAATTCATCGTGCGTGATTTCATACGAAAGATAATTTGGCCTTTTATGAGACCAGGGTTTGAATGTTAAATTTTGATTCTTACTACCAACTTATAGGTAAAAGTGGATGATCAGACAAACCTGTTTATGAAGTACAAGATACCGTCTAACCGGTAGAAAAGCCACACAAAAAAAAACAAACAAACATATATTGTCTTAGCGAAAGCTTTAATACGACTTTGTTGCAAAACCTGAAAAGGTATAACATATTTTGCCGCACATATTAAGGATAACGTGAACTTACAGTATCATACATCCCTCAGTCAAGTTGAGAAACGTGCATGTTTAATCTGACAGTACAATATATCGCTGCTGTTTGATTATGTTGCTTAGTAATTATGTTTAGAAATAGCTAGACATGGGAACGCAATACCAAACTTGTCAATGAGAAACATATAAGACCTATGCATTTTCTGGTATTACACATGTGTTAAGAAACTTTTTCGGAATCAAACAACGCAAAGTCTGCACAGCGTCGTAATGCTGATTCCACCACTAGATATAAGATGCTATGTTGCTACATACGCAGAGGTCAACAAGATTTTGGGCAACATGTCTCTGTTTTCAAAGTATCTAAGAACAACGAAAATGCTATTACTAGAAATAAAGACTATTACCTATGGACCATTTTTGCTTGTGGAGGGAAGAAACAATTCTCTAAAAAAATTAGTGATTATAGTAGGCCTATTTCATGGTCAGGGAAAAGTCGTTTGCTTTAAAGTTTGTGAAATTTCAGGAAGTTTTCTACTAAAAAGCATTATAGTGAAACTTGATTTAAACCATGTCTTTAAAATAAAACATGGACATCCAGATATTACCGTATTACACACTCTAAGTTTGTTATTCATTTATACAATAAATTTTCACTGACATTAATCAAAAAATTAACACAAGTTAACGCAGGAAGGTGTAGATTCTAAGTATATTAATTCATTCTTCCACTTTTAAAAGTAGTAGTCCTTTATTATAGTGTCGTTAATTTTTATGAAAAACAAGTTAGACGTTTTTGTCCTAAAACTCAATAAAAATATTCATCACTTTTGTAAAGCGGCACCCTCTGTAAAACTGACAAAACATACAACCATCAACAAAAATGATTGTTTTAACATCACATCCCAAAGATGGTACATTAGCCACACACATGAAATACGAATAAAAAATATTTCATCTTGTTTTTAGGTAGGAATATTTCACTCGGTGAGGTACGTACCCTTGTCACAATTTCAAAGGCAAGAATATAAACGAAAACATGATTTGTATCTAAATTACTTGCTGTTTTAAAAGAAAGAATTTTTCTCAGAGTTTTCAGGCTATATTGCCTGCCTTAGATATGAACCCATACGAAACATCATTTTAACAATGTTATTTTCCTGTTCCACAATATCGTCCTGATCAAATCGCCTTAACAAATTACGTACACTGTGAGGAAGTCTGGGATACTGAAAAAATTATATGGAAACGATGAACCCTGAAAATAAGTGTTTATTCAGAATTTTGATCTTTTACTAAGGCCGTGATCTTTCGTTGTCCATGAGGTTCTTCGTGTTCGATTCCTCAGCTGATTTGGTTCCAATGACGTATAGTCTTTCGTTTTTTCTTTTTTTAACGTGTACTCAGAACAATGAAGGTGAATCTTATTTTTAAAGTTAAAGCAAAACCTCGAGTACAGTTTAGAATTACTTTTAGTTCGGATAAACGATTTCCTTTCATTTTACCGTCAAACCTTTATAGTATGTCTTAAAATTTATTCAGCATAATCCACGAATTGATTTAAGTCTGTTGTGACAAACCCATACCCGTTGGGGCTAATTTTTAAAACCATTGTTTAATTTATTAGGTGGAATACTAGTCTATTTTAAACGAAAGTAGAAATTTTACTTAAATCATTTTTGGCATTAGCAAGTATATTGACAAAATCAGTTAAACCGGCATAAAGTTCAACTAACTGCATTGCTCTCTGAACATAGCAATAGTTTAAAAAAGTTCTACCAACCTCAGGAGTGAAGTTTTATCCTTTGTAACGGACGATATAAAAAGTACGTATTCAATCCTTAAAGAAAAAGGTACTTTGAAATAAATATTGATAACGTAAAAATAGATGGTGAAAGTTATCATGAGTGCAGCCTGTACCATGCTTAGTTATGATATTATTTTTTGTGTAATTTCACATGATCTATTCTAAATAAAAGTTGAAAGAAACTGCCGACTTTCTTAATTTTATCCGTCACAAGTGAACCTTGGTGTTCCAGAAAAAATCGTCCGATGTAGAAATAAATAGCAAACAGCTATTTCGATAGAGTAAGACAGATAATACACAATAAAATTAATAGCCATGCATCTTGTTTGTAGTTCATTATGTTTGTACTGATAAACAAATTGAGATGGCCTTGGTATGTTCTGTGTTTTTGAATTATTTTTTTTTCCAAAACTAGTATCAAAATATTTTTTACTACGTCAATTAATTGTGTTTCTCTCCAAACATGTTATCTTTCATCAAACATTTCTTACAAGTCGCCGATAGATTATCGTAGTCAACAAAGAAAAGTCAACAAAGAGTAGTGATTATATGGAGTGAAAAGTTGATAATACCATTTAAAACAATTGTACACCAACAAATGTTAAAACTATTTGCACATTTTGTTTTTGAAGGAGTTTTATTATAATTTCGTTGTTGTGTATGTGGAATAGAACAATTTTCAGTGTAAGGCAAATGATACAATGACCATTGGCAATTTTGACAAGCGAAGGGTATTATGCTGTGTTATGAATATTTTGTACAACCTTCATGTAGTTTATTCGTAAGAGTTTAATGATAGCTTCTTGTCTTTGCCAATAAAAGGAAATGTTATACACCATTTGCATGTAATTTCTCAAACCGTTGATAGGGTACCCAACATGGTATCAACATCAGTGCAAGAAATCCCCCCCCCCCCACATACTACTTTTAGGTTCTGTTTTATACTTCTGAAGTGCTTGTGAGTTATGTCCATGCTATACAGGAGTTTTGCGTAATTTATAAATAACTTTGGGCAGATTTCTTGTTAACAGAGAAAGTATTTGGGAGAAATAAACAGTGATATATCATCAAAATGTTTCAAATAATATATATTACTAGGTACCTATTTTGTAATGTTCTTTTTCAACGATAAGGTGTTTATGATAAGGAATATCTGTTTGGCCATCAACATGGAGGGAAAAAGTGTTTCGTCTGAAGTTACTCATACAGTACCAGCAAACGATCTCTAATGACTTTGATCTCATTATTTTGGGGGCAAATATTCTGTAAGCAATAAAGTTAGCTTATTTCTTTACAGTTGCATAAAAGAGCTAATTTCTTTACAGTTACAAAGAAACATTTTGATATTTTAATGCTAACAATGGGGAAAATTGTTCAATCGATTTCTTTTTATATCAAACTATCTACCAAATTATTCAGCATCGTTTTGAAATCAGATGGACAACTACTTGGGAGACTACGTATTTGATGGCTTACTTTTACAACTAAGCCCATTTGTTTATCGCCGGGTCATTTCGGTTCTTTAAAAAGTTTTAAAATTAATCATTTAAATAAATTACGCATACTTTGGCGAAGATGTGTATTTGAGAAATATCACACACTGCTGATTCAACAGCTGCATTTAATTTTACAAACGATAAACTTGTATAGAAATCTGTTCTGTATTTGAACTGATAGCGAATATTTGAAACACTTACCCTCTTGTGTAGGAGTACCTTCGATGCTTAGAAGGGACGTCAATAGAAGTAACAGGGCAGTCTTATAGCTATGTAGATTATTCTTCATGTTGATAGAGCAAACTGATATCTAAGAATGACAGCAGTAAATAATTATTATTTATTAATTTAAATGTGCCGACTTAGCAATAAAGGAACCTTACGGTGAACTGTACGATTCGAAAATAGGAAGTAGCAACGACCTAAATGAATATAGCAGTTGTGGCATTATCGTCCCCCCTTTGGAACACAAAAATAAAAGCAGAGTCTAAACACAGATGATATTAAGGGACTCCGTCACGAGGATTTGAAAGCCTTATCAATAAACTCCACTCGATAGTAACTGAAGGTGAACGATTGTCAAAACAAAAAACGAAATTTATCACACAAGGTGGGAGTGATATACGGTAATTTAGTTTGTCCACCTGCCTTAATTTGGATTTCACTAGCTTTACGACTGAGACTGAATGTATTTTCCTACAATATAAATGACTATAAAGCAAAAATTATACTGTTAGGAGTGTTTACGATGTCGGGAAGTACAAGTTATCGTTAGGGAAGTAGATATGTTACATAATAATATGTTCTTCACTTCACTACTGCAGTTAATTAAAAAAATTTCTATGACCGCAGCACAGTGGGGTATATGTGTACTGATTAAGCGATGGATAGTAGTATTTTCTACTTGGAGGATAGTCAGGTATCTCTTGATCTACAACCTTGTCTGGAGCGTACCCGTACGTAATGGAAAGAGAACAGCTTTAGTATGCTAATTTATTTTAACATTTCAGAATAATTCAATGAGAAAGTGTACATTTCAACTCTTTAAGTACAATGAAGGAGTAACCGCATCTAAATCAAACGATGGAAGTATAAAAAGTACCACATGTGAAGATTTATGAATGCTAATTTTGTGTAATTACGCGAGGGTTCATACTGGAGATTTAGTAAAATGGTAGGAACTTTATTTCATAACTCTAAATTACACATAGACAAGCACTTGGTATTATAGAATTTTGGAACTCCCTATCTGTAGTATCTTGAATCAATTGTACAATAAAATAAATTTCATTTGATTTTTGGGTTATATTATTCATTAACATTAAACACTTACATTGTATGTACCTTTACGAGGATACGTTCACACAAAGCAATCATGAAAGGCCACCAGAGGATTGCTTTTTACTCATACCGCAAAGTTTTTGACATTATAGTATTTTGCAAACAGCGTACTTTGCTTTACACAAGAACAATTGATACGCAAAATCTCATTGCTGATTCTTCACACAACTACCACTACCACAAACGTAACTATGACAGAACTCATCATTGAATGCATTTTTGAAGAAACTGCATGCAAGCAACACCGTTGCATTTGACTTCTCTTTGTTAGGGGGAAGTCGATAGTTTGATTCAGTGAGATAAAAACGATACATGAAACCAGCTTTTTTCATACAATTCACATTTTAAAAATTAATTACACGATTTTAAGAGTCCAGCGAAAGCATTCAGAGAACGTTCTATATTTATAAACAAAGTTTATGAAAGCATCACATCGCTTTCTTAACTACCCTTGTCAAAGGCAGACTCCCCTTTTACTAGTTTCTTATGCTTACATTAGATTATCGGAAAAATGTATGTATGTATGCATGTATGTATGTATGTATTTTGCATTTCTCAGTGTTCATGTACTAAAGAATCTTCATAAATAATTATTTCAATTAAATTTGGTACAAATATTACTACCACTAACCTCTCGGATATTCTGTTTATTGATAGATATTTTATCTTAATTTTAGTATGAAAATGATCGGAAATAAGCTTTGTCTAGGGAATCACATTTTGTAACGGAACGTTCAAGAAATAATTTGTTTTGACACTTAATGGATTCTTTCTGAAGTATGTCCTCACAAAGGTCATAAGCGTTCAATCATATTACTAGATAAGTCCTTTTAGATTTATCTGGCAGGAAGTAGGACTGGTAGCCTATTGTTTGTTTTGTAAAGGCTTACAGTGGAGTATCCAAGTTCCAAAGCAATCCCTACACCTCTCATTCTATTCTTGCTGATACATTCACATTGAATCTACTAACTCAGCACAAGTAGCACAAGAGTGAATTGTCTTGATTAAAAAAAACATAGATACGTGCAGATTCTTTGTAGAGTGTGAAACGAACCGATAATTGCTTACATCATGGACCAAAATGCTACTCAATTAGGCCAGTCCCATGCAAATATTTTTCAGTGAAAACGTCTGGCTCATATGGGTAGAATGTTTTGATTTAAAGTAAAAATCAGGTGAGTGGCGTTCACAAGAACTCACATTAACTTCGTATATAAAGACAAAACTTTTGAAGCTTTCTCAAGAATAGCTGTATTGAACAGCTGATTGATAGCGTTAACGGACCAAAACTGATTTAATAAGCTATAACTTGGTGCAAAGAACTAGATTTGAAATGGTTATGACCCGACTGGTTCAAAAGCCTATAAATACTTTCCGTGAAATCGAGCATGCTGATTTCAAGTTTGCAAGTCTCACCAATAGATTGCAACCTCATTAATTAATACCGCCTACTCTCGTCATACTGTAGCTGAAATCATGAGAATTTACACAACCACTGATTTTTTGGGTTTTCTTGTAGATTGAAAATTTGCTATTTAACAAAGTGGTACACACAGTCAATTTTGTGTCTTCGACGAGAGCAGACGTTCTTTCGTTTGGCGCTCGTCGTTTGCTCGTGCTGAATTTAGTGGTCAACTTCACTGTTAGCTACTTACCCTACTATTTAGTTGGTTTTCAAAAAACACCCAAATGTCAATTTGAGAACGACTCATAGTCCTCTATAAAGAGTGGAATTTTAAGCTTTTGCTTATATCATGTTATAACATGATCGGGTACTATTCCCTAAAAAATTCAACAGTTTACCGACTTAATATATAGGGTGGTTGTGTTGTCTCGTATAGGCGAGGGCTTGGTCGTGTTTGTTTCTCCCACCATGCCTGGTTTACCTGTGTAATTTGTGTTGAGTTTGTTTTTGCTGCATCCTATACATTGTTTATCTAAAAGTACTGGGGTTTGTTTTCCTGTGTTTGCGTGGCCTAGTGCCACACTTACTCGCTGCTATGCCCGGAGGTCGGGATATCACAATTGATAAGTTAGAGTTTTCGTCGGGGGGCGAGCGTCCCTCCCCGCAGGCGTTTTCTGGGTTAAAGAAAAGGGGAATAAAAGTTAAAGAAATAGGGATTTGCAGGCGCTTACGGCCCGCAACACGTAAGACCTAACGTTCAGGTCTGATGCTGCCGTTTTAAAGGTGTGACTTGCCTGGAGGGGGCAGAGGGCTTACTGACACCCCGTAAGCTCGCTCTGCGGCGGGAACGGTGCTATACCTGAACTTTGAGGTCGACCGTCGCCTGATTGCCAGGGTTTTGAGCCAATACGGAACTGCCTCTGATATGCGGTGATGCAAGTATTGTGAGGGTGAGTTGAAAGGCATATTTAATGGTAAGAGGCAGTTCCGTACGGGACTGAAGAGGGATATACCGTCCTTCCTCTTCATGGGGGTTCCAAAGCCCACATAAGATACTCTGGGCAGCCCTGCACCTGTTTTAAGTGTGAAGAGGAGGGGCACTAAGCCATGTCGTGTCCCAACAGAAGTTGTAGCAGATGCCTGTAGGTGGGGCACGACAAAGCAGAGTGCCCCAATGAGGTGCGGTGCAATCTCTGTGAGGAGGAGGGACATGTCTCTGGTGCCTGCCCCTTATCGTTCTCTGCACGTGCTAGTGCTTATGTGGAGCCGGCATCTGAACCCTCTCAGTTAGGCTCAGAATATTCAACTCAGGAAGTGGAACAGGATTTCTCGCCTCCAAACAGTGTGATGGGGTTACTGGGTCCCCTGAGGCAGACTCTCCACCATCTCCGCACCACACCCTGGGAGGTTGATGTGATGACAGTGGAGGAGGACCTCCGGCCCTCTTCAGACTGTGAGTCTGTTTGTGCTATGTCAGATGATGGGGAGAGTGCCTCAGAGCCTCCTCCAAAGGATCCACCATCGGGGGAAGGCTGGTTTGATTTGTGTGAGGCAGACCCGTCAGAGTCTTCATTAAAGAGGTCGGCCTCAAGCGAGGTGTCAGACCGTGGAGTTCACCATTCTGGGGCACCCACACCGAGCCCACAAAGTAAAAAGGTCAAGTCCCAGGTAGATACGTAGACACTTATTTCACCATGGCTGATCCTCTGTCCCTCTTAACTCTGAATGTTAACGGCAGGAGGGAGAGTCGGAATCGATCCAGAAAATTTCAGTTTTGCAAATCACTTGGTGTGGACTTCGGTTTGGTCCAGGAGACCCACAATGTGAATGAGGTTGAAATCCGCACGTGGTCCTTTGAGTGGGGTGGGGGTTTGCACCCTTCCTTTGGTTCAACGACGCCTTGTGGTTCAGTTATATTAGTTTTGCCAAGGTGGACTCCCGTGGTCTGAAAAGTTTATTCTGATCATGGGTACCGGTTGGTATGCGTTACCATAAGGCACCCTTTTGGGAGCTTTTTCCTATGTAACGTATGCGTGCCTAATCGGCCTTCACACAGAAGGGACTTTTTCATTACCCTGACATCCTTCGTTCCTGGCAGTGCCCAGTGTATCTTAGCTGGAGACTTTAACTGCGTCCCCACCACACAGTCGACTGAATGTCCACATGCACGTCTTCGGGCTGTGTCGTCGGCAAGGGGAAGATGGACTTGTTCACAAAGAATTACATGGTTGACGTTTGCAGAGTGCAACATCCTGGTTTGTCCGTGTTCACTTGGCATCGCCCTAATGGCACGGACGCCTCAAATTTGGACCGGGTGTACTCATCTGCTCTGTCACCGAGTGACTGTGGAGTTGTGACATGTCCAATTTCGGATCATGACGCAGTTACTATCTCCGTCCAACCCTCAGAGTCATGGCCAGCAGGGGGAGGGTTCTGGAAAACGAACACAGATATTCTAACAGAGGCTGACTATAGCTAAGAGTTTAAAGCTAGATGCAAGGTGTGGAGAACATTGAGACCGGCGATCCCAACGTGTTTAGAGTGGTGGTACGACGTAAAGTCCCGCATCAAAGAGTTTACAGTTGAGTACTGTGTAGCAAGAGTTCGTCGAAAAAGGGAGGCCCCCAGGGAGAGGAACGGGGACTCCTCACATCAGGCAATCTAGCAGTATCTTGATCAGAAACTACACGGGGCCCCGCGTTCGTGCTGATGTGCATTGCGTGGAGGCGGAGGAAAACCAACTGTCGAGTTCTACGTCACGACGTATGCTATCGACGGTCGCATAAAGGCAGTCCGTGACGTCCACGGTTCGGTACAGAAGGATCATTTCTACATCTTAGAAGTATTAAAAACCTTCTACGAACAGCTTTATTCCCGGGCAGTTGTCGATGAAGGCCTTCAACAGTCCCTATTAGATAATATTGCCTAGGCCCCCTGTAAAAATGGGAAACTTGGTTCTTCCTTGACTGTCGATGATTTCTGGAAGGCGGTGGCGAAGATAAAAGGCGAAAAGGCACCTGGGTCCGACAGTATCCCGGTGGAATTTTACAAAGGCTTCTGGGATACCGTTGGACAAGACCTCTGCTATGTATTCGTCTTCGCCTTCCTTGCTGACTCGTTGAGCTCTTCGCAGCGCACAGGCGTGATATCACTGTTCCTTAAGTCAGGACACCCTCGAACCTAAAAATAAACGACCAATCACCCTGTTAAATGTGAACTACAAGATCCTGGCGAAAACATTTGTAGCAGGCTAGCACAGTCATGACGGATCTTGTAGGGCCTTTCCAGACATGCGTGGTGCAGGAACACACTATTCAGCAGAACCTCTAGTTGATGCGGGAATTAGTTGAATATGTGATGGACCGTGATCTGTCATGTGCGCTTGTCTCCCTCGATCAGGAGAAGGCGGTAGACATAGTTGATCACGGATTCCTTTTTAACGTCTTGAAGAAGTTTAGTTTGAATCCAGTTTTTGTTAAATGGACTACCTTACTGTATAATAGTGTATATAGTTGTGTTGTTATTAATGGCCTACCGTCGGAGTCCTTCAGAGTCCCCTGTCGCCTCTACTCTATGTATTGTTTAGTGAATCCCTCGCAAGAGCCTTCCAAGTAGAGTCTTTGTCTGATCATTTCACATACCCGGTGGAGCTGAAGTCAAGTGCCTCCAGTATGCTGATGACTTCACATGCGTAGTCTCCGACCAGACTTCTTTCAGGGCCCTTTTCGGCACGCTGTCTACTTTTCAAAGAGCGACAGGTGCCAGACTTAACACCACCAAGAACAAAGGGCTCCGTCTAAGAAAGTGGCGGTCGAAACAACTGCCCTTTGCGGCATCGCGGGTTGACGACGCCATGAAAATCAATGACATATGGTTTGGTTATGGGTCACCCGAGTCATCTACCTGGAATGAGAAAGTGGATCTGGTGGAAGCTAGGTTGACGGACTTTGGCGATTGCTAAATTAGTCTGCCAGGGAAAGTAACAGTTATCAATCCTTTCATTTACCCTCTCTTGTGGTACCCGGGCACTGTTCTGGCTGCTCCAGAAGGTGTCCAGGGGTCCACTCGAGAGGGCCGTGTTTAGGTTTCTGTGGTCAGGGAAAACGGAGCTGGTCAGATGAAAGGTGGTGTACCAGGTAACTAGGCGTCGGGGATTGTTCCTGGTGCAATTTCCCACGAAGCTCCGTTTTCTCCTGACCGAGTGTGTTTTAGTGCCGCCGGCAGCCAGATGCCGTTTGTTTACTTTGTCCGTTTTGGGGAGATCATCATTCCGTTGGTTCTTTCCTTCCCTATTTGTCAACAGTTTACCCCACAGCTGGAGGCCCAAGAAGGCATACTGTCATATGAGGGACACGCTCCGCATTATGTCAACTGTGGGGAACGTTTTGCATTCCAGTGCGGGGACCTGTAACGAGAAGTTTTTGATGACTTGGTTGACCAGGTCCGACCCAACGATTATGTGCATGGACGGGAGTGTGGCTTGTAGTCCACAGCAAGTCACTCGATTGCCGCCGGCGAGACCTGCTGTGGCGAATCGCACACGACTCCATCGTAACTAATTTTAAGCATCTTCGGTGGCGTCTTGGAGATGGCATTTACCCCCGCATTGGATGCAGAAAGTGGGAGAATGTGCCCAATGTGTTTTGGCAGTGTGGCTCTGTGGCCCTCCTCTCGGACTAGTTTAAGTCCTGGCTGATCGCCTCACGTTTTGCAACACCTGGGTGGTCAGCAAAGTCTACGCTTTGTATAGTCTTTCACCCCCGCCATGCAATACAAGTTTTTGCAGCATACTAACCTTTGTTTCGGCCTCCCTAAAGCTAACGTTATGGAGAGATCGATGTAATTTTGTATTTAAGGGAGCAGGCGGTGAGGTCCGCTTGTTTCGGTGCGGGCGGGCCAGGTGACAGTTTACTTGTAAATATTGTAAATATGGAAATATTGTAAAAGTGTAAATAGTCTTATGTAACTAGCTTGGACTAGGGATGGTCGAGGGAGGTGGCCTTTAACTATTTTACATAGTTACCATAGAAATTTTGTTTGCTAGCTCAATGTAAATGATTCTGTAGTTCACAGTTGTTTTTGTTCGGTCCGGTTTTGGATTTTCCTTTTGTTTGTCTGTGCCCGTTTCTGTGTACGTAAAAGCAGTTTGAATACAGTGCGGAGGTCAAAGGACAAACCTGTGAATGGCATATGAACTGTATATAGTTACTACATGAAACTTCCTTTACTAGTTTAATGTGGATAGGTTTGTCTTTGTGTTTATGTTTGGTCCCGGTTTTGTTAGTTTTTGTGTTCCACTCGTGTCCGTTTCCAAGCACGTTAAAAGCACACTCCACCCAAATTATCACTAAATTAAACAGTTCATATCGAGGACTAATAGATTTTAAAAATTTACATTCCTCTCAGGATTTGAGTTTACAGTCGTATATGGTTTAAATATTGTATGTAATCCATCGTTACACGGTAAAAGTCTTTGATATTGAATCATCTATTACAAAGCTTTTTTTTACATTTTTTATTACCTTGTGATGGTTTGTGATTATCATCGTAATGAGGAGATAACACTTCTTCCTTGACTGCATCTAGTCCATCAAAAAGTATACCGTCCATAAGCTTTGACCGAAATGAGGTATCTTCTAAATTGCGTGATGAACCAAATATTCTTCTTTTGTTGTTACAGATGTTATAACGTTCTCTCTTATCTTTCATATTAACAATACGGCACCCTTCCGCATTGCTTTTGTCTAGAGTATTCAGTTCAATGCATTTATTTGTCAAGCGAGTGCTGAGAACTATTTTGGCTCTTTCTTTTTATTAAAGGTCTTTACGGTTGGTATAATTCATCATATTCACAGTCACGTCACATGTGGTGTTATGAACGAGAGGATAGTTTACCGACCTTACTCTTCAGTGGAGAGGCTTAACTTACTTAAGCGTCGATTATAACAAACCAGTGACAATTATTTTTCCATCTTAGAGTGGTTCATATTATGAAGAATCTAACTCCATTCCTCACTGACTATTTTGAGACAATCGGACATTATACAGTTCATTTTCGAATAGTAAAAGGCATACGTTTCAGTTTCAACAACTTTATTTCTGTCAGTCATTTAGCATACAGAATAAGTTCAATATGTATATGCATAAATGCAGGTGACAGACCAAGGGGCATCCACTGGAAGCTTGGCAAAGCTTAAAAACGTGGATACCCCTACAACAGGAAAAAGAGTACGGTTTAATGGATTACAGAAAAATCAAACAAATACAAATCAAAACACAGCTGCAATATAGAAGAAAAAGAAAGTACATTTTAAATAGTGTCTCTTACTGTTGTTTGTGAAGAAGCGTTTTAACTTTCAGGAACCGACAGGCGAAGGCTTTACGAGGATGCACTAAGTTACAAATGAAATCACCGATTTTAAAGCAACCTTGTTCGTGGCATTTAAAGCCGCAAAAGTATTCGATAATAATTCGGAAGCAATACCATTGAAACATCTAGGGCAATACATTACGCCGATGAGATAGGAATCGTTCTTGGTAATGATTTCAATAAAAAGTGACTCGAAATTACCTTCTGAAGAAAAAAACACTTAAATCAGATCTTACATTGTATCTTAAACTTTCTTTTACGTACAGGCCAACCTCCCCCTCCCCCACCTAGGTCATTTCTGGAGGCATGTTCTAGTTTATAGCCAGGTATATCGTATGCCGTTAGCAGAAGGTTACTTTCACTAAACCAAGTTTCACTTATACCAATACGGTAAATAGATGGTTAATAGATTTTAGGGACTTTTCAATATTACTACAAATAACTATTTATTGATCTAGCATTGACATGTAAAAGGCTTACTTTGTCATTCCACACAGTCTGACCAAAATCATTGCAGAATTGATGATAATAAAATCTGCAATCTGTGTAGTTGTTGTTACGTATACAATAAACATCTGGGTCAATGGCATCAAAGTGTGATTGGTCGTAATCATTATCGTGGTCACATCGGGAAAAAATAGGTCTGTATTCAATACAATAAACACTTTCCCCTTGACTTTGCATACAAAATGGGCATGTACATTAATAGTTATGAAACAGTTACTGCATTTATGAACGGATGATCGTATGATTCCCTTGATTTGACTTAGGCATAAACAGAATATGTGATGAAAGAAAATGAATACCATGCAGTGAAAAAACAAGCAAACGAGACAACAGAAAAAAAAACAAAACAGAAAAATGAGGACGGAAAAAGATTACAAGGAGACTACAATAAGGACCGGTACCGGAGAGCGGCGAGAAGAGGAGAAATCTGTGTCCTCATTTAGTGTTCTGATAATCCAGCCAGTGTGGTGACAGATAAGCTTGTTCGGAGAATGGAAAACCCGGATCATCTGGCTTTCAGTCAAGCGAGGGTTTCGTCGAGTGTGCATGCTGCTACAGTGCGTTCCTCTTAACGATATGAATAGAGCTTCGGATGAAGCTTCAAAAATGGCGGATGCAGCGACGAAGACAAATAACACTCTAATATAATCCAAAACATTTCACAAGTTTTCTAAGTCTGTTACCTTGACAATGACATGTTTACGATCATTTCTGTCAATTGCAAAGATTCTTCCGTCGATGGTCCAAAATCGCTTAACTCTGGCATGGCTTCGAACCTCTGGGGGGTTGAGGTCCTCGTTAACCAAGACTGCTGATCCTTTCAGCAGGGTTCTAGCTCGATAAAATTGCTTCTCACGTTATAAGGGGAGAATTTCACAACGATTGGCTTGGGCCTAGGTGCTTGATGTGGCGGCACCCCTCCATCTGTATTGGGTCTAGGTGTAATTCGGAGGGACCTGTCAATATGATCCAGGGTAATATTATTTTTAAGAGACTCACGGGCTAGTTTCATGATGAGGTTGTCTGAAGACTCATTTGGTGTCTATTTGATGCCAGAGATACGGAGGCAGTTTCTCCTGGAGTAATGTTCTTGACTTTCCAGGGTTTCTTTGCCTGCTGGCAGTTCTTGTTTTAACGACTGTAATTCAGTCTCAGCCTTGTCAAGTTGGTCCTGCTTTTTTAGAAGTTCAAGTTGGAGGGCATGATGGATGTTGGTAAAATTTTTGTCTTTCACTGCGTCGACGATGACAGGAATCAAAAGTGATATGAGAGAACTTCGAAATTCATCGGAGTTCAGAGCAATCTTAAGCTCGTCTCGAATGGCAGTAGTGATAACCGAGTTTTCAACAGAGCTTATGTTAGGTAGGCTAGGCCTTACGTTTGGCAGCCGTTCGGACGATTGGCTTCTGGTAGTTGATCCGGTAGAGTTAAAATTTCCGTTCTTTCTAGACGGCTTTTCGGAAGACATTGTACTTCAGTAAGTCATGTAGGTATAAACAACCAAATTATGACGGCTGGTGTTGCTGAAAAATATTTTAACAGAAATTTTTATCGACAAAAGTGAGGAGCAGGTGAGTAATCCTTGTCACATTGTAAGCTCCCTCTTCTATTTAAAGAGTAGTTTAAAAGCCAAAGTTATTTTATATGACGTGCATAATTCGTCATATAGGCAATTTTATATTTTGTTGTTTACTGACAATGTGTAGCATAGCATTTGAGAAAAACTTCTGTTCAAATCAAAACTTTAGTCCCTCCAGAGCTGTAAAAAACAAAAAAAGTGTTTTTATTTCTACCTCTGACATTTTAGCAACAGGCACGCAGCAACCGAGGGCACGTGCCCTCCCCAAATTTGTAATAAAATGTCTTGCCTTGAAGGAGGAAATTTTTTATTACGAGACCAGCATTTTGGTAATGAAAATTTGAAAGAAAAAGAAAATCTTGCACCATTTTGCATCTAGAGTTCTTGAAAAAGGCAAACATTTTTAGAGGGGAGGGGGGAAACTCTCTCCTTAGACCCCTCTCCAGGCCGGCAAAAATCCAGCATCGATGTGCCCCTCAAATTGGTTGTTCTGGCTATGGGCCTGATATTCAAATCGATTTTTGTGTTTCAACACTCTGATCTTACTATTTAATTAAAATGAACACTTTACCTTATAGCCAGGACAATCAACTAACAAGAACTACCAAATGGTTTTGTCCTAGTCCTTTTATTGTAAATTTCCGCCATGATTTCTTCTTGGAAGAAACATTCCAGACAGGCATTTCAAAGTAATGCTGTTGCCACCTTGGACACACTCTGAAACAATTTCCTTGACAAGCGTCAAGTTCTGTGGTAGTAGGTGGAAAGAGAGGGTTGGAATCAATGATTCATCCCACAGTTTAAGTGCTGATAATGATCGTTCCAGTGATAATAAATTCGTCTGATTACTTACAAAAATGAGCTTGTCGTTTCACCCTGCAATAATGCATATGATTTAATGAGAACCTCACTAAAACTATAATGACTTTTCGCTATTAGGAAAGCCTAACATTCTTTTTTGAGATATTTATTTAAATATTTTCAGTAGATGAAGTGTCCAGGAAATATTTAATAATTAAGGCATGTTTAGGACGCAAATTCTTATTGCAATGGGTGACGAATACCTATAGTGATTTTGGTGCAATATGCTAGCAATGAAGTTCTTACAGTAACGCAGTATTATTGAACATCAACTTTGGATTTTGAAAATGTCTTTATTAGGCCATGCCTAATCAAAGACGCACAACATCATTACTCTAGCTCAACAATGAATCGTTCTGGAGACATTATCCCTCCCTCCTGCAGCAGCAGCTCTAACGGCGCGCCCGACTACAATTTACCAGACAGGTACCCATTTAACAAGAGGGTGGAAACGGACAATTGAAATAAAGTAAGCCACAACCTTTGGATCAAAAGTTCAACACCTAAACCAACACTTTTCCATAAAAAGATAAACTCCTACTGTTTCTTTCGACAACAACACAGCGTTTAAGCCTACTCTTGCTTTAAACAACTGAGTTCCGTCCCAAAAGTCCCTGATACCAGCTGGTTAAAAGAATTTTCTTTGAAATCAAATATCGAGAATTCAAATTACTTGCAGAATTTAGGTTTAACTCTGTATTAAACTGAAAACTTTTGAATTTGTATTTTTGACCGGACGGTATGTGGTTGCAAAACCAATGGTATTTTTACTTTGATCTATTGTGATATTCGTACTCCGTGATGTTTCCACAAGAAAAACTACCATGTCTTGTGGATTTCAAAGTTGGGGTTGGAACACGTTTGCTGGATGTTTCATTTAAGAAAAGCAAAATTCAGTTTTTCTCCACGGCCCATTTGCAACTTTACAAAATGAACGTCAGGTCACTGCATGTACGGTTTGTGAAACCATATCGAGTTTCTTTAACGTGGCTATGAAACTTTTAATTCAACGGTTTTAACCACTTGGTATCTTTAGGAGTGTGCTCTCTATAGCAAAAATCAACCATTCAGTTCATTTACACCTTGTTTTTTAGCTCAAAAATTGTAAACAATTGTACCCTCCTCCAGCCTTGAAAAGTTAGTACTCCCGAAAACTTTCAAAATCTTGTTACGTCATTTGACGTCACTTTATTTGCACTTTTCGCTGTTGTTGTGGTATCCTGAGGACGTTCGATACAGTGTTTGCATCCATTACTCGAAATCCAGATATGGGCCAGATATGAAATTCCATATATGGGCCAGATATGGATTTCATAGCTGGCCCATATCTGCTGCAGATATGGGATTTATATCTGGGCCAGATAAAAGAGATTGGACAGATATAACCCAGATCTACGCCAGAACCAGATCTAAGCCATATATGGCCAGATAAAATATTATATAGATCAAGTCTTTATATGGAACAGATAAATTTTTTATATGGACTAGATATGGTCCTTATATAAGCAGAATATATTTCCATTTATGGCTCATATCCGCACCAGATATGGAATTTTTATATCAGATCAGATGTAAAGTTGGGCAGATATAACAGAGATCTAAACCAGAACCAGATCTAAACCATATATGGCCAGTTAAAGTCCTGTCTGGATCAGGCCTTTATATGGCACAGATAAAATTGTATCCAGACCATCTCTCCTCTAGTTATGAATCATAGCTAGGACCACACTCCTCCTTATTTGCATATCTGGAATTGAATTGTATTAAGTTATATCTGGCTTTATATGGCCATATAAAACTGTATTTACATATCTGGACTGGCATTTCATCAAGTTATATTTGGCTTGATATGGCCATATAAAACTTTATTTGCACATCTGGAATTGCATTGTATCAAGTTATATATGGCTTGATATGACCATATAAAACTGTATTTACATATCTGGACTGGCATTTTATCAAGTTATATCTGGCTTGCTATGGCCATATAAAACATTATTTGCATATCTGGAATTGCATTGTATCAAGTTACATCTGCCTTGATATGGCCATACAAAACTTGATATAATGTATCAAGGCATCTAAATCTGGCTGTACATCTGACTTGATATGGCCATATAAAGACTGTATTTAACCAGGTATTTCCAGTTACCAATCCATATCTGGATTTAGAGTAAGGGATTTCAGTGTACCGGTGACCAAGGTCGATACAAAGTTTGTGAATTTTGGAATTGTTGTCTACCTATTTACAAGTTGTTTTGAGTCAATCAAATACATTTCACGCAGGGTTTTTGTCTTGTTTCCCATGATTACCTGTACAAGCATGTAAAAAGCAACAACATAGGTACAGTACACAACATACCATATACACAATGTATCGCCATCAGTGTTTAGTAGACCTACCATGTGAATCAAGTTAACATCCTGTGGAATGCCGGATATGACCAAGCGAAAACCGTTGCAGGCTGAAGGCAAAGTGTTTCATCATCGGGCAGATGGCTTTCTCAGATTTCAAAGCAGGAATTGAAGGCGATACTAAACACGACGTCAGCGGTAAAGTTGGGTAGGTAATATGTTACGCATAGAACCCTATCGATTTGAATTTGAGCCTGTCATCTGAACCGAAATTACAGCTCCACAAAAAAATTCGAACGAAAGAATCGTACGGAACGATTGAAAGGAATTTGAGCTTGGAAAGTATTGTGTAGGCAACAAATATATGAACTCTATGTTTCTTTTTTTGCAAATTTCAGTGGAATTCGTATAACTAGCCTATGAGTGTGCATAGAACATCGCTGGCTGCCAGTCCACTCACTGTATGTACAACCAGTTCCGGAGAAAACCTCGTTCGAGGGCTCTTTTTTGTTTGCTTGAATATAGTATACCCAGTCGTTTTTTCACTGTACCAACGTAAAGATCCAATGACTTATGTTCCTTCGACTCTTTTCGATGTAGGCATAGAGGCGTAAATCTGAACATACTTTCGCGAGCGATGTTTACTGTTGCTTGACAGTACTGACTTTTGTCTGTGGCCAAGGCACTCTGAGATTTTACTGTGTACACCGCTGGCAAAAGTCCGACTTTAAATGTGAAAAGTATCTGTCCAGCTTCCATTAACCAACTTAGCTGCAGTATGCCTCACCAAAAGATTAACACCTACTCCGCGCAAAATAAAAAGGTAAGACTATAAAAGAAAAGGACTTAAACTCTTCTAAGGATGAAATAGGGTATGGAATTGTCAGTGCTGTAGTACTCGAGACCCGTCCCGAGTCACGATTTTAAGGACTCAGACTCGGAAGGAAAGGACTCGGACCCGGACTCGGACTCGGTCTCGTATAGTCCGGACTCAAGACTCGGCTGTAAATTTCCCGAGACCTTGCTCGAGACCGACAGAATTTGGGAATCACTTTTATGCAATTTATCTGTCGTCACATAGCTTTGCCTTGTAGTCTGCAGTTTCTATACAGTTCCACACGGATCTGCGTACGTCTTTGCAACATGCGCTGTACAGTTTAGATTATATTCTTAAAAGTCTCATGTTAAAAATGTACATGGGGTACTTAATTATTTTTGCTGGTGGCCAACATGTTAAATCGGAAATCTCTTACGGCAACAACCAGCCGCGATCCATGATTTTGCCTGTAGGAATCACTTTGAATTGGTTAGCATTCCACCTAAATGTGTGTTGTCTAAGGGTCCGTCGAACGGTTCCTGGTTCAGAGCAGCACCGAATGGAATAAGCCCCGTAGGCTCTGAGGGTATTTACAATATAATGGAAATAAACCTGAACAGTTATCTACGCTATCTGTAGATAACACTGAATGTGCACTCAATTGATGATTTCAATAATTTGATCATTAGGCCCAATTTAGGTCTGACAGAGCGGGTAACAAATATAATCATGTCAGAGTAAGAAGCGCTAATCTATTTTGAAAAGTATATGGCTAGGAGGTGGTTTGACGTGGTTTTGTATCTGAGCGGAGTGTCATTATCCATGGGCTTTAGCTTCGGAAAAATCTGTAGGGGACAGTTCATGGCACTATCTAAGCAAAGCATTAAGTGGCGTGCCTACAGATAGTTGATTCCCTGGTGAACCATTTCTTTTTCACCTGTGCATGTTTGTGATCGGGGGTATGCTGAGAGGAGGGGTACATGTAAGGGATGGTTTAGGTGCAAAATTTTGCTGTCGTTGATAAAGCCTTAAACTGATTTTATCTTTACAAATCGTCATTGTTTCGTGATATTCTTCCTATTTTTGGCTAGAAGTAAGTAAAGAAGTGTTGTCTAAGAGAAGGTAACGACAGCCTTCTCTGAAAATTTTTGTCTAAAGTGTGTAAGGTGGCTTGGATGCAGAATGATGCTGTATTTGGTAAACCTTCGTAAAAGCGTTGAATTGATTATATGTTTATGAATCCTCATAATTTAGTGATATTTTCTATTTTGGTAGGGTGTAATCGAAGGGGATGTTGCCTGAGGGGAGGTATGACACCTCTGCTCTTTGAAATTTTTTTCTTGTTGTAAGTTTTCTTAGATCCAAACTTGTGTTATCTTTGATAAAGCTTTGGCTGATAACATGATATTAATTATCTACTGCATTTACACCCCTGCAAGGCTGGTAACCGATGAGGGCTTCTCCCTAGCGCTCTTAGTACGCCACTGAGGGAGCCACCATCGGTTGGCACATAGCTGTAACGTAGGCCTTACAAGGAAATGTTCGGTCGAAATGTTTCCTAGATGAGGGAAATGACACATTTTAGACCTCAAAGTTGTACCTAAACGTTATTTTCTTTTAGATTTCATGCTTAGAAACAAATATTGATTTCCAGAAAAAGTTAGATTTGATTGAAAGGGAAAATGCAGTCACTCCAATTTGAATAAGTGTACTCGGGTATCCTATTTCATGAATGGCTCTTGAGAAGGATGTTACTTAGTTTCTGAATTGTGAAAGTCAAATATAGAGTAACTCCTTGGTTTACCTTGACTTGCAATATTTATGCTCTTACATAAAAAGATACTTGAAGCGAAATATTTTTGAGATTTAGCTATTGTTTCAAAATGAGTTTTCGGCGACTGCTTACACCCTTTAAATTAAAAGTTACTTTACAAGCTCATTGAGTTCAGCTAACAATTCAGTAAATGTAATAAGTCTATTTTATCTCTAGTTAGAGTATATGCCGTATTCAAGCGGTGTA
Source organism: Holothuria leucospilota (assembly GCA_029531755.1). Lineage (NCBI taxonomy): Eukaryota > Metazoa > Echinodermata > Holothuroidea > Aspidochirotida > Holothuriidae > Holothuria > Holothuria leucospilota. Next base: position 47,957,043 of record CM055971.1, read on the forward strand.
TCTTGTAGGAGGAAGATGGTCCATTCGTTCGTCATGACGAGAAACCCTCATAAGAACAAGTCCACGACAGGGGGTCCGGAGATGCCCACGGCAAGGATCCGGGGATCTATCCAGGAAAATTTGAGGAAAAGGAACTCTTGTATGCTGTTTCCCAGGCTTTGGGGGCCTCGAAATTATAATTTGAACATTGAAATGTCCATCATATTAGTATTTTTCTCAAGTAGGCCAACTTTTATTTCGGTTTGGAAATCTCGGATGGGGTGCAACTCCCCTGCAGGCTAAGACCGTGCCGTCTGTTGGCTCGTATAGAAAAACAGGAATATTTTATGCCAAAAAGCCGCCTAGATTGCCTTGAGTTACAATTTACCATGCTGTCAAACTTGTATTTTTATGCCGGTGTATTCTTTATTCTGAAATATCATTATTTAGGAATGCATAGTTCAAATAAGAAAAAGCGAATAAGAGGAAAGAAAGTAATATTCTGCCTATATATATTTCTATCAACGGGCATATAGTCTCCTAAGATTTCGTAAGTTCATGTCACTGACCTACCTAGCTCCCTCTCACCAGCACTGTACTGGAAACGTCAAACTATCAAGGCCGTTCGATTTGACTGAAGTGAGCATGGTGAGTGGGTGGGTGAGTTGGTGGGTGGATGGGTGGATGGTTGGATGGGGGATTATTGGATTATGGGTAGGGTATGCAACAAGGAATGTAGCAGAGGGATTGGTGATCGTATGTAGGAGCTGAAATTCAATGTGAGTTTGAAGCCCGGAATTCCAACTGCGGTAGTCCATACAGGTCAATCTATAGACTTCAATTTATCCAAGATATAGCCAGACACCTTACTTCTATATATATATATATATATATATATATATATATATATATATATATATATATATATATATATATATATATATATATATATATTATTTACATACTTCATATGGACTGTACCTACTGTACCTACCTACATTTTACATAACCTTATTTCTCAGCGCCTTACCAAAAGTGACACCCTTTGTTCTGAAGGGATATTTTTTTTTTTATTTTGTCATGATTCATCATCTTAGAAGATGGCATTCATCCATGGTGACGGTGTGTAGACGAAGGAAGAGTACACCGGTCACAACATGATCCTTTTCAAAAAAAATCTTTCAGAAAACTATGATAAATTGTTCAAATATAATTGTGAGGCTACCGTTCTCTTTTACATCTAATTTACTGTTTCACACAGAGGGTGTCAAATTGATTGAAAAGCATCCCCGAATTGAATTTTAGAGTGATACGATTCTCTGTGAATCAATCGCCAAATACGAATTATCTTTAATATCCGTCTTTTGTATTATTATCTATCATATTAACAAAAATCATTGATGGTATTTTGCCAATGGAAGGCAAAACATTCTATCTCGATCGGCACTCATTTTCTCGATAATGATGGACAAGCGAAATGAGAGTATTTTATCCGTGCTTTATAGAGAAAAAAGACGGTTCTTATTTGAAGTAGTTCTTAATCATCCTAACATTTTTAAGAAATTATGATCATTTCAATTTGTATCAGTCATCTCAAAGGATCTTACCTTCTCAATGATAATGTCTAGAAGACTATTCATTAATTTCGTAACATTGCTCTTCTTTAATAGTTTGTCTTTTTAACACATTTCCCTGCTCATCTTCTTAACGATTCGCTCTACCCTGATCATATTTTAAGAGCAACATTCTTCTTCAGTTGTAGTGTATAGACTATGGTGGAATGCACTGTCCATGTGAATTTAGAGAATAGGTGTTCCTGAATGAAGTGTTGGTTATCAAACTAATACTTCTCGTTTCACGTACCATCCTGTATACGTTTTGTATAATCGACTGTTGTTAAGAGAGAAACCCCTTTAATAATACTGTACTAGTGTCTAGACAATGGGAGAGTATGCTGCCCATCACAATTTCAGAAAAAATACTACTTAGAGGAATTGGCTCGTCAAATACATTGTCAAATTTCTGTTATTATCTTCTCCATGGCTCGTATTGTGCATCATATGGACAATATCAAAATATCCTTTATTGATGGTGTCTAGACAACGGAAAATTATATTGCACTTAAATGTAAGAAAGCACTCTTTGTTCTTATCCACCTGTTTAAAAGCTTTTTGTCTAATCAGTCTTTGTGGTTCGTATTATCCGTTATATAAGCAAGGGTAATTAATACTCCTCTGTATCTAAAAGTCTGTGTATATGGTACGTCTTTGCCACTAATATTGCCTAGACGACAGAAAAGCTTACTGCATATGTTAATCAGAATGTTGCTCTACTTCTGGTTTAACATTTGTTATTTCTATCCCTCTACAGTTTGTAAAACCGAAAACATAAAACTATCTCACCGCTGTCTCTAATAATTCCTTACGGTAGGTAGAGTAAACTGTCTACATTTTCAATCATTTGTTAAGTAAATTTCAAGTCAGAACCTTGCTTTATGCTAACAATGCACTACAAAAGCGTTTGTTTTCTGTTCAATCTACACAGTAAATCCTTTCCCCAAAACAATCAGATGAATAAAGATATTAACTACCTAGCACTAATCAAATCACAACACTTAATCAATGTTATAATATTAACTAAACTTCAAGCATATACAAGTACGAGTTAACTTATTTGTTGAAGCCTAGCAAGTTTTCGGTCTACTTATATATTCATCTGCAATTAAGTTGTAAAATAATATGTCAGTTTACTTTCATCAACTTTATTTCGGTCTTTTGCAGTCAGTATACGTCTAAAATGTACATACATAAGACAGCTGACAAACCAGTCGAATCCATAAGGAGCTTGGCAAAGCTTTCGATTGCCCACACAACGAATAATACAGAGTACAATGTAATAGAATAAAGAAAATCAACACAATAGAAAACAAAGTACGTGTTCTGCAGTACGGAAGAAAGAAGAGGCCATCGCATGGTTCATAAACATAAAGTGGGTGTCCCAAGCTGTTGGCTAAAATGAAACAATATGAATTCCTTATGGAGAACAACATTGAGATAAAATGAAAAGAAGGGAGAATTCTTTAAGGGGAGCGGTATAACTAGCACAACGGAAAGAAGACTTAAGTCTGTAAAGGTGTAAGACAGTTGGCTAAAGGTGTACCAAAATCATTAAAGTTTAAATAATGGCACATTCTCAAGTTAACGTTAAACATATCTGTTCCTTAAATATCATAAAAATGTTAACACGAATAGCACATTTTTATAGTAAATATCGTCATATTGACGAAAGGTTAAGTTATGTATGAAAATGCCGGACAAGGTTTTTTTTTTGAAGAATATACAGTGATGTCACTGGATGAGTGGACCCGAGACATCCGAAGAAAATGTCTTATAAGCATGGTGGAATTTTTCAGAGAAGGGACCAGCATACGCTTCTATATGGTAACGAAACTCAGCACAGTATACGGCAGACTTTAGAAATGTTTAGAAATGTGTTCGAGTGAATTTTACTCTTTTGTATTTAGAGTGTACTGTCTATGTTTATCAGACAGAGAGTTACGTTCCCTCTAGCTCAGTTTATGTTCTTTATACACCTAATTTGTTTTGTAATATGGCTGATATTGAAAAAAAAGTTATTTTTCCCTCTGATAATGCTTAGTTGTGGGTAGCATACACTGAACATGGTGTCCACAATACGCGACTATCATGATTTTGAATTATCTGTTAAAAACTTTCAAGACTTTTGTTACTGATGACGTAATACCAAAGCGCTTGTTTCATGGTTTAAAAAGGGTGTGGCTTTCCATAAGATCACTTGTGTATTGAAAGGAGATCTACACACAGAATCCTTTTTCCACTAGGCTTACCGAAAAGATGAATAACGAGATCAACTACCCGTATACCTAAACCCAACAAGCTAGATCCACGTTATAATATAAACTAAACTGAAAAATAAGCAAGTGTGTGTTTACTCATTGAGTGATGCCTAGCAAAATTTTTTCAACTCATTTCCTTAACAGCAATTCCGTTTTGAGATAATATATCAGTTTCATCAATCAACCATTTGCCATACAGTACCGGTTTGAAACGTACATACAGCAGGTAAGTGACAAACCAGCGGTATCAACACGAAACTTGGCAAAGCCTTGAACGTGGACACACGTGCAACTCAGAAGGTCGAGACGAAGTAATAGATACAGAAAGTCAAAACAATGAAACACAATGTTCTGAAAAAGGAAGAGGCCATCCCACAGTTCGTAAACAATGGAAATAAGACTCAAGTCTGTAGAGGGGTTTAGTGAAACGATGATGTTTAAAAAGTAAAACATTAATATCAAAAGCCATGAAAATGCTAAGAATATATTTAATAGCCTACAATTGAAAATTTTGTCTGTCACTGTAAAATTTCTTTTCTCCTTCGGGCCACACTATAGTGACTTAAAGCTCTGAAATAAGGGGCACTGAAAGTACTAATGTAAGTCACAAAATGCATTATGGTCCTTGCAAACAAACCCAAAACCCTGCCCATGTATGGGAAGTGGCAATTCGGAGTGCTCCACATACGTCTTACATAAATCGATGTCTCATTAGTACTGCTGTACCGCTGTTCGTGGGAAAACTTTGATGGAAATGCCTCGTTATTACTTATTGTAGGACACCTTGAAGAAAGTACTATTCCCAATTCTTCGCTACACCTCTCGCTGTTCACTTTCTTCACCAGCTACCACCTTTTTCAGCAACTTGACTGACGGTTACTATCTTAATTTGCAATCGTCATAAGAAAACCAATTCATTAGCATTTCAATTACAAATGTGGGTAATAGGGGCTCTCAGGAAATGGTCCAGAGTTGCCGCAAAAGCCCCAAATTTATGAACAATTTCTCTGGGAGAACCTTCAGTCCCCAGCCTCCGGCTTAGCGCCTTCGGCGCTAGCTGTTAAATTCTTCGCTGACAACAACTTTCCAAGAAGCAGCTTTCAATAAAAATTACTTCCAGGGTTAGCGCTACAGGCAGCGCGATTGCGAAAATGGAGCATCGGCTGATGAATTTCCACGAATTACACAAGGATCAAGAGGGAAAGTCGCGCAAAACAAAATTTAGAACTGGTCACTCTGTTTCCGACATTTTCATTTATCACAAAACACTGAGCTTTCCCATGCGTATCTTCAACAAACCATTCATGAATATCTAAACCACTGACGTATATATTACAGACGGCAGTATTTGCATGGCGTCGGTTGTGATCGTAAAGCCGCATGGGCAGATGGGAAGTTTGATATACGGCGAACAAACTTAAATGGATCTCTTTATTGTATCATAATGTAAATAGTTGTGTAGTGGTAAATGGTACTCCCTCAGACCCCTTTACTGTTCACCGTGGAGTACGGCAAAGTTGCCCTTTGTCAACCCTTCTGTACGTTTTGTTTAGTGAAACCCTTGCACGAACCTTTTGGGTAGATCCTTCTTTTAAGACTTTCCACATACCTGGTGGGTCTGAGGTCAAATGCATTCAGTACGCCGATGATGTTAGCGCATAGTTTCAGACCTAGCCTCATTCAAGTCCCTCGCTGGCACACTGTCGACTTTCCAAAAAGCAACAGGTGCCAAACAAATCCCACCAAAACAAAGGGGCTCCGTCTAGGTAAGTGGCTCCGTCTAGATAAGTTGATAACGTCATTAAGATCAATGGTATTTGGTTTGGGTATGGTGACCCCAAGTCACTTACCTTGAATGAGAAAGTAGACTTGGTGGAGGCTAGGTTGAGAGACTTCAGCTCTTGTTACATTACCTTGTTTTGGAAGGTTATAGTTATTAATCGTTTTGTATACCTCCGGTGGTACCTGGGCACTGTTCTGGACGTTCCAGATCGTGTCCTGGTGCAAGTCCTGGTGGAAAGGGCAGTTTTTGTATTCTCATATCAATTTCTTTTAAAAACACTTCCCTGTCTAAACTGAGATGTGATGTCTATGTATGATTCATGTACACGCTCATCCCGTTTATTTGATTGGTCGTGTGGGCGTGACCAAATGTTCTGTTTACCACTGCACACACGCGTCCGCTGTATATACAACGCGCGCTCAGTATAGAAGTCTGGGGCGCGAAGCGATCGCGTTGTTCACTCATCGCTTGGCGTCTTTGAATTGGTGCAAGACTTATGCATATACATATTTGTGTCTGTTTATATGTAATTTGGCCTGGTGCCTATGTAGGAGTGTTGGAAATTTAAAAACCAAATTACCATTGAAAAGTTTACATAATAATCAATCCAGCAATGCATGAACATCGGCGATCCAAGCTTGTTTGTACAAACAGCGGTAGGTCAAAAGTTCATAGCTATTGCTTGCCATGCAAAACGATGTCTTCAAAATCTGTCCAGGTCCTTATGTAAAAGTGAAAATATTATGGATATAATTTTATGTCATTCAAAAGCTGAGACATAGTAGAACATAAAACTGAATGAACATTACTGTAATTTTCCTATGCAACAGAGCACGAGCGATCAAAAGTTTGTATTCTTATGTTTTCCACAAAGCGCATTTTCGTTTCGTGGGAGACGCTAACACAAGCTGAAAGGGGATTTAGTAACAAAAAAAATGGTATGTGTGGTCAGGAAAAACGGAACTAGTTAAAAAAAGGATGGTGTATCAGGACCCCCAAATCAGCGGCTTGGATCTCTTGCATCTTCCTTCGAAGCTTCGTTTTCTCCTGACCAAGTGTGTTTTTAGTGCCGTCGATGACAAACTGCCGTTTGCTTACTTCGTTCGCTGTTGGGTGGTTTATCGTTTCGCTGGTTCATCCCAACTCTGGTTAGTAATAGTTCACCTCAAAACTGGAGAATGACAAAGGCGTACTGCTATATGAGGGACACTCTTCATGTTATGTCAGGGGTGGGTGACGTTTCACAATCCAGTGCGAGGGATTTGTACAGGGCCGTGTTTGAAGACATAGCAGGCCAGCTGCCACCCACTGGCTATGCATCGGGGTCCCAGGTATGGTGTATACAGTCCACAGCAAGTTACTTGATAACCGTAGGCGAGACCTGCTGTGGGGTATTGCCCACAACACCATTGTGACCAATCTCAAGAACCTGCAGTGGCGTCTGGTAGATGGTATGTGCCCTCACACTGGTTGTACGCCGTGGGAGAGTGTGTCCCATGTTTTGGCAGTGCTGCTTTGCTTCTCTCGTTTACGAGTAGTTTCAAGTTCAACTGACCGCCTCACATTTGCCATCACTTAGGCGGTCAGCCAGGACTATGACCTGTATGGAATTTCACCCCCGACCTGTCCCACAATTGTTGCACACATACTTACATTTGTAGCAGCCTCTTTAAGCTGTTTTTGTAGAGAGACAAGTGTAATGAGCTGTTTAGGGGTGTCGTAAAGCGATCAGACTCCGCCCCGGTTCTAGTTAAAGCAGAGATTAGGCTGAGAGTTGATGAGAGGATGAGAGGCTATGGCGTCACCTGGTCTCCACACGGGCGGGTCGGTTGGTGGTGCACCTGTAAACGGTTTCACTTTGTACCTATGTCAAATTGTAATGCATTTGCAATATATATATATATATATATATATAAATTGTATATATTGTAAGTAATGCAAATTGTTCATTTTGTTGCTGAGCGTCCAGGCTCTTTTCTTGGTTGTGTAATTTTGTAATTAAAAAACCCTTTTCTTTGCTGTTGCATCATGTAGATTGTTTTGGTGTTAACTGTGACCAGGCTGGATTCTGTTTAGGTTTCTGTTTTCATTCGTGTCCGTTTCTTAGCACGTAAAAAGTATATCTCACCATGTTGACTTCCTAAGCAAAGGATGTCGAAATGGTGAGATAATTTTCTGACTATCATAATCTTCAATGAATTGTCCTCTTTAAAGCTTCAACACAATTTCCGTAATCATCCTCATATGATTCGTATTACCCCTGATCATATTTCAAAAGCTCCACTCTTTCTCATTGATGGTGTCTAGACGATAGTAGACTGTACTGTCCATGTAAGTTTAGAGAAAAGGAGTTCTTCTACGAACCGGTGTTACCAAACTATTATTTTTCTCTCCAAGTGAACCACCCTGTGAGTTTTGTACGATCGACTGTTATTACAAGAGCAACACCCTTTAACTGATAATGTCTAGCCAATGGGATAAGTTATGGTCCATCACGTCTACTGAAATCACACCTTGTAGGAATCGTCTCTTCAAACACAGGGTCATCTTTGTATAATTATCTTTTTCATGGCTCGTTTTATGCATTATATTGCCAAAATCCTAATCTTGTTAATTCACGTTATCTAGACGACGGGAAAAGTATCCTGCCATCACTTTAAGGGAAGCACGCTTCTTTAATGCCTACCTTATGTCTATAAATCATAGAAGGAAGTAAATGAATACTCCTTTTTATCTTATAGGTTATGTATCTGGTTCGTCTTTGTCACTTATATTGTCAAAACGAAACTTGTAAAAGAGATTTGAGATTTTTGCTACATGCTTATAATGAACTCCCAAAGCCCTTGTTTCTCATTTCAGATATTGTCTAACTTAGTTACTACAGGCTTACTAGTGTTTTGAAAATGAGAACTACACACTAAATCTTTTCCCACTACTAATCTGCCAATCAGATCAACAAAGACATCAACCACTCATACTAGCCAATCACAAAACGCATTACCATATCAACTGAACTTTGAAACATATGCAAGTACTCGTTTTCTTATTTGGTGATGCCTAGCAACATTTTGTCCTATCTATTTCCTCAAGAGCCATTTTGTTGTGAAATTATATGTGTGTTTCAGTTTCATCAACTTTTTGTTGGTGATTTGTAGTCAGCATGCGTTTTAAATATAGGCCTTCATACATAACACAAGTGACAAGGACGAGGTATCAACAGGAAACTTGGCAAAGCCTTTGAACGCGAATACCCGCACGACGGATAAGAGAGGGAAAAAATAATATAATACAGAAAATCGAAGCAAGAAAACAGCAACTTTTAGCACAATGAAAAACGAGAAGGCAATCACACAGTTCATAAACATATTGGCAGTGTCATAGGTTGTTGGCTGTAACGAAACAGTATCAGTTTCATTTGGAGATGTAGAGTAAATATTACTGAGATATGTAGGGAGAAAGGGTACTATTTGAAGGTGGAGTAATGCAACGGGTATATTGAGGTGATTAGCCGACTAAATGCATGTGGTTCATGACCTTTTATGAAAATGTAAACAAGGAATAACTCATTTACAATAATTAATACAGTGAAGTATTGATCAATTCAGTAATTTAAAATGGAAACCATTGATGTCTACACTGTAAAATTGCAAAGCGCGCGAAGCCCCAAAACTTTTTGGGTAAGCCTATAGTAAAAAAAACTCCGTACTTATGTAAAGCTCATAAATATCAGTTGTCCGGGCAGTTGGGCCTTATCGAGAATCGGGACAGACACAAGGAAACTTCAACTAGGTTAAGCGAAATGATATGAAATTACCGACATTTACATAAATCCATGTATTCTACTTATTAAGTTACTTGAAATGGTGGAAAGGGTTTACAGGGACTGAGAAAGAGTGGGCAAAGCGTACCGAACATTTTGGGTTTTATCCTAGAAATGACCCTTTTGAAAGCCAAAGTAAGTAAACCAGCCATGGGTGGTGACAGAATTTTCTCGACAGAGAGGCCGAGCAATGCCAGCAACCCCAACTTCGGACAGCTACTTTATGGCGGTGAGAAGGGGATATGATGGAGCCTAACTTTCCCATGACATTGTAAGGTATAATTGCGTAATATCACATAATAATTCAAGAGCCGAGTTGCACATTGACATTGTTCTTTTGAATCTGAATCGTGAAATGGCAAAGCGTGCGAATCGCGGGAAAACTTTTCTTAGGCTTACACACACAAAAAAATGTAATCATTAAGAACAAAAAGAAAAAAAGAAAACCTGTAGGGGTTGTAAACTGTATCGGGGATAATTTACATTGTATCGAAACCACCTGGACTACCCGATGAAATAGCCACATTTTGCTCCGTGAGTCGCTCATCAACTGACCGTAACGCATGACACTCACAAGAGAATAGCAGTACACGCTTTGCAATCTTGGGTAAAGTTTACGATCTCACATATTACTTGGTAAGGTGGACAGGACTTGTACTATCTAGCTATGTGGAATGAAAGTATTGCTGACACTGTAGTAACATAAAACCGCCCTTAATGCGCCGAAAAGTTTGAGTTCTTATTAGAAAAATTGTCCTCCAAACAGCAAAAAACAGGTAAACCGTCGGGGCCGTCGGAGACTGCATGCTTTATGGTATCGACTAAGGCTCCATGACGAAACTCAGTGTAAAAATTCCCCGACGGGGTCCAAGGCCCCCTGCCCCCTCCCCCCTCTGGCGCCACCCTGATTTAAAACCACAACAAAAAGAACGATACGTAATAGATTAAGAAGTCTTTGTTCACATAGTCAATTTTAAGTGACCTTTTTAATCTTGTTAATTTCCCATATTTCCTTCTTTAGTTAGTGAGGAAATCTAGCCTCCCATCCCTCTCCAATTGACTACTTCAGTGCACTTGGACTGTTACATATTCAGGATTGCCTGAAATTGGAAGATATTATTTTGAATTTTATACCCTTGTTTTATAACATTTTAGAGTTACGCCTTCCATAAAACAAAGCTTGTAGGTTAACAAACGTAAATGCCACAACCAGTCTACCTGAAGTTAGTCTCCTTTCGTACTTTCATCTGCATGGGGAGAAATGGAGATTTGTTCCTCTAAAATCCGGTGTAGGGAATCTTTTAAAGTCTTCATCACATACATTACGCTACATGTTAATTCACTTGCTGATCTAAGCTTTAACCTAAAGGTCTTCAGCGTTAAGGTTTAGCCACTTCTTATTGTTTCTTTGATTGAACTTCAATTCTTCCGTAGGACGGCTGTACAGCATCATGTGCTTCTGTTCAGAATGTTAGACCCTACACAATTTATTGCATAGCTTCACCGTCAGCATGAATTCTCTTCCTCACTCACGTCGTATCTTCTTGTTACTATTATCATATTACTTGATTACCGCCGTCAACTGCCTTGAGGGTAAGTTCTTAATATTTTAGCTTTGGCAGTAAGAAGTAAATCATTTCTTTCTAACTGTCGAATGCAAAGCTGCCATCTTAATGTTTTATTATTTATCTTAGTGATAAGCGCTAACAGATGAACTGGAATGTATCAGTGACTGAGAAAAGATACTAAAAGGAAACTTGCATTATTAAGAAGAAAGACAAAAGAGGCATACTAGGGAATAATTTTCAATTTCATAAGATAGCCTTCATATGTCTTCAAGATGTCACCACATAGCACACTTTCAAAGATCTGGCCGGCGTATCTCTTTTTCTACATAGTACGGAGGTTTAAAGCCGACTTTTCGCATAAAAACACAACTGAGATAAATTTTAGTTCATACTCAAAACCAATCATCAAAGCTGAGAAATTGAAAGTAAGTTCCATCACACACATTAGTTTTAAAGACAAAACTTCGTGACTTTATCCAATTAGTTTCTTCTCTATAAAGGCCTTTATAGAGTAAGGAAACAAAAGACGAGCACAAAGGTAAGATACTTGTGTGCAATGTTGATAAACTCTAAAAACAAGAGCGTTTATGACCAGAAAAGCCCAGTGATAACCTGAAAATTAGATTTTTTTCTCACGACTGTAACTTACTTTTGGAATAGACACATACATATCCTCCCGCGTCTACTAACAGTAAGGTATTTTACTACCTTAGAATGAACCCTACTAGATTATCAGGAAAGAAGCTGGCCATACTGAGGGGCTTGGCTGACTGACTCAGCCGACAAACCAACTCTAGGAGTTTCACTGACTTTAAAACATTTGTCAAGGAATAATCTACTCTCTAAAAACGTCCGGTTCAAATTTGAACCGATTCCAATCAAATGGGCAATGAACAGAGATCGAGTCAAATATTTGACTAGATCTGGTTCATTTCGAACCAAAATGGTTAGTTTTGAACTGAAACTAGTCAAATATTTGATTCTTATTCTGTTCAGTGCCCATTTGATCCGTTTTTGGTTCAATTTGAACCGGACGGTTTTAAGAGTGTATCTTGACTACTACTTTGCTTAGGCAGACAAATGGTACATAGCTCAATTATTTCACCTGTGTATAAATGAAACTACTTTCAATAAAATTAAAAATTTAAAATTACTGATATTAAAGCCGTCATAGTTTACGTCGCCCTTATGAAAACAGCAGCTAACAAATGTCCTCTTACCAATATAATACTTCACAACACTCACGCAAGTAGGTTAGATGTTCTTCTGCCAGAATATATGGTAAAGGAGCGGAAAGAAATTAGAACTTTGACGAAACACAATAGTTCCAAATGTAAGTATGTGATACATTGGTAAGACAACACGAGGGATAGCCAAATTGAACTTACATAAAAAACAACTACCACGTTATTTTTCATTCTGTGTACTTCATGAAGTTAATTTTTTCAAGTTTATAGGATACTTTATGATGTTTAATTAAGTTTATTTGCATGTGCACATTTCTTCCTTTGTGTCAATTCAGTTCTATTCATAAATATCCTGATAGAGCAAGGCCAGTGAAAGAGAAATGGCAAAATGTTGACTTTGAGTAGTATGTACAATTAGAACTGACAAACTGTCCATCTTTGAAAAAACACAATTCAGCCCCTGCACGACGACTTTTCTCTAAAGCGTCTGATTAAAACAACAATTTTGTATGAAATCCAAGACTAATGATTTACACTTTCTCATTTTTTTGAAGGTTTATATTTCTTTTACCAACAACCAGAATATCCAAGAGATTGTAAAGAAGTATATGCACAATGTTTGTCTGATAATTCTAGTGGTGTTCACACCATCAAGCCTGATGGATATCCAAAACCCTTTGAAGTGTATTGTGACAACCAAATTTTGACAGGTGGATGGACCGTAAGTTGATTATATTTCTTTAAATGAAATATGACAGAAGGTAGTACAAATTTTTACTCTTAATAATACCTCACTATGCTTCTTCAAGAAGCTGTAGTTAGAAGGAGACACATTGGAAATCCCATTTATGGTTATCGTATTATATACACTTCACTGCGAGGAGCGTATCTGTTTATGGGCGTTTACAGAACCTACTTTTTCTTTTTCAATTTTTGCAATGAAACCCATGTAAACTTTATTTACACCCAATATACCCTATGGATTTGATTAGAAGGGACAGTGTTTTGATCTGCAACTTCTTGATAACAGTTAGGTAAAACCAGAATTTCATAAACCGAACGATTGCTTAACTCAGCAAAATTCATATAGACTAACATGTAGGAAGCTGTAACGCTAAAGCCATTACTTGCTATAGTATTCTATTAGTTTTCTCAAACTTTAACTATTTGCAACAGATTTATCCTTCTTCAACATGTCACATGAATTATACTTTTCTTTTACTGTAATAAGCGTTCGATCACTTTGGGAGCTGCGATGTAATTACTGAAGAAAGCAACTATCGGTTTTTCAATAACGGAAAAAATGCCTACCATTTTAGCAGAGCGGACCACATATTAGTTTCGCTTAATATTTATAATAGCTCTTTAGTCCGTTCAATCTTTTGAGTGCTAAACCAGCTTACTTTGTTACTACTTGGTGGATCCAAGGGAAAGAGCTACCGTCTTACATTCTCATTCTAGTAACTCCAACATAAAATAGTAACAAGTAGAACCCAACATTTTCTATAAAATTTTAACCACCATTTTTAAGGTGTCACTTGATCAGAACAGTTTTTGAGTAACATCCAAAACCCTACTGTGTATTAATTTTTCTACGTTGTTCTATCGATTAGGTTATTTACCGACGAATCGAAGGATCGTTGACACTTAAACGAACATGGGAAGATTATCGGAACGGCTTCGGATTTTTGTCCAGAGAATTTTATATTGGTAACGACAAGCTATCTTACTTAACCAACCAAGCAGTGTACGAACTCCGTGTTGACATGATGCTATCTAACGGATCTCATTTTTACATCAGATACAACAAGTTCCGCATCACAGATGAGTGGAGTCAGTATGCACTAGTCAGTGTTGAAGAGTTTAGCGGTAATTCTAGTAAGTATGTTATTTATTAATGCAAATTATGTAAAACACTTGTTCTACCATGGTAACCAATGTTTGGATAAGTATAAATTCTTTTCACCAAGAAGCGACCAAATTATGAATAATGACATTCAGAGCTAGTTTTATGTGGCGTGCGTTTAATCGGTTTTCGTGTATGTGTGTGTCATTTTATGAAAAATATCAATTAATTGTAACATACAGGTACACGCCTACTTATTGAGCAGATATTATGTAATCAAAACATAACTCATGACAACTTCCTGTTGTTTCTGTGCAAGGTTGTGTTGCTACAAGTTGCCCAATTGAAATGGTCCACGAAAGTTGTGCATGCCACACTCTTTGCAGAGATCCTGTCGGAAGGACTGATTGCTATGAAATCTGTGAAGAAACTTGCGTACCTAAAGGTTGCTTTGTAAATGAAGCAAACGCTTTCATTCTGGTAATATACTAGGTTCATTTTTCATCTTTGCACATAAAATTGACTCCATGACTGCATAAAAGCAAACGTTATTAATGCAATAAAATAGGAAATATTCTTCACTCTTTGTTATCGGCTACTGAGAAATCCAGTAAGGTAGTTAAACAAGGTGAGTTATTGATGAACTTTATGTACAAACAAACAGGTATTTTGTAGGCATTCAAATCCGTTGACAGTCTTACAACGAATGGACACTCAACGCCAAATTCGTTATAAAAGGAAAAAACCAAGCTGCATATTTAGATTTATAAAATTTTATGTAAAACGTGCTTCACTCTAACAAACCTTCTTTGAATTTCAACTGATTTTAATTCTAGGAAGGAGAATCTTACTCGGATCCTGCTTGTACGAAGAGATGTTCCTGTTCTGTTGGACAGCTTACATGTGATACCAATTACCGATGTGATGTAAATGCTGTTTGTGAAAACAGGACGGACGGTCACCAATGTTACTGTAACGAGGGTTATTCGGGTAACGGGGTTATTTGTCGGTCGATCTGTCAGGAGAATGAGATATATGGAACCTGTACTTGTCAGAAATCTTGTGCTAACCCTGCTGTTTGTGTATCATGCAGTTCAGGTAGAGGATGCCATTGTCCCAACGGATTTTATCTACAAGGAGGGGGTTGTGTTCGCCAGGAACATTGTAGCTGCTTCATTGATGGGCTCATTTTACCGGTAAGCTGGATGCACTATTTTATAAAACTCCGTAATTCTTTGGTAGGTGACTTGCAGAAGTTCTTCTGGAAAACTTGCTGCGTACGTTCGTCGTACGTTGCGCCATTACACATAATTTCCTCCTTTCACCCGGACCTTCAAATATATTTTTGCTAAAGTTGTGATCAGTCGATCTGAATCCCGCGCTCTCGAAATCAACTATGTAATGGAGAAGTGTAACAAACCATATCTACATGTTATACTACACGTCGATCGGGTGATCAGAAAAAAAAAATTAAAAAAACGGATGCAGGGTTTAAAAACTAGGTATGACATGTTTTATTTTGGGGTTTTACTCTCACTAAGATTAGAAACTAAGCAGCGGGGTGGAAAATAAGTGAAATTTATCCAAACTGTGTTGAAAATGATGTTCAGTTAATCCAAAGGTGTAGGAGATATAACTTTTATGTTGTAGAACTATCTTTTCCAAAGATGGCCTTGGTAAGCTCGAGATTATCCTTCCACCTTCTTTACCATAATTTCATAATCCCATAAAAATTGGGGCTTCAGCCCTTAACCATCTGACCTATATGCCAATAAGCCAATCGCATGTAAACCTTAAGTTATGTTTTGTTAGAAAGGAAGTGAACGTCTCAAAACAATTACTTCCAGGAAGGAAGCTCCTACTCGGATCCTGCCTGCACTAGGAGATGCTCTTGTACTAACGGACAGCTTTCATGTAATAACAACTACCGATGTGATGTCAATGCAGCATGTGAAAGACGATCAGAATATCATAAATGTTACTGTAACTCGGGGTACTCCGGCAATGGAGTCACTTGCCGATCGATATGCTCTACAAATGAAGTATACGGAACATGTTCTTGCCAAAAATCTTGTGATAACCCAACTGGTTGTGTATCCTGCCCCGGAGTTCAAAGGTGTTATTGCCCTAACGGATTTTATCTCCAAGGAGGGAACTGTGTACCGCAGGATCGTTGTGGCTGTTATATTGATGGACACATTTTACCGGTGAGTCGCTTTTACATGTTATTTTGTTAGCATTTTTCTTAATGAAGGATTGACGTAAGTAAAACAAATAAGTTGAGATTTGTCAAAAGTTTGTTCTGCTTATACTCTCTAATCAACGAAACGATTAAATTATATATTTTTTTTTGGGGGGGGGTTAAATTCTAAACTGAGACGGTTTTTCGTTATAAAAATCCCTGATCTCTTCAAGCATGTCATGACGTAGAGTTATATGTAGATTGTGTTTGATGAGATGTACTTTTACAATTATCATACACAAAATGAGCAAAAATATGTCACACTCATCTTTTGAGTATGATTTGATTTCTTACCGGAAACTGTGGTGCAAATTTGAAGTTAAATGCCAGAACAAAGAAATACAGGCAAAGCTAATGTTATTAACTAAAACTATGTCAATCGAACAGATTGTTCTTGACAGGGGAAGAGTACGGGTATTTTACTGAGGAAAAGGCGTTCACTATTCCTTTCTTTTTAAACAAACCTTCTTGATGGTTTTTAATCAAGCCATAGATTCTTGACAAAAATATGTTGGAATATTATTGAATGTAAATTATTCACCTTTTTTAAGATAAAGCAGTTTTTGATTCTTTGGAACCGTTGTAACTTTTCATTTGAATGTTCTCTCCTCATGAACTTTTAACAGCTTTCAATATCTGGTACTGTAGTAGGAAAGGGACCATACGTACCAGTAACGAGATTTGTCACCAATGTTGCAAGATATAGGTTGCGACTGAATAAGAAAAATCTCAGCTTTCTGGCCGCATGAAAATTCCTCAATGTGAAGATATATTTCAAACCTATTCCATTTCTTTAGTATTGTAAGAAGAAGCAATGAAAACATGAAAATATTTAATATTTAATACACTCCTGTTTAAATTACTCTATATCAGAATGGTAATACGTATGTGAATTCTGACTGCTCCAGGAGGTGTACATGTAACAACGATCAACTCAACTGTGACTCTAGCTACCAATGCACCTCAAATGCAGCCTGCAGAGTGCGCAACGGCGTACGAAAATGTTACTGCAATGCAGGATATGAAGGTGACGGTGTTACCTCCTGCATACGCCCATGTCCTACAAATCAAGTTTACGGAACATGTACTTGCCAAAAATCTTGTGCTGACCCAACTGGTTGTGTATCTTGCTCCGGAGGTCAAAGATGTTATTGCCCTAATGGATTTTATCTGCAAGGAGGGAATTGTGTACGGCAGGAACGTTGTGGCTGTTATATTGATGGACACATTTTACCGGTGAGTTTCTTTTAAAATATCAGTTTGCCTGTATTTTCTCTACTTGAAAGAACGACGTAAGATTTTGTAAAACAAATAAGTTAAGGTTTGTCGTAAGTTTGAACTGTTTATACTCCCTACTCAACTAGATTATTATATAGACGTTTTCACAGCTTTCAATATCTGGTACTGTGTTAGATTATACGTACCATTAGTCACAGTAAAGAAATTTTTGACTTAAGATGCAAGCGTTGAGCTGCAACTGAATAATAAGAATCTCAGCTTTCAAGTCGCTTGAAATTGATCAATGTAAAGATATATTTCAAGGGTATTTCATTTGATCAATACTATAAGAATTGAAAAAGAAAATATATTTATAAGAATATAGAGATTGTTCTGATTTTATTTTCTTTACAAATTTCAGAACGGTGATAAGTATGTGAATTCCGACTGCTCGAGGAGGTGTACATGTAACAATAATCGCCTAAGCTGTGACTCTAGCTACCAGTGCACCTCGAATGCAGCCTGCAGAGTGCGCGGCGGCGTACGAAAATGTTATTGCATTCCACCCTTTGAAGGTGACGGTGTCACCTCCTGCGTACGCCCATGTCCTACAAATCAAGTTTACGGAACATGTACTTGCCAAAAATCTTGTGCTGACCCAACTGGTTGTGTATCTTGCTCCGGAGGTCAAAGATGTTATTGCCCTAATGGATTTTATCTGCAAGGAGGGAACTGTGTACAGCAGGAACGTTGTGGCTGTCATATTGATGGACACATTTTACCGGTGAGTTTCTTTTATAATATCAGTTTGCCTGCATTTTCTCTACTTGAAGGAACGACGTAAGATTTTGTAAAACAAATAAGTTAAGGTGTGTTGTAAGTTTGAATTGTTTTTACTCCCTACTCAACTAGTTTATTATACAGACGTTTTCACAGCTTTCAATATCTGTTACTGTGTCAAATAGCGTACCATTAGTCACAGTAAAGAGATTTTTGACTTAAGATGCGAGCGTTGAGCTGCAACTGAATGATAAGAATCTCAGCTTTCCATTCGTTTGAAATTGATCAATGTAAAGATATATTTCAAGGGTATTTCATTTGATCAATACTATAAGAATTGAAAAAGAAAATATATTTATAAGAATATAGAGATTGTTCTGATTTTATTATCTTTCCAAATTTCAGAATGGTAATACGTATGTGAATTCTGACTGCTCCAGGAGGTGTACATGTAACAACGATCAACTCAGCTGTGACGCTAGCTACCAGTGCACCTCAAATGCAGCCTGCAGAGTGCGCGGCGGCGTACGAAAATGTTATTGCATTCCACCCTTTGAAGGTGACGGTGTCACCTCCTGCGTACGCCCATGTCCTACAAATCAAGTTTACGGAACATGTACTTGCCAAAAATCTTGTGCTGACCCAACTGGTTGTGTATCTTGCTCCGGAGGTAAAAGATGTTATTGCCCTAATGGATTTTATCTGCAAGGAAGGAATTGTGTACAGCAGGAACGTTGTGGCTGTTATATTGATGGACACAATTTACCGGTGAGTTTCTTTTATAATATCAGTTTGCCTGTATTTTCTCTACTTGAAGGAACGACGTAAGATTTTGTAAAACAAATAAGTTAAGGTGTGTTGCAAGTTTGAATTGTTTTTACTCCCTACTCAACTAGTTTATTATACAGACGTTTTCACAGCTTTCAATATCTGGTACTGTGTTAAATAACGTACCATTAGTCACAGTAAAGAGATTTTTGACTAAAGATGCGAGCGTTGAGCTGCAACTGAATGATAAGAATCTCAGCTTTCAAGTCGTTTGAAATTGATCAAATGTAAAGATATATTTCAAGCGTATTTCAAGCGTATTTCATTTGATCAATACTATAAGAATTGAAAAAGAAAATATATTTATAAGAATATAGAGATTGTTCTGATTTTATTTTTCTTTACAAATTTCAGAATGGTAATACGTATGTGAATTCTGACTGCTCCAGGAGGTGTACATGTAACAATAATCACCTAAGCTGTGACTCTAGCTACCAGTGCACCTCAAATGCAGCCTGCAGAGTGCGCGGCGGTGTGCGACAATGTTATTGTAATTCTGGATTTGAAGGTGACGGTGCCTCTTCCTGCAGACGGTCTGAATACACAGACTGCAAAGACGTACAGAATGCTGGACACTCAAGTGGGATCTATTCCATTCGCCCTACAGGATGGATTAGAGCACCCTTTAATGTATTTTGTAACATGACGATCGATGGTGGAGGCTGGACTGTAAGTGACACACTCATTTTGAATTAATACGTTTCATTTATTTTGAAGTCTTAAATCTTGATTTTGTTGAGAAATTCATCATAGTAAGCAGACGTACCACCATTCCAAAAGGTATTATTTTGAATATTCTCCACGAAATCGATATGTTGCAAGAAACTGGCATTACTTATCCTATAAATTAAGAGTATATTTACGTACTGTGTTTGGCTAACAGAAGCAATAAAGTTTTTTAAAAACTGGTTTTCAATGAAATTGGAACTTTCAGGAAAAAATTTCTTAGTACTTACCAGAAGTGTCTCTTTCGATTACGCTTAGTGCCGTGTTTAAATAGGATATTCACGAAAAGAATTAACTTTTTCTTTTAAATTTTCCAAAATTTTGTGGTCTGGAAACCAATTCATCTTTGTCATTAACTCCACTATTTACGCGTTTGTAAAAAAGAAAAAAAAATACTCATTTATTATTTGCGTTGCTGCATTAACCCATCTTAACACTCTCCTGCTTTCTCTGTTAAGGTGTTTCAGCGTCGTATGGCCGGGTCTCAAAACTTTTTCCTCTACTGGTCTGACTACAGAGATGGCTTTGGCTTACCCAATCGCGAGCTGTGGCTAGGAAACGATAAGTTACATAGTTTAACAACACAACGGAATTACCAACTCCGGATCGACTTTGTCAACAGGTACGGAGCACCGTACTACGCCAAGTACAGCTCTTTCAGAGTCAGTAATGCAAATGACAAATACAGATTGAGCGTTGAAGGCTACAGTGGGAATGCAGGTTTGTACGAATTATTATCGTAAGTGTTTGCATGGACTCAATTTCATAGCCTGTACGGTTAAAACTGAAAATGGTTTAAGAATCATTATCAGTTTTAACTGCGCAAACGTAAGGTTGATAGACATAGATTAAAACATGATCAGTTTTTCACTGTACATAAATTATGACAGAAAATACAGAAATAGAATTTATCAAGTCAGAAAACGTTATCCAGTTTTCACTGCACATGGTTTAATCTATGATGATATCAACCAAAAGTTTTGTACAGTTTTTATTGATAATGGTTCGTAACCATTATCACTGTACAGGCTATGAGAATTGGTTGTTCAATTCCATTTTGCTCTTTGTCGTTTATATTGAGCAAATTCCTAAGAAGATATTACCTGTTAAATATATATATATATATGTCTAGTTTTCACCTTGGGGGAAAATCGTGTGAAGAAAAACCTACATTAGGGGGAAAATGTACATGCGGGGAAAAAAATCGTGTATATGCTAATGTGTGGAACGCAAAATGTTACCTAGTAACAAAGATAAATGTTTACGGTTTGGAACAGAAACTATGGCAATGTGACCTAGTTTTTAATAAAAATCAAATCGCTCGCTTGCTGGAACATATTTAGCTAAAACAATAATTGAGACACTTTCATTTGGCAAGGCAGTCCTTGGGGGATTTTAAAGAACAAATTTAAAAAGGAGTAACCATTTTTAGTAACGTCAGACACTGTAAAAAGGTAGAAAAGAGAACATATAAAGATGATGTCTATACTTTCGGGTTGAATTTGATCAGGCTACAATCTTGGACAAAACTCGTTGGGACATCCCCGTTCCCCCTTCACAAAGTTGACCATAGTTATCCTGTTCACGGCATACAGTCATTTTCACTGCGCAACTTTGGAAGGGGGAGCGGGGGTTTCATGTAAACTTGGGAACGGAGATTCAAGAATATTATGACAAAGCGTCCCAACAATTTTGTCCAAGATTGTCTGAGAAATTCGAGAAGTTAGAACTACTCGCGGCCTACGGTAGAAAGTGTTTCTTTGCGCTGCGTTGATTCGCAAAAGGGTAGGTGTCTTTTCTTTAAGTATAAGAGAACAGTAACAGAGAATAATCAGCATATTCTGAGTCCATATTGAAGTTCTTGTTAATATAATACTATTGAAGCTAAAAGCATTGGGAAGGTAGCTAAATAAGTTCAAAGCGTCCTCTCGCTTAGGAAGACATTTTCAATAATGACGTATTTTGGGCTCTCACTGTCTGAACAGGTACCAAATAAAAAGAACATTCAGCAGAAGTACGTGTTGTATCCTGCCTATTACTTTATATTAAAGTAATTTACCAGAAATAAGTTAAAAAGTACTTGAATGTATAATTTATTCATTTCACCTTTATAACGCAGTAACTTTCATTTGAGTAGCTGAAACTATACAGAAAATATGCCATACATGCTAATTTGACGAGACCGGGGGTGAAGGCTAAGTTAACCAAACGGTCTACCATTTGTTTTGAAAGCGAATTTGAAAGCAAAACGTAAAGAATTTGAGTCGGCTAAAAGAAGGCATAATAGATAGATACGTCATCAGCTTTATGTAACATGAAAAATGTTGTCATAGGCATCAAATTCGCTTCAAAATATGTCTAAAACCAGCCCCAATAAACGATCTACCATCGTTCTAATAAAAAGCTTGGCTCGCAGTTTTGCTTTTAACATTTCATGGTAGATCGTGGCGCTCTTTCAGTTAAAATCTTGCCTTCTTACCACTAGTTTGCAATAGGAGTGAGACCCTTCGATCTATCCATGAAAGAAATTGTGTTGTATTCCGTCTTACAACTTAAGAAGAGTTGTCATCCTCCTTTTAATTTGCGAAAAAATGCAACGCATATGGCTGCCATAGACGTCGTTACGGAACGTAAACATTTCTGCCTGGCATTCCCTGCGAATACCTGAAACAGTCTATCCATTACGATCTCGCCAACCAACAATAAAGTATAAACAAATAAACAAAACAACACATTAAAACAATCTCAAATTATACTTTCATTTGGCTAAAATCCTCAGGCCTATAAGCCTCCGAAAAAGTGTACTGCATACAGCTGCTCAAAAAATTAACCATTTTTCTATTGAAATGGTTCTCGTAAATCGCTCACTCAAAACTCAGACAATCTTGGACAAAACTCGTTGGGACACCCCCGTTCCCCCTTTACAAAGTTGACCATAGTTATCCTGTTCACGGCATACAGTCATTTTCTCTGCGCAACTTTGGAAGGGGGAGCGGGAGTTTCATGTAAACTTGGGAACGGAGATTCAAGAATATTATGACAAAGCGTCCCAACAATTTTGTCCAAGATTGTAGCGCGTTCTTGGAAAATCGCGTTCCTTTTGTAAATAATGGTAGAATCAGTATCGACAGCCTGAGTCATCAAAGTGCAGTCTAACTAGTGCTAACATTTTTAAGTTGTACAAATTCTTTAGCTTTATTTTACATGAATTACGGTACCAAACCATATACATGCATGAATAACAAGAGTGGAATTAAGTTCATCTTTACTTTTGCCGTAGTAGATCCGTTCATACTTTCCAGTACCCAATAACAGTCTAATGTCTCAAAGTTAGTCACACATGAGAGGGTGGCATACAAATGGAAATGGAGGTAACAGGAGTCCCGTTGGAAAAGATATGTTATACAGTGCGTCAAAGGAGGCGAATGGAAAGAGAAAAAGATCAAATTTCGATTTCATTCAAATTTCTGATGAAGCAGCATAATCAAAATTAAAAGATGGGAAAATAACAGTTAACCTTAGTTTGTAAAGATTCATTTCGGCATTGTTAATCATGTTTTCAAACAGACCTTGCTTAACTTTTTCACGGTCACATTCCCCATTTAGGCTAAGTGTTAATTCCTTTTTGTTCGATTTTTTTTCGATAATTTTTAACCTCATCACCTTTTTACCTAATTTATTTGTTTTCGAAAATACACCCCAGCGGGTCGGGATTAAGAGGAAACATATATGAGAATAGCAAAGGAAAATTTCAAAACTTTTATTAGTAAGACGAGGATCTTGCACATAATCTTTGGTATCCAATTCCCTCCTTATTCAACACAAAAATATTCAATAGCAAAATAAGAAGATGTGTGTACACCATTATTATATAACTGAATAATTTTCATTCGGAGGCTCGACCTTTCCACTTGCCCCGCTTGATAAATTTCTTGTTTACGGTGCAAAAGGTATATTCATTATAGAAATTTGAACTTTAAGAATGATTTACTCTTTTGAAAAGTTAGGAAAAGGAAAAGCAAAAGTCTTGCCAATCTAAGTCTTTACATGTTCAAATAGTAATTTGACTGTTGTTGAATTTCGTTTGTTATGCAGGCAATTATCTGAGTTTTGTCAATGGCCAAGCCTTCACGACTCGAGACGTTGACAACGATGCTTGGAGTGGTGGGAACTGCGCCACTTATAGGTATTCTCCTTGTGGTACATACTGTAGCCATAACTCTGGATGGTGGTTCAATAGTTGTGGTTATTCCCTCAACGCTCCATACGGAACCAATTGTCTTCATTGGTATTTTCTTCCCGGAACTTATTGCAAAGTCAAATATACAGAAATGAAAATACGGCCTGTTTGATTCAGGTTTCAAAATGTCTTTTAGGAATATTCCACTTTTGAATTTGACGTTTCCGGTGACAACAGAAATGATAAATTTAACGAACTTTTAAGGTGGTAGGATCCTGCTCCTAAAGGAAGGTTATGCAAATCATAGTTTTTCACAATAATATTTTCGTCCGTCAAAGGAGATTGCAAGAAGGACGAAACCTTGTTTGAGTAAACAACAATGATAAGCCAATAAAGATTTACTTATATAATAAAAGTGAAAGGAAAACATGAAGAACAGATACTTGATTTGTACATTACTTATAACTTGGCTTGGTTGTAACACATATTATATACACTCGCCTTTCGAGTTTATCATTATAAACAGGAACGATTCTAGCCTTCATATTTACAGGAAAACAACGCCTTTGGAATTCTTGTTGTACCTTCTCTGAAATCACTTTTATTAAAACATAGACTTTAAAGATTTTTATTTAATACACGGCTGCATTGAAATTTTTTTCAGATTGACGTACTTTTTTACTCCTTGCAAGTTTCGAATTGTTGTCATCAGTAAGACTCGTGTATTTGTGTGTTTAAAGTACTTATGTAAACTTTGAGTAGGATTCTACACTTGTTCCTCATTTAAGCCGATCGGTAAAAAGCTGTGTACCCAAAAATACCCTTTGGTTGGTCACATGTTAAATCTAACCTGTTGACTTTCCACTTGAAAAACTTAAGTAGTTGTGTGCATAGCATAACACACCATATCTCTAGGTATAAAGCATGGATGTTTTTCATACTTGGCATGTGGGTGCGTTATAGTGAAAAGATTAGCCCTATTGATTTTGGTAAAGTTCAAGGTTATCTGACTTTACTGAAGGCGAACATACGAAATCCTTAAAAACTGCTTGTAAACACGATATCTCAAGATACCAATGCCGGACAACCTTCACACTTGGTATATAACTTTATCATATTAAATGAAAGGACCCTATTGTTTTCAGTGAAGGTCAGAGATCATTTTTAGGTCATCAGAGGTAAAAATCCAAAAACCCTGAAAAGAACAATATTTCAAGAGAGAGATGATGTATCCTTTTCATATTTGGTATAAAGATGTGTTGCTTTAAGACAGAGGGAACCCTGTGGATTTGTTGGAGGTCAAAGGTCGTAATTAGGTCATCAAAGGTGAAACAATAAAACCTCGTAAACTAAATAGAGTGTGAGCGGTACCTCCAAATTGCGTCCTGCGTTTCGTGACTAACGAACAGTTAGGCCTGAATTTTTTACCATTCCAAAGATAAAGTTATAGAGAACAACATTATTTTTCACAAGCATAACTGTTACAGTAATAATATGAACACAAGAAAAGGATGCTGTTACAATAAAATAATTAGAAATACCTTATTTCGAACGAGTTTATTGATGGAGTAGTGGATAAGAGCTCGGTGTTTCGGTCCGGGGTACGAATGCTCCCTAAGACACTTCCTTATTTTCATTTTTGTTACTCAATTCTTCGTGGGGTTGAAAGGTCATATGAGGTCAGCAGAGGTCAAGTTGTGAAAACATCATAAACCTGATATAGTCAAGAAGTATAAATTTGCGGGATGAACTCAGTACAACATATCACCCCCTATCAGCAAGGAATCACTAAGCCTTTGGGCTTTCTGGTTCTCCAAGCACCTGCGCAGTTTAGATGGTTCTTTAATCCGTTCGTTGCACCATGGAAACCTGGGCCTCATTGTACGTAATTCAAGTAAAACAGGTGCATGCCCATCTAGTAAAGCAGGGAGTCTTGACTTAAATTCATTAAGAAGATCAGATAGAGGCAAATGCTGAGGTACGGTGCTAAGCTGAGATGTCCTGTCTGCTCTGAATTAATTGTTATCCAAACTTTTAAAATGTCGGACTATTTCTGCTTTCTTTTTCGGACGTGGTTTATTTCTGTCTACGTGGCAATGCACCTTCAAATGGTCAGAAAGATGATTTTTCTGAGTTTCGCAGTACTAAATAACTCTGTCACAGGGCCGAGCCAAGACAAGATCCAAAATATGGCCAAACTCGTTTGTGGGACCACAAGTAAGTTGTTGAAATCCTGCGGTCTCGTACGATTTTATGAATCTTCTAGAATCGGGCCCTTCTGTATCCTCTAGATGAATATTAAAATCACCCAGCAATATCACTTTACTAGGAGAAAGTGAAATTTTGTTCACAAAGTCATCAAATTCCGTTAGAAAATCGGATGTTAGTAGCTCATTTATGGGAGAGGGAGGGGGCGGTAGACGATGATGTATTGGATTCCATTTGTGTGCCAATTAAAATTGCATGTTCAAATGTATAGATGTTGGATTCAACACCAACAATGCTCAAGTGGAAAGAAAATTTTTGAATGACACCTATTCCGCCATAGTCATCGGTGCCTCATGGGAAAATTTACCAAAGAATAGGTTGGAGGTGGGCATTTTCCAATAATGATGACTGTATCATTTTCATTGATCCAAGTTTCTGTTACAAAAAATATATCAATATCATTTTGGATTACAGAGTCGGAGACTGTAGTTGTTTTATTCTTTAAAAAAACGAGCATTCCAGATGCAAAATGAAGAAATGACTTTGTATGGTTCACATCGGGAGAAAAGGGGGAGGTTGTCTGAGGTCCGGAGTTACCATAGTGCTGAAGCACATGACAAGATTGTTATTGTCATACATGCAAAAATGAGAAACCATATCAACGAAATGCTATGTATTATCACTGGATAAAAATCTACCTTTAATAATGTGCTACAAAATCCACATCTGTGCCAACAATGCAAGAGTTACAACCCATTTAACTTTTGCTGTTTCAACACTTGATACAGTTTTTATAGATGTAGCAAGAATGTAAGTATACAGAAATTAACAAATTTTAGCAAGAGACCTTAACATGAGAAAAACGATACTTAAGTGAAAATTTCTTTTACTGAAATGCTGCATGTCTTTTGCGAATGATAACTCAATGCATGTAGAACAGGATAACTTCTTACCCGGAGCTTCGTGTACAAGAAGGAAAATTACAGATCCTGCCGACTGAAAAAAGCCGATCTGATAACTAAAGGGCCTTACAACTATCATCGAGCACACAGGTGTTAAGTAACGCCAGACTGCTAAGTTTGAGATATAAGTTGCTATTTCAACAACAGAAAGAGTAATGTAAACCCCCAGAGGTATCGCGATGACGGTCATTTTTAAAGATGACTACAAATGACCTCATCTACAATACGCGACAAAAGTACATGGGATAAAATCTCCCTGCCCGTATCAATGTTGAAGTCTTAGAAAATGTTGGGCTGCCGCAATATTGGACAGGAGAAAGGGGATGCAGACAGGGAGATGGTGATCTCACTGTTGCATGTTTTTTCCCATCACTTTGTCGAGGATTGTCTGAGTCCTGTACAAAGGCATAAAGAGTACTGCACGCTTAAATGCAATGAATGACAATTCGTGAAAAAATTACCTATCTTGAACAGAGTGTGTTTATGAAAAACAGCAGATTAAATAGCTTGTAAAAAAGGAATTGTCCCTAACAACATGCCCAGATGGGCCCAGACAGAATATTTGTCCCCATAATAGGCTTTGTTTGGACATGGGCTTTATGAAAATTTGGCCAAGGGCCTTTGGTAAATTTTCAGTTGGTAAGTTCTCCCATATAGGACCCACATGGACACCGTGGCCTTATCTTCGTGGAAACCACGTGGACAAGTCCTCCAATATGGTAGCCACAATTTCCACCATGGACCCAGATGGTTGCCCATACGGGCCTCATATGGAAATGGTGTCAGGGGTTGAATGCCAAAACAATAAACTCCGTTTCGAAAAACATCAAGGGTAAGATATGTAACTTTTTTAATACTACACAGACTTGTGTACTCTGCCGTCGTACAATGATTGAGCAGTAAACAATGTAACTCAGGTATGCATGGTGTGCATATGACATTTCATTCGACATCACAACTATCGAAAGGCCCGAAGCTGGTCAAGGTACTGAACGGGGCGAAATATTTTTCGGGCAACACAAATACGTAAATGGTTGGTACGGAAGTTGGGGAGCTAGATAGCGTCCAAAAGGAGGAATATTTGGGGGATATACCCAAATGGTTAGGGGTTAAAATTGCACCGGGGAGTTGCTATTTGTCAAATAACAACTCCCTGATTGCACTAAACATTCGGGAGACCAAACAGCGAGAGAGCCCTGCATGAGGTCCTAATTTTGCTAATTTTATTCTTAGTAGAACTCATTGGGACGACTTCACTAGTTCTCATTGCTTCAAAATAGCGCAAAGGTTTACCATTGACCTCAACCAGGTTAACCGTTGACCCCCACGCTGTTTCAACGTACGTTGATAGTAAACCGTCCAAATCTGCAGAAAATTTTCTATATATAAAGCCCTTTATTTTAGAAAAATGGTTAACAGTCTCAGTTCAGTGTAATCCTTAAGTACATTGTTATGTGTTCTAGAAGAAATGATGCCACAGTCTTTTAACCCTAACCAGATTTTAGTTTCAATCATCATTCAATGTTTATTTTGGCAAAAAATAGAAAACGTTGTGGTAAATGGTTCGGTATATCATGAAATGTGTTACGATCTCCCTCCCCCACCATTTAAAAATAGGATGCAAAATCTCTTTATCATCTTTCTACTACAACTTTTTTTTTCAATATGATATAAATATAAGCACTGACCAGCCAGAAAATTACCCCTCCCTTACCTCATGTAAATCTGCTGAATCTGGTCCACTCCTCGCATCAATTTGAATTCTCAGAAAGGAAAACGTTTAATTGCTGCAACATTATATAGGTTAATAGGGATGCACACACTGCAGGGGATCTGCGTGATCTCACTTTTGTTTGTTTTGCTTGTTTGTGTTATCATTTTGTTGATTGTAGATAATCTCTCTGGACATAAGATGACTAAATTGTTCACAATAACGCTTACCTAGACTTTCAACCAGTTTGTGGCCAATGAACAGCCACAATGCGTTGGGATGCGACTGGATGTCCAGTAATAACAATGTTTCCCTTTTGTCTTACTCAAACTACTGTTTCTTATCTAAATGTGGCCAGTTGAAAACGGTTGTCTAGTTTCATATGTGATAGTAATAGGGCCGCCATTATCTAAGATGACCTTCAATGGCAACCTGTATTTCAAGCATGAACTACTTAATGGATTGTCCATGCACAATGCTGTTGACGTCAATTGTAAGGTTATCCACCCACCCAATTTATCTGTAACAATTGAAAATCAAATGGTTAAATTTACAAACCGTGATGCTTGTTGTTACCCAGATTTGCTCCATTGGCTGTCGGGAAAGCAAGCCAGTGAGCCACAACTGGAAAAAAGACCGTGGCCAGCCCGAATTAAACCAATTGGTTAGAAACTGAGCCGTAAAACTTCATCTAACTCTAACTCCATTGGCTGTCTTCGGTTGCCTCTGTGGTAATACAAACAAAGGTGTACAACGTATACTTCTATTCAAAGATTATCTTGAACACTGTCACAGTCGAAACAAGTTATTTGAAAGAGCGCCACCACTGGGAGATACGACAAGGAACATTTGGCAGGAGTAAACACCTGTACACACCCGGGAGAAGCGAAAGCAAACTCCAGAAGTCGGTTATCAAGCTTGTCGGGAGAAGAGGGGAAATAAACAGAAAGAAACCAAAAAGGGCCCTCTCGTCGCGTAAATGATAACAATTAAGAATAAGATTGAGTAATTAATTTCACCGGTGCATTAGGCTTCTAGGATTTAAGATCACTGTGTATATATTTTGTAACCTGAAAATTATGTGGTCATCAATCAGAGAGAGAGGAGGGTACAATAATCAAGAATCCTAGGACTTTTTACCGATCCAAGCATGGGCGTCAATCCTGGGGGAAGGGGGACACGTCCACCTACATTTCGATGGGTGGGGGACACAATATCAAATGCCCCCACCTTAATTTTTGTAAAGAGTATTGCCGTGGTCCTATTTGATTAGGGCCTACTTGTCTCAGCATCCTGCATTCATATATTAACGAATATGAGAAGCTCAGTCCCATGAAAAGTGCCCGACGGCACCCATTTTGTCTTCAAGAGGACAATTTCTCTAATAAGAACCCAAAATTTTCGGCGCGCTATGCGCTCCAAAGAGTCACTCCAGTTTCTTCATTAATTCTATTCCACATGGCTAGATAGCGTTAATCCTGTCAACCTTACCAAGTAACAGGTAGGCACAGTACACAGGTTATGTAGAGGTCGTCAGTCTCATTCTATATCACAAAGCCTAATTGCTGTTATCTTGTGTGTGTCATGCGGTAGTTCAGCTGGTAAGCGACTCACGGAGCAAAGTTAAAAGAGCTATTTTATCGGGTCCAGATGGTTTGACATAATATATGTTATCCCCGATACGGTCTACAACCCCTACATTTTTTATGTTTTTCTTTTGTGTTTAATGATTACAAATGTTTTTTGTGTAAGCCTACCAAAAATATGGCGCGCTTTGCAATTTCAAGATTCAGACTCGAAGGAATACTATCAGTGCGCAACTCTGCTTTCGAAGCATTAAGTGATATTGTGCAAAATACACCCTGCAATGACATGGGATATTTAGACTCCTTCATATCCCTTTCTCACCATCCCCTCGACATAGGAACTGCCGGAACTTGGAGTCTCAGGCATGACCCGGCCTCATTGTAGGGAAAATTCTGTCGCCACTCATGGTCTGTTTACTTACTTTGGCTTTCAAAAGGGTCATTTCTGCGATAAAACCCAGAATTTTCGGTACGCTTTGCCCACTCTTCCTCGGTTTCGTTACTTAAAGCTAATAAAGTACAAATCCTTACCATCTTTTCAAATAAGTAAAATACATAGGGATAGGGATAGGGACCACTTGCCCGGACATTGCCCGGACAATTGACCTATATAAGTTTTAAATAAGTATAGATTCTTTCACTGTAGGCGATCCCAAAAATTTTCGCGTGCTTCGAGAGCTTTTCCACAGTTACTATTGGGAGAGAAACATTAACTCAGGGCGGAGCTATTTTCCTCTGGCATATGCAAATTTTATTCAATATATGCCCCACAATTGCATGGTATAGTACACAGGTTTTCTTTCAATCCCCTCATCAACCCCTCGACGGCATCTTGGCTGTCAAGGCTTCTGGTCGCTTCTCTTCGTCGGGAAAATCTGGTGCCACCCTTGGGGGATTGGAAAGTTTTCCTTCATACTCCATGACTTGTATATGTGTTATGAAGCAATGGACTTGAAAACAGAAGCTTATTGTTTTTGGAGGGGGACAACTATTTTTGATTGGCGGCCATTTTCACTCGGAGGGCGAGTCGCCCCTCTAAAGCTTCCTGTGGGGAACACTGGGATCTAGTATAAAAAGAAGCAAAATATAGCACCATTTTGCATTTTGCCTCTAAGCCCTTTGAAACAGCAAAACAAAATTCAAAACGGGGAGGGGACATTCTCTCCCCTTAAAACCTCCCCCACGACGGCCGTCAAGAATGGGGACGATGACTCGACTTTGCCTCCCAACACTAATAACAAATGGAAATATTTCCAGATCCATTGGTCGTGGAGTGTTCATATAGATGGAAATAAGTACTGTAATAATAACTTTTTTACAAGCAATAAATCAATGACTATTTAATAGCAGTCAGGGACATTAACCTTACACTTCAACACTGGTTTCCTATGACCTCTACATCCGTTTTTAATTTATATGAAAGTCTATATTATCGTTAACCAATGGTTATTCCGAAGCTCCAGTTCTCTTAAGCAGCAACTTTTAAACTTTTGGTTGTGGCACTGACAGTACGTTTCTATAGTAGTGGCAATTGTGCAACTCATAGTTACTCTCATTGCTGGGTCACTTGTGGATATAATGCTGGATGGTGGTTCAATAACTGCGGTGTTTCTCCTAATGGACCATATGGAAGAAACTGTATTTATTGGTATTATATTACGGGCAGGTATTGTAACGTCAAATACACGGAAACGAGAGTACGGCCTGTTTGATTTAGGAGATGAACTGTTTCAGTTTTTCTTTTCTTGTCTTGTCTTCTCTTCTCTTTTCTTTTCTTCCTAACCTATTTTCTGAGTCACTCTTATCACAAGTACTATTAACTTCTTCTAATCCTCTCTCAATACTGCGAGAAAGGGGACTCATCAGACATGTACAAAAGGATTTAGAAATGTACACCAGAGGTTACTTATCAAAAAATATCATTTACAAATCTGCCAGAGAAAAAGAATCAACTGTATAAATCAGAATATGAAAAGTAAAGATCCTGTTACAAGAAACCGCAAGAAGAAAGAAAGGATTGTCAGGACATCCAGCAAAACGTAAACATGTTAAACAGAAATAAGGACACTACTTACATGTTGTCTTTGCCTCTCCTCATGTCTATAAAAGAAGTTGAAGTTTTACTGGGATACTTTGAAATTTTAATGTAACGTAAGTGAATTTCATCCTACACATCTTTATATCATTAACATATATCGGTTTGATCAGAACCTTGGAGAAAAACACGTTACAAAAGTCGTCCAGTGGGAGGAAGAGAACCCATAATTCGTCATTTCAGTCGACCTATGGGTATTTGTCCAATCGGTGCTAATTTGTAAAGAAAAATGTTCTGTCTATCAATTCGAACTGGTTACTTGACATTTGTAAAGATTCTGAGCTGTTTATGTATATAACTGTTGGAATATGTATTTAACGCGTCCCTTGATTACTTCCGATAAACATCAACACAATATACATGGCTTGTTTGTTTTCATTTTACATATTCCAAAGGTTCTGAAAAGATTCATGCGGTATTGAACCCGTTAAAAATGTTAGATTTCCGACCCCACAAAATTGGACTTTCGTGGGGTAGGATTATATGTCACTCTAACACCTGAGGCTATCGGCATCACCGAGCCAATTAATTATCTGTTTCCAACAAGCTGTATCACATGTCATGATCTGGACAATGACAACGTCCAGCCTTGGCGCAATTGGTGTAATAGAGAAGGGGAAAGAGGATTGTTGTAGTTTTAACGAGACCAATACCTTATGTATAGGAGCGACTTTGGATTTTTATGCCATGTAACGAATTAAGCAGTATACGTTCTCCGCATTGACATTACACTGTCCAGTGGATCACATTTCTACTCCACGTACAACTCGTTTCGAATCAGTGACGGGTGGAGACAGTGTGTAATAGTCATGATGAATTATTTGCCAATGATATCTCTTTTACTGGTGCTTTTTGCCTCCCTTGATAGTCTTGTTAATGATTATCTAGTGTCGTGATCTGATCAACGCTAGTCCTCTCACTTGCGTTGGGCCCACTTTAAATGGTCTTCAGCTTGTTTTAATGGTCTCACAGAGGTATCGCAGAACACTTACATTCCGATGTAATTAAAGAGTTGAAGTCTAAGTAATAGGTCTCATGACCCAGAGACCGAGACCCAGTCTACTTTTATACCAATGTGGTTTACAATGCAAGGGCTGAAATGTTGTAAATGATTGCTAAGTGTTACTTGTTCGTCGCTTTAATGCCAGCCATTTTGAATTTAGCAGCGATCACCAACAATCAACAGATAATACGTACCTGGATTCATGGAAAAGAACTATGCAATGCAATGCATGGTAACCACAATTATATTTGTGAGGTGCAAAGACTCGGAGGAAAGAGCATGTTCAGAGGTGCCGGTAACATATTTGTTCCTGAACTTTTCACATGCTCTGTAACATTACAATGGGCTACAACTGAAGAAGTTCTGTGTTTGCTTCTAAATGGGACACCAACTTGTCTAATTTTATGTAGCATTTTCAAAATCCATCAGTGCCCGGAAAGGAACCCCTCCCTCCGTTTGTACAAGACAAGAAAGGAAAAAATGAACAATCTAGCTACCAAAAAAGGAAGAGTTTCGTTCCGCTTGTGTTTTTACAGAAACTGATACAATTTTGTACTTTAATGTTTTGATGCCACATATATTTATGATGTGACAAATCAATGTAAAACATGTTAAAGATAAGTAATAAATAAAGGGAAATGTGTCTTAAGTCGTACTCAAATCCCAGTGACTCAAGTGAACAAGACTGATGTTGAGGTTATGACAAGTACGTAATACGTTATGCGTTATAAGCCGACTACGTAATACATTATGCGTTATAAGCTGACTAGAAGTGTTAAATAAAACCTTAAGATTGCAATTTGACAGAAAAGCTTGTTGTCTAATTATTTGCGAATACCATGGGATATCTGTTTTGTGCGTTCTTAAGTTATGCTTTAGGTGTAACAATGAATTAAATTTTGCTGCTCCTATCTGTGTAAGCATGGGCGGCTCTAGGAAATTTTGTTTAGGGGGCAAACTCACGTCCGTATTCAGGGAGGTTCGCAAGACCCCCCCCCCTCCCGACAATATTAATGGCCAGCTCCTGAAAGTACAATAGGAGTATGGTTATTATTATGTATTACAGCGATGTCCCATGTACTTTTCAAGAGCTCTTCAAAAACCATTTCAGGCAGTCAGTCATAAGCTTACTACTTTAAAAATAAATAGAACTATATCAGCCGATCGCTACTCCAAAGGGGCAGAGTAAGAGGCAGGTGAAATGGGCAAAGCGGCTTGATCCATTTGTATAAAATGAGCCCAACCTTTAAATATTTTGTTCTTTCTTTCATTGTGTCACAATATGTTTCAGCTTTGCCAAGAAGCCATAAAATGTTGGTTTTCTGGTTTGCTCACTTTAACGAAAATTTCGAGCATGAAGACACTTGAAAACGATGAAATGACAGCACTATTTGGATCTCAGTACCATTCCAAAACGAAATTTTTTAAAAGGGGAGTGGAATTCCACTAAATCAGAACGACGTCTCATCCTATGTACAAATAGCTAGGCCACTAGTCAAAAGTCTCACTACACTGAGCTTAGATTGACTGTTTGGTGCGTTTATTTTAAATTAACTGAAACGGTATACTTTAGCACATAGGTGGACAACCGTTTGCTTATAACATGCCATTTGACAGGCATAAGACCGCTCGTGGGCCAACGGCGCTGTCAATTTGGACAAGGGAAGGGAAACCTCTCCTTCTATGGGAAACACCATACGTTTAGGCTACATGCCCGTTACAAGTTTTTGTTGACAGATACCTTTGCTAATCTGGCCAGGTGACACACGGGCAAAACTGCTTTTAGTCGTGGATGATAATCGACACGGCTAATGGGTTGTGTATCTAATGACCCCGAAAGCTCTAAAGTGTCTGCAAAATTATGGGCATTTAACTGCATTTAACTCCAGCATTACTGTTACCCTCTGTAAATGACATGATGCCTAAGCTAATCAGATTACAAATATCACAGAGTGATCATTTGTTTTGATTACCTTAGCGCGCATTAATGGCAGGTCCATTTGTGATGTCTAAAGTATATAGTAGCAGACAAGCAACTAAGAAAACGTTCCCAAAGCGCGCCGAAAAATGTCTTTTTGAAAGCACTTCACTAATGTTTAACCTTCACATTGCATTCTAAAGTTATTCACTTCTTTAATGTTCAACCCACTCAAGGAAAGGGGAGGGCCTAACCCATCTCGAATAACATGTTTTATTCATTAAGTATTTTTTTTTTTGGAAATTTGAAGACCATGCTTTGCAAACTTTGGGATAAGGGATTGTCCCCCGTGCCCCTTTGGCGAGCCGCTAATGTAAGGTGAGACGATGTTATTAATGTTATCTTGTTTTACTCTATCGTAGCATAAGGCAAAAACAAAGATTGTTGTAGTCATAGTACAACTAGCCATTTAAGATCATTATTCAGGTGGTCATTTGTATAAAATACGTACAGTTCTGCTTAAGGGAATGACTGCGTATTTGCTATGTGAGTCTTGAAGAACAGTGTCACCAATTAAGTCTTGTTGCTAAAGTGCTTTTTGTACGAAAATGAAAAGTTCTGATAGTTTTGTAACTAGGCCCCTGTTACATATGCATTACCAAAATGTACATCGTTTTTTTCTTACAAAACATGCTTCATCATTTGGAATCAACTTTAATGAGCCTATTTGGCATTGTAACTTTGAAACGATTGACATATTCTACAAGCTTGTTCTTGATCCTTTCAAGGAAGTGTTCACCGCCAGACACTCATACATTAAGGAACACTCACGTAAAATGCTAAGGATGATCAGAATTCTGTTGTACTTTGTGCAAAGTTTAATTATTCCAGCACAGCATGGAAGAAATCTAGCAGAAGTTTTATCAAGAAAGCCATAGGAGAATTTTGTAACACTCACTAAATGATTGACAGGGTATTAGCAACAGATCTACGTCAACAATTGACTTATTGAATGCAGGAAGCAATACCTTTACAAAACAAGCAGTCTTGAGTCTTTTAAAACATTAACATCGTAACTGATATCATGTTTTCCCTCATACTCACTTAAAAAGGAATTGAAGGTCTCATGTCTGAGTCAGATGAGCTTTCCAACATTTTACTGCAATTTTGTTCAATTAAACATTTACTCCCTGTATCAAATATATACAATTAAAATATAGCTTAACTCGATCTTTTGAGAGAAGGCACAACCTTGTGATATGGTTGGCACGGTGAAACAGTTATCAATTGCTGGTCTTATTTTTCCACTCTTG
Source organism: Holothuria leucospilota (assembly GCA_029531755.1). Classification (NCBI taxonomy): domain Eukaryota; kingdom Metazoa; phylum Echinodermata; class Holothuroidea; order Aspidochirotida; family Holothuriidae; genus Holothuria; species Holothuria leucospilota. The sequence goes on from CM055971.1 coordinate 47,993,870, forward strand.
AGTTTTAAACAAGACTTAGACCTAATTAGGAAACTAATAAAATAACCTGAGTACTTTTCGGATTGAACGACGCAAAGCCTTATCCTTTCAAAACGATCCAATCGGGCAGTATAAGCAAATAAAAGCTCCTTGACGTAATGTTCTGTGGGTGTAGACTTACTGCCAGTTCATGGAAGTGTTACCAATCACAACCCCATGATTTCTGTTACATTAGGGTAAAGAGGAGTTTCCAAAGTAACAATTACCTCCTATAACTACCAAATTTGTATAAACGAAATCGCAATTAAGAATTTCATAAAAACCGCTTTGGTTCAACTAACATCGTTTGCTAAATTTTGAGTAAGTCTAACGTTAGTCTGTGCTCTTTCATCATATTTATCTGCTTGCGTCTACAAAGCTTATAGACAGTAAATTATACATCAGGAGGAAAGCTTAAATATTTTACGAAATGTTGGTGACATGTTTACACCTTTTATTACATTTATAACATGCTTTATTGCACAGGAAGCCTTAAACCTCAACTACCAAAGACCCAACAATTAAGGCTCTTCCATCGAAGGAAGTCTTGAGTAATAAATCGTAGATATTCTGGTACCAGTCCTTCGACGAAAACATGTCACACGGCTCAAACTCTAACCGACGTTTCGTCACATGAGGTATTGGTCTCCTTAAAACTACTAAAAACCTCTTTTCCCTTCTCTATAACACCAATTGCCTCGGAGACATTGTTCACTTCCTCTCTAATTCAGCGTGTAACTCTTGGAAGGAAGAGTGGAACAGGGTCCAGGCTTGGCGATGGAGACAGACTCGGGCGTTAGAAAGTGACATATAAACCTACCCCACGAAAATACAATTTTGTGGGGTCGGAAAGGGTTCACTACCCCATGCATAAGCCCAGACCACGTACCATGCACAAAAACGCTCATATACATTCAATGCCCTTCATTTTGCATAACGAGTTAGTACTACTTTTTTTCTATTGCTGCAACATCACCATTAAAAATGGAACACATATCCATCAATCCCTCCATGAACTCTCCACCCCCCCCCCAACAAAAGACAATGCTCTTTTATCCTTCTTCAGAAGTGCAATGCCTGCACCCCTGGCATTACCAGAGAAGGATTATACATTCAGCTATCCTGCAGCCTAATAATGTCATAATAAATGTAAGCTAGAAGATTGCATTCTTACCTATTATTAGGGTTCCTTTTGAAATCTCGGAAGGCTCCAATGGCGTTATCGCAGCAACCGATGTCTGTCAAAGAGAAACTGGCACTACTGAATACTCGCTTACTCACATATGCGTACAAATTTCCCAGGAAAAATCTGTGGTGCCAACGAACATTACTTGAATTTCTCAAAAAGGTATCCTAGAGATTATTTTGCCACCTGACGGCAGCTTCAGCCTCCCCCTCCGCCCCTCCTTATCGAGCTCCTGCCTTTTTGCTTATTTTTACGTATTTTTGATAAATTCATTCTCTTCACTAACCTACGATTGGTAATGTTATATGCAAGTTTACATAGTTTTTCATGACAGACCATAAAGTTTTCCGTCTTGACTCCTCAAGGAAAGTTCCCATTTCGGAGCCTACTCCAAGGAAGGCAATCGCACGGAGAATGGGGCTTGTTCACCCCCGATATTTTGTTGGGGGACGGACCACAGTTAATTAGTCCCCCAAAAAATCTTTCACCAACCATAATATTTGTCAATATTTTGAGGGTGAAACATGGTCCCCTCCAATTATATGGTTAAGAGCAACGGAATACATATATGACATTTTGACAAAAATTGTAATAATTGCTGACATTTGTCTTGTGAATAGGAAACTTTCCAATGACTTAAAAGTCTTAAAAACCGTTTTGTTCCTTCGCGCTTGGCGCGCACACTTTTCAGACTGCATGTGCAGTGATAAATAAAACAGTCGTAGACACACATGTACAGTTCCTCTTGAGTTGGTTGGAAGCCCTATACCTTTGTTCAATATTTCTGTAAAACCGGTAAACTGCAGTAATATTTGCTTAATTTCTTGAATGTATGACGCAGTCCCCTCAAATAATTTTGTAAGGGAGAGAGCACAGTTGGTATTTTGGCAAAAACCGCAATATTTTGCTTATATTCGCATGTGGGTCCCTTAAGGCAAAATCCCTACTGGGGTTGAGGGGGACGAAATTCCTTTCATCACTTTTCATTTTTGTTGTGTTAACAACCGTAGTATGTAGTACCGTGGCTTAATAGGGACTTTGGTAGAAGGAAAGCTCCCTGAAAAGTCAAAATTTTGACTTTAAAAGTCACAATTTTGAGATTCAACTCAAAACGTTGACTTTTAAAGTAAAAGTCAAAATTTTGACTTTAAAGTCACATTTCAAAATTTTGCAATTAAGAGTAAAAAGTGTACGCATATGTGGGTAAACGAGTAGTACTACTCAGTAGTGCCAGTTTCCCTTTGACAGACATCGGTAAAAAGTTTGAATTTAAAAGTCAAAATTTTGTGATCAGAAGTCAGAATTACAGGTATGACATTAACAGTCAACATTTTGACTTTAAAAGTCAAAAACATGAGATTAAAAGTCAAAATTTTGAAATTAAAAGTCAAAAGTTTGACTTTTTAGGCAACTCTTGTCAAAATTTGACCAAAATTGATTCAAGATTTACTAGATTTGCTTAAAAGGAAACACCATGGTTTGCTTGTATCCTAATCTAGTGAAATATTTGAACAGATTTCTGTTCGTGCCCCTATTGATAAAATTGTTTTCAACGTTTTATAGGACTTTTCTAGATAAATGTTTCTTCAGGAATATAGCGTGATACTGATATCCACTATCAACAGGTTAAACTACTTTTTGCTTGTACGTTGTACCACTGATTGTCGACAACTTTTAATATCGGCCTCTGGGGTCTTCACCCTAACTTAAAATGGCCTAGTCAATCACATCAAAACCATCTCTGCCTTCTTTTTTGGATTTTGTAACCTCACACAATGTTGTATTTACGTAAATGACTTTCCTTAAACATGCGAATTAACGGTGCGCTTCTCGAGCACGTGTAGCTTGTTAGTGTCATTGTAAGAAACATTATCGTCATTTCTTTTATCCTCTCTGTCAACCACTCAAATCAGGGGGGCTGTGAGAGACAGCTCCCTCCTCAAATCAAGCAGCTGTTGGATATAAAAGTGCATGGTAAAAGGTTGGCTGTTACTGACTTCTGAAGCCACACCCAGTACTACTTGCGACAAGGGAAAAAGGAAGATTTGTGGTTCTTATGCTCCATTAAAAAGCACATTTCGCTAAAAATTCCATATAACTATTACGTACACGTACAGGTTCATATATACGTTTACATATTCAAAAGTATACGCACGTATTTGTACATTAACATATAATATGTACACATGTAGGTGAATATACATGTACATATACACACGTATGACGGGATCATTTTGATATTTCGACGCCGGTTCCGCCCCTCCCCACCCCCTCAAACGTACAACACAAATGGCCGCTCTTGGCCTACTCCCAGTATAAAACCTGCAATAAGTTGTTGGTAATTGTTGGTTGCAAGTCGGAAAGAATTACGTGAGTGAACGCTACCACCGGATTGGTTAAACAGAAGGACTGCCCTTTGCGTCTCAGGAGTGTACACCACCACAACGATTACCCACTTTATCCGACTACGCTCAAATTTGTTCAGTCGTGCCACAGCTCAAGACAAAAATAGAAGAACTCGTCGTTTTCGGACCGTTCACAACGCCAGGACCCCAGCCGGTGCAACATCTTGTCTCTTCAAGTCATAGGTAGTCGTAGCGATGTGGCTTAGGCTTAAGATCAAACTGCCTATTTATGAAGACAAGTTGTTCAGCATACTAATAAAAACTTTTTGTTTAATTTTCTAAGCACGTGCTAATTTTTCTGGCGTCCTTGTTTAATGCTGGTTGTTTTTTCATACTGGTAGCTGCACAGAAGTGCTGATCAGACAATGCAATTTCACTTATGTTATGTGTTTTATTGTGGTTGATATAATAATGTATTCAGCAATATGGTCCCCTTGTAGGAGGGAATTTTGTTTCCGATTGTGTGTAAGAGTCGTTTATAATCAGAATGTGTGTGTTGACCAGAAGAATGGAACTTTCTATCCACATTCCTAAGGGCTATCTTTCAGAGTATTGTATTTTTTCATTTAGTGAATCTGTTTTCTTGGGGTGCTTCCATATTCCTACATCTTCAATTCATGAGTGATGTTATTGTTGATAATAAAGTTGTGTCACTTTAATTTCATAGTAACTAAATAAATAACTAAAATCAACCCTTTCTCAACATTTATTTTAATTGTTCCACTGCGTGACGTATATTTCTTACTACTTTTATCAGATAATTCGAGAATTCATAGAGAAGTTTTATGCACTGTCTACTGTTTTGAGCACCGGATTATGTCCTTTCCGCAACCCAATTCCCTTTCCCAACTACTCATTCCCCAAATCCACAAACCATAGGGACATCCTAGGAGACTTCATTTTAATGTCCAAAACCAGCACCTTCCGATTCGAGACTGTCCCGGAACCTGAGAGTATCACTGAAACAAACACCAGCAACGGGATGCGCCAAATGTCACACAGCGCTCAAACATTTTAGCTTTAACCCAGTTCAAGAAAGTTTTTCTTAACAGTGAAGTTATTTTAAAGACAATACCATAACAATTCCAAAGTAAATATAGTAATTACCTTAGAAAACTTTTTAATAAAGTTCTACAAATTACTCCTATCATTGGCCTAGATAACCGTATCCTTGATGCCTAAAAATTATTTGGAGGAGGTTGCTAGGCTTCGCGTACCATCCCTGATGTCCTTTTGTTCATGCGTCGTTATGCAATGGTCAGTCAGACCAAGTACGAAATTTATCTATTTCTTCCTTCGTTCCTAATAATTTGGTTAATTTCAACCCTTAATTACCTTACCATTCAAATTCCCTTAATATCATGCCCAAGTCGAAAAGAACAGGTTTCTACCTAGGAAATTATGATGCCATCTCACGAGATCCAGTTAAAAAATAAAAAGTTGAAAACTGTTGGAATAAAAGGAAATAAATCATGGAGAAACACACCTTTGTCAGATATAAAGCAGGATTAAAAGTCACTGTTTGAAGTAAACTATGAGAGGACGAATTGCTCTGAAGCTAGTGGTGCATATTCTTGCCTGTAGAATAATACCCATGCGTTTGATCTCAACTATTCTCCGTGTGTGGAATTTTTATGATGTTCTGCAGTGAGCGGTGACACCTAGCAACGGGGTTTTTACCAAATGTTCGAGATAACTGTATAGGTGATCAGTGCCCAATTGGCTACATGTGCCATGTTCTAATCTTAAACAACGTGACTACTTAGTTAACTCAAATATCATCTGTGACTTTATTGGAATATGGACAGAAATATCGTACTGGTAGTAACATCTTATCATGTGTTATAAATTACTCCTTTGCAAGAGACAGGGTGATGTAATAATGACAGTGATCAAATATTACTATTTGGCATTCATTTCTGCCTAACGAGTATTGATCGCTGGCCTGATGAAAAATGCAAACAATAGGATTTATGTGTGACGTCTGAAATATAAGATTTCGATATGATCACGATATTATCTGCTTTTGTTGTCTTTAACAAACCAACATATAATATTTTCAGAACAAACTTTATCCTGCTCAAACTGTAATGTGTTTTGTATTAGCCACTGGATTTCATACCAACCGTCGAATCCTATTTCATACGGTGCAGGCAAAATGGTGTAACATGAAGTTAAAACGTGTCAAGTAAGAGACTTGCTCCTGCAAAAGTTGGTAAGGTAGTGGATTAAGGTATTGATTGATGTACAGTAAGCTACATATGATTACGTTCATTATTTCATAACAATTTATGGAACTTATCTTCCCCTGTAGTAGTCTTCCTGCTTTGAATAAATCGGATACATTCCCCAACGCGTTGTTTCAGGCATTCCATCTTGAGAGGTCGTGAGGAAAAGGTATAGCTGCGTTCAACAAGCTGGACAATGTCACACTTTCATCAACTTAAATTGTTTGCACTAATTTTTTATATTTGCTTTACTTCGGGGAGTGTTTCAAGTCAAGAATTGGTGAGTTATAATCTTTTCACATAACTTGAGTAAGGTCAAAACCAAGGAGACAGCAAAATCATTCTGAAAAACATCAACAATCTTAAGCTTTAAGTACAGAGAAAATTGATTTTAAAAACTAGTTGATAAATCAAAGACTTGAAGAAGAGTACATCAGCATTGCAATACAAGTTGTTCAGACTGAAATTTAGCAAACATAAGACTTATCTGAAACTGCTTTTCCCTCTGCAATTACTCATAATATTTGAAGGGAAATATTTAATTTATAATACTTGCATCCACTGAATAGAAAACGGCAAACACTTCCCTCTGAACATACAATGTAACATCCAAGAAAAGTTAGAAGTAATACCTATAATGTTCTGTGAAATACTCAATAGTAGAGAGTGTTTTTGATTCCAATTTGTACAATTGAACGCATTTTAAACATTTATCATTTCAAAAACTATACCAATCATCCTTTACATTAGCATCCCCATTCCTTGGTACTAAATAATGCATAACCGTAAAAGTTGACAACTTGGTTCGAATAGATTTACTCAATAGATTTTAGAAAAAAATCATTGATGACTTTTTCCTCTATCATTAGAGTTATTCTTTGTATCTTCGAGTAGATGTACTCGACGGATTGTAAAAATACAGTTGTTGATTTTTTTACCCTCTTTATTAGGGTTACTCTTTGTATAAGTAGCATTAAAACATGGTCTGAACAGCTTGGTTTCTTTGAAAAGAGCAGCACTAAATTATGGTATACAAAGTTTGCTCCTAATGGACACAATTTCTCACTTACTAATGAGTAGTCATAATAAGAGAATTCTAAATAACTGTGCACTAAGTACTTCTTTCAAAACCGAACACGACAGTACATTGAAAAGCACACTTCTGACCGTTTACAGTGAAGGCGAAAAATAAAAGCGAAAACAAACGACTAATAAATAATGTCATTTGATAATTGATTGATTAATTGATTTTGCTAGTGCCATTCTTCCTCGTTTTTAAACAATAATATTTTCAGAAACCTTGATATCAGAAAGGTTTGTTTTTATTAGAAGTAAAGGAAAATCGTAAAATAAAACGCTTTACCAATACGCAAAGTATGACCTACCGTTACAAAGACTTGCGTGTTATAACCTTAAATGGCAGTAGTTTTGTAAAGCTATGGTATACAATTTACAACTCCACTTAGGGTGGCCAACCAACTCACAGTTTAAATCAAATATGGTTTCTTTTGTAAGGCAGCTCTGATTGTTTTTGGATGAAAAACCCACCATAATTTGATCGTCGGGAGATCGAACCCCAAACTTCCTTGTTGCTAAGCTTCATTGCTTCTTGGGATCTCTTAAAGGGGCAAGACTGAAGAAAATGATTAAGTCAGTCCAAAGTTTACTTCAACTGTCGCCCTGAACTAGGTTAATTCAAATATAGCCAACAAATTGTTCACTTGGCTATAAAATATAGACTATTCTATACAGTCCTTAGGTACTTTACAAGGATCTGAAAAAACAGCGCTTAATTTATCCAAGAAGGAAAAGTACAATAAAATGCGATATCAAAATTCCAAGTTTGTAAGAAATTTTCTATGGGCTGCTTTTAGCATAGCATATCTTTAGGATATTTTGCTATGACGCTAAATGTAACTTTGATGGTAAAAATGATGTATTTGCTAAGAGGAGAATAATTTATTAGGGTTTTGATTCGCCTTGTATCTTAGCCTTTAATTTATTGAATATTGCAAAAGAAGAAAGTCGAGTACTGACTCTCAAAATTTTAAAACCAAAACAATCACTACGTTCTGCTCAACGTGTCCCTCATACACATGAAAACGTTGGCAAGCAACACAGTAAATACATTACATTATTATCTTTATTGAATCACAGAAGTAATTTTTATATATCATATTGATTCCATTATCATGTTTACAAAATAGTAAAAATTATTACAATTCAGTAAGTAAAACATAGGCTAGTAACGGATACAAAAGCTCTTGAACGATGATGAGATGATACTTTAACAGCATTACGTTACTCACACGCCATTTACTTTTAAGAACGATTAGGTCATCACGAAAATCTCTAGCAAAGAAAACTTGCAGAGAAGCCTTCAAAATTTCCTAAAGTAAACTTGACGATAAAGGAGAGCTTTACATACTTTCGGTGGATTCGGCCTTGCAACTGCCTATAATATTTCAACAATTTGTTAGGGCAAATTTGGTATAACATAAAAGAGAAATTCCAACTACAATGTTTCAGATGTTACAATTAAAACACTGTCCTCAATCACGGTAGAAATAATTTATGGAAAATGAAGTAAATGAAGTCTTGGCTGGTGCCAGCCGAGACCGTATTCTGAAGATGTAAACACCTAATATTATGATTACAATTTGAAACAACACTTTTTTAGTGAAGATGAATGAACAAACCAGAGTCCTCCAACATAAACTTTAGGGTCAAAAAATAAATGTTTTTACCTATCTATCCTGAATTCTATTTTGTAATTCCTGGCAGAGAAGAGAAATCTTGAAAATATCTTGTGCAATATTCGACAAGCCTTTTTCGTTTCAAGTTTCTAGATTTGTCTGCATAGTCATTTCTAAGTTTCTTTACTATCCCTTAATTTTAAGTCTCCCTTTACATTCACCAAAAGGGCTCAATCAAACTCATACGATTCTTCGTTAGATATACCTATTCGGAATGGTATGGAAATAAATTAGTTTAACTTGCCTTCTGATAGCTTTCAACCTGCGCTTTAATTACTTTGTGAAGTTAAATGGTTGGTTTTATAAGTTAACCATTAACAGTGATCTAATGCAAACGTATCGAAGTAACTGTAAGTCTCGTCGAGTAAGATTATGCTACTTCTAATGTATATTTGATAACAACGAAACAATTGCAAACATATCCGTATGTTTGCATTTACTAAGCATTTGGCAAATGCTGAAACCGATTTCTAGCCAAGTTCAAAGCGTGATCAACAAACCAGGGGTGGGGCAGACGCCTCTTTTATCAAATGGTTTGGCTAGGTAATGCCAACAGTAGTGGGTTAGAGTGTGCTGCGTCAGTCGAAGATGCCGTTATACGGATAGTTCAAGAAATCGTTTGGGATCTTTATTTTCTGAATATTTACTTCTCAGTGGTCTGTGCAATCCATAGATTCGTACTTTTTGTGTTCATATAAGTAACTATTTGGTCATTAACTTGCCCTTTTTGAACTTGTAGCCCACCAGAATCTGGTACAGATGTGAACTTTCCTCAGTTTGTTACTATAGACACGAACAAGATTAAAAGAACATGTTGCAGGAAGCTTATTCAAAGAAGAGGATTCATGTGTGTTTCAAAACATGAAGTACTATTTCACCTTAGTAGACGCTAATGCCGTATATGGTACATCTCTGCCAATGCACCTTCGCCTTGTTTCTTGATCATAGATGCAAACTATTACAGTAAAACTCAAATATTTCATATTTTTAATAAAAAATATTTCCGTTTATATAACATCTAGTATAAAAAACATTGATTCATGTTTTTGTTACAATGTGCTTAGCTGTACGCTTGATTACGACTACTTACGTTGCGTCGTTGACTCCACGCATGGAAGATCATACAGAACGAGCTAATAGGCCACGAATCTTATTATGAATGAATTATCGCTACCTGAATGTCGAACAGTTACACTTGGGCTACAGTTCGGATATCGTATTAAACATGTACCAGCACTGGGTAAATGGGAAGTTGAAACCTTAGCATTTTCACTTCTCTTAATGTCACTGGTTGGAAAGATACTACTCTATGCAACATTTCGGTATTCTGTCCACTTTTATTTCAGCACAACCATCCAAGCAGAGCATCAAACGAAGGAAATATCGGTACGTTCTAATGGCATTGACTAGTTATGCTATCGTAATGAGTAACGATAATGTTAGTTCCTCACTTATATTAGTCATACATCTGTTGCACCTCCTGCAACAACTTCAAACATGAAGGAAATACTTCATTAAAATTCGATGGTGGTGTGAATGTTTGCGGTGACATATTTGGAAGGAAAGTGGAAAAAATGCAAGTGAAAATTTTAAGCAATAGGAACCAACTTAGTTTACCCGTCGAATCGAGCTTAAAGTTTACAACGAGAAAACACCTCAATAAATATTTCTTTTGCAGGTTCTTCATATTTCTTTTATCAACAACCACAATATCCGAGGGACTGCCTCGAGGCTAGAAGTCAATGTTCTACAAGTAATCTGAGTGGTGTATACCTAATCAAACCAGATGGTTATCCGGAACCTTTTGAAGTTTACTGTGACAATACAGTAGATTCAGGAGGATGGACGGTAGGTAAAAACATGTTTGCTTGTGTCGCCTATTTTATCAAGACATGCAAATACTTAGCAAGATTTGATAGAAGGATGAATGTGTAACTGCCCTAGTTTAACGGAATAAATGACTGTAACGGTTTCTTTAGTACTTAACCTTATTTTAGAGTATTCTATCGTCTTGATGTAGTTCATTAAGGTAGATAAGTATTGTGTGTATAGATAAAGATTCATGCTAGACTGATTACAGTTAAGAAGACTTAACGTTCCACCTTGGATTGGTTTAATTTTGTAGGTCATTCACCGCTTTCAAAATGACTCTCTCGTACTCAACCGCAATTGGACAGAATATAAAACTGGATTCGGTTTTCTGTCACAAGAGTTCTGGATCGGCAGCGATAAGCTATCATATCTCACCAATCAAAATACCTATGAACTTCGCATTGATATTACAAGTACCGATGGTCTATCTTTCCACGCCACTTACAGCAAGTTTCGTATAAGTGATGAATACGGTGAATACAAGCTGACTAGTGTTGGGGACTACAATGGAACAGAAGGTAATATCAATAGGTTAAGCAACATTTTTATTACTCACACGTTTATTTCTGATGATTTACGTGTGATTAAATTTGTAAAACTCTTCACTAAAAGATATTCTGCCTCTTTTGCAGATGACATCAATCGCTTTTTGTGCCCACAAAATAGTGTAAGTACTTATACTAACTATTAATTAAAAACTCTTTGAATAAATTATCATGATTTCTCATATTTTAAAGAAGTTTCTCGTAGAGCGTTTGCTTTATTAGAAATCATAACCCTATGGATTAAATTTCTGTTTGAATTCTAGATGAATAATATTTAACCATTAGCTACGGTCTCATAAATGGATGACATAGGCATCCTCATTAGTGTCAAATAGTAGTCTTCGAACTATCGAAAAGCATCAAGACTATCAGGAACAGATTTCACGTACAGCATATTAAAAACTAGTAATTCATATGAATCTAAATTTATTTTTAGGAAGACACAGTTTATATTTCCCCCAATTGTTCAAGACGATGTTCCTGCATAAACGGTCAGTTTACCTGTGATGATACCTACCAATGTAGTCCTCATGCATTTTGTGAAGAAAGGAACAACGGCTCACAATGTTATTGTAACGAAGGCTATAAAGGTGACGGAGTCAACTGTACCATCGATACTCCTCCCACCGATTGTCAAGATATATATAACAGAAGTCGAGGCTCTGCTGAGAGTGGCGTCTACAAAATAAAACCAACATCTTGGGAAAGGGATCCATTTGACGTGTATTGTAATATGACGGATGATGGAGAAGGCTGGACGGTGAGTATGGGATACGCAAGACCCCATTCTACTCGTTTATTAAAGTCTTTTCTGCAAAACGAATAGGACTTTACGTAATGTGGTGAACTCCAGTCCGTTTGAACCAAGGAGTACGTTTTCACTTTCCCATTTCCGAGTTGTTGAAATGTGTGCTAACATCAATCTGTTAATTCTGAATTCCTAGTTTCAATTTCTCTTTTAAGGTTTTTCAGCGTCGTATGGACGGGTCTCAGGACTTTTTCCTCTACTGGTCTGACTACGAAAATGGTTTTGGAACACCCGACCGCGAGCTGTGGCTAGGAAACGATAAGTTGCACAGTTTAACAACACAACGAAATTACCAACTCCGGGTTGACGTCGTCAACAGAAACGGTGCTCCGTACTACGCTAAGTACAGCTCTTTCAGAGTCAGTGGTGCAAGTGAAAAATACGTATTGAACGTTGGGGGCTACAGCGGGAATGCAGGTGGGTAGGATTTTACGATTATTAATTCATGTGTCTCTATGATCACTATTGGTTCAGTTATTTTATCTTTTTTCAAATATAGTATGCGACAATAAAAGTTCATTTTGCAATGGTCATTTTTGTTTCTATAAATTTACAAACGGCCTGTGTGACCACTGAAATTTTAGAACATCGGCGTTTACCTGCTATTTTACAATGTCTTTATTTTGTGCAGTGACCATTCCCAGGTAGAAATACAGTCACGTCACACGACGGTGGGTGGGAAAGGGAGTTGCTGACGGAAGAATGTGTAAATATTTTTAAAAAGACTTTAACTCTACTACCCCCAAAATTTGAATCTTTTTGTGAATACTTTAACCATTGATGGACGTTATGACTGTTTTTACGCTATATTGAGGTCACATTTTATTAATAACGAAGTACAAAACCAAACACTTATCTCAGATATATCTCAGGCAATACATTATACTGGCAACATTGGTATTTTCGTTAATGCTACTTCACGCTTACACTTCTTCGTCTTACGATAATTATGCTTGAGAAGGACCTTATGGATAGGGAAACGCTAACTCGTTCATAAATGTTATAGCACTTAAAGAGTGAATGGAAAAGCGCTTCGGGACCTTTGAAATGTCTGCAAATTCAAGGGTGTAAATGCAATGCATTATGGTAATTTATACTCCAAACTGGTAAGAAGCATTGATTCATTGCTCACACAGGCTTCACTTGATCATGCCTTCACACCCTTACAAATTTGTCCATAGACCGTTTACTCACCTTAATTGGGCTAGCACTTCGTTGCTTCCTGCATCGTTAATGGCAAATGGAAATATTTCCAGATCCATTCGTGATGGAAAGTTCATATAGACTGAAATAAGTACTATAATAACCTTTTTGCTAAAAACAACAAATACTATCATAACCTTTGGCAAGAAAACAAATCGGCGCTTTTTAAGGAGTAGCCAGGGACATTAACCTTTCACTACAGCAATGGTTCCCTATCCTATTTGGATTTGTTAAAATTTATATGAAAATCCATATTATCGTTATTCAATGGTTTTTCCCAGCCTCAGTCCTCTGTTACAGCAACCTTTAACATTTTGGTGGTGGCACCGACAGTTTGTTTCTATGGCAGGGTCCAAATTTGGTTTTCTTCGTCGCGAATCTTTTCAAATGTGTTGGGTGCACAGGAAATATTTTATTGTTTCAGTTGATAATTACATAACGGGACAGGACGTCAAAATCCGTAACATTGAATCTTTTCTGGCTCCTGCTGGGGCTTGTGTATTTTATACAACGGTATAAAGTAGTTGTGAGCTTAGAAATGATAACAATTATTTTCAATTTAAGACCAAATTCTCACTTCCGGCCGATTTCTATTAGTCGGTATTCGTGCAGCTGGTACCATGACTGTAACTCAATTTCGTTTTCACAGGTAACTCCTTGGGTTATTTCAACGGCCAAGCCTTCACAACTCGAGATAGTGACAACGATGCATATGGTGGCAACTGTGCAACGTATAGTTATTCTCATTGCGGAGTCACTTGTGGATATAATGCTGGATGGTGGTTCAAGAGTTGTGGTGGTTCTCCCAATGGACCATACGGAACAAACTGTATTTATTGGTACTATCTTCCTGGCAGTTATTGCAACGTCGAATACACGGAAATGAAAGTACGGCCTGTTTGATTGAGGAGATGAACTTAATTTCGGACAAATTGTTTCGTTTTTCTCTTTTCTTTTCTTTTCTTCTCTTCTCTTCTTTTCTCTTTTCTTTTCTTTACTTTTTCTCTTCTCTTATGTTTTCTTCCATCTGGGTCATTCTTATCACAAATACTATAAACTTCTTCAAACCCTCTCTCAATACTGTAACATGTAGAAAAGGTTTTGATATGTATAGAAGTAACTTGTCGAAAGAAATACCATTTACAAATCTACCAGAGAAAAACTATATGCGGTATACATAAAAATGTGAAAAGTAAAGATCCTGTCACAAGAAACTGCAAGAAGAAAAACAGAATTGTCAAGATATCCACCAAAATGTGAATATGCAGAAATAGAAACAAAGACACGAAATATCTGTTGTTTCCCTCTCGTTCATTTCTATAAAAGAATTTTAACTGGGATACTTTTGATTATAAAATGATATATGGTTAAATATTATCCGAAATGAAATGATCATACTTATTACTTTCACGTGTGGACACTGCAAACCTATCTGTCACAAAAGAAATTGACCAATTTGCACTTTTTCCGTTTCTTATTTTATTTTGTTTTTTGTTTGTATAACTGTATAAAAGAAATTGAGAATCTTTAATTTTTGAGGGGGAAGGAGGAGGACAGCTTTACCTGCTGATATCTTTGAATAGGCTTACAAAAAAGGGTAGTTTAAATTGAGGTAGAGTAAATACCTTTCTTACCTCTCAGTGACAAGTCAGCGACCAAAATATTTAATTCAGTCGCCAATGAAAAGCCATCTTTCGAGGCCATTTGCCCCATTAATTGCCACAATCATACCCGCTGATTAGTAAAGCAGTCGTAGAGGCACTCATGCACATATAACATACAAATGCATATTCAATTCCTTTAAATCATACGTATTACTGGGACAGTCCTTAGGCAAACTTTCGCCAGAAGGGAAGTCTAGACCATAGGGACACTTAGCGGAATCTTGTCAAATATTTAACCACATTTCATTTTAACTTTACTTCATTTAATAACAATATGAGAATATCAGTTCCATTTTTAAGCCAAATAAACTTTTCAGTTAAAATTCTGGTTAGTGTCTCTAGTAAAAAGGTTCCTTTAGATTTTAAATGTGATTTTTTCTAGAAACGTCGTCTCCACGAAAAAAGCTCTCACTATTTTGTGACAGTACTTTTTTCCATATTTTTTCCATATTCTCACATTTACATTCTCTTTTATTTATAAAACTTTATTTAAGGCTGCTTTCTTCTAGGCGTCTCCCACTCATCTATCATCAGTGATTGATTTGGTGCAATTCAATGACCTTATGGCTAGAAATTTTGGGTCAGAATAGTAGGCCTTCATTTTAAAATGCCTTAGACCAGTCATATTGTGCGACTCATTATCGCTTCATTTCAATGAATCAAAAATTTGGAATCTTTAGTTTTCAAAAGGTTACAAATTTGCAACTCTTGCGAGAAGGTAACAGCCAGCTCACAGTAGCATGATCAAGAAAGACCTAATGTTGCAGTCCATCCACATATTCGTCAATCTAAGTGATTCTAGGTGGCTTTAAAAGACCATTTTTCAGCGCCCTCTGCTCACCAATTGCTTATACCTATCTACATGGATGGGTAAAGTGACAATTATTTTTTCGGAAAGTTCAGTTTATCCCTACGCTTTATTATTCTACACATACCGTTCTCTGCAAAGACAAACTTTTAAGTGTGATATCTTTCCATAACATGTAACGCTACTTTTGTAACGCATTCACATGCCACCCTAACAATTTGACTTCTAATGGGTGTGTATTAATTCGGATTCTGTGACGGTGCAGAGTGCTGTGTCAACTGGCTTCTCGATTTAAAGCAACATCGTAAAGATATAGTTGTTTCAGGCTGTACAAATATCCAGTGTCATTTGCGATTAAACGGGGTATATAAGTGCTCCTTCGCCGCCTTTAATTTTCCATTCCGACATAGTTTCGGCTACATACTGCCTGTAATAGACTAAAATGAATATACGTATATGTGTCCATAAACGCTTAACGTATATATATGCGTCTATATGTATACATATACGTTTACATTTCATATACCTTTACATATGCATGTACATATGGTGCACCTAGTATACCAGAAGTCCTGAAATTGACACATGTCGAATTCGACATTTTCATCAAGGGTCACTTATCCCCCTGCTATTTTGACTAACATACCTCCTCCACTGTTGGTGCATGTTCCGACCGGCAACATTCAACTGGAATATTCATAAGACATCGTCTTGGAAACGCTACGACCAGGGCCGACGCTAGAGGTGGTGTGGGGGTGTGACACCCCCAGATCCACGCAGTCGGCAAAATCCTGCACTAGTCGGCAAAATGAAAGAAAGAGGGAAGTGCAAACGAAGGAAAGTTAGAGGGAAGAAGAAAGAGGAAAAAAGAGAAAAAGAGGAGAGAGAAGAGGGAAAGAGAAAGCCCGAGCGAACAGAGAAAGAACAGGGGAGGGAGGGACAAAGTAGGCAAGAGAAAGGTGTTGGTGCAGGCGGAAGATAGGAGATTGGAATGCATTTGTAGACAACGTTTATCGCAATATTTTCAAAGCCCGTAACCAACACTTTTTGAAACTTAAAACATATTCTGCCGGCAAAAAAGCTAGAGCTTTTCAGTATCATTGTATACTAATCTAGTCAATCGTTTATATGGTATTCTGGTATTGAGTCGGTAAATTCTGAACCAGTCTGAAAAATGAAGGAAACGTGAGGAAAAGAAGTGAAAGAAAGAGGACAATTTCAGTAATCAGAACCCAAACTTTTCGACGCGCTACGCGTGCAGTAATGTCACTCCAGTTTCTTCAGTAATTCCACTCCACAAAGCTAGATAGCGTAAGTCCTGTCAACCTTACCAAGTAACATGTAGGCAGGGTACACAGGTTATGCAGAGGTCGTAAATTTCATTCCATATCGCAAAGCTTAGTTGCTGTTCTCTGGTTGTGTCATGCGGTACGGTCAGTTGGTGAGCGACTCATGGAACAAAGTATGGTTATTTCATCGGGTAGTCCAGGTGGTTTTGACACAATGTAGGCCCCTATGTTTTCCATGATACAGTCTACAACTCCTAAAGTTTCTATGTTTTTCTTTTTGTTCTTAATGATAACATGTTTTTTGTGTCAGCCTACCAAAATTTTTCGCTCCCTTTGCAATTTCACGATTCAGACTGAAAAGAAAAGTATCAGTGTGCAACTCGGCTCTTGATATATTGAGTGATATAATGCAAAGTATACGGTACTCTGCAATTGCATGCGATAGTTAGAGGCTCCTTCATATCCCTTCTCACCCCCTCGACATGCTGTCGGAATTTGGGGTCGCTGGCATGGCCCTACCTCACGTCGGGAAAATTCTGTCGCCACCCACGTTCGGTGTACTTATTTTAACTTTCAAAAGTATCATTTCTGCGATAAAACCCAAACTTTTCAATGTGCTTTGCCCACTCTTCCTCAGTTTCGTTACTAATAGCTAAATATCAAGTACCTTAAGTAGAATTTATCGTTTTATGTAAATGCCGGAGATCTCATCTCATTTCGCTAAACTAAGTTTACCTTATCTTGAGTCTGTCGTTTGGTACGGCTAGTGACGGACGCCAATTTTTTTCAGTTCCTAAAAAAACATATGTTTTAACACAATTTTTTCTTCCCAAGGTGGCATATGTGGCACCAGATTGCATGTAAGGACACTTAATTTTCCAACAATTTTCAAAGGGGAAGGGGGACCCCTCCCCAGAAGGGCGATCACACAACATATTGTATGCCCCCCTTGAGAGAAATCCTGGGTAAGCCATTGGTTGACATATAAGCTTTAAATAAGTACAGATTCTTTTTAATGCAAGCTTACCCCAAAATTTCGCGCGCTTTGCAAATTCCAAGTTTAGATTTCGGGAAAAATCTTAAATCAGGAGGAACTATTTTCCTCTAGTATATACAAAATTTTATGCAATATATGCCCCGCAATGGCATGGTATAGTACACAGGTTTTCTTCAAATCTCCCCTCACCAACCCCTCGACGGCATCGGGGCTTTCGAGGGCTTCGGATCGTTGCCCCCCCCCCCCCCGGCGCAAATCCTGGCGCCACCCCTGCTCGACCACTACCTGTTGGACTATCGATTCTCAGCTCTAACTGAATCGCTTATCAACACTTTCGGTCGGCATTTGCTTCTTTTCAGTCGGCAAATACGGCACCATCCCCCATGATAAACGCTCTGGCGACGCCCCTGGATACGACAAAAAGCATGCATGGTCCCACGGGAATCGACAAAACCTTAATTGGGCTTTGAAAGACAACAGAGCTTCAACACTTCGTCCAGTGGCGGATCATCAATATACTCAGGGGGCGTTCGTTTAATAGGGTAATTTTTAGGCCCAGAATACAAATGCCCAAAACATCGGTCATTACCTATACTATATTCCAACGAGGAGGGTTGCTTCCCAACTGTGTGTGATAATTAGCATACAAAATACACCAAGTGTTATTTAATTCACCCTCGCAATCCCAAGAAAGATGTGGAGGAGAGCGAAAAAATAATTGTTGCGAAAAAGGCCCTGCTCCCGTACGAGTTAACTGTCAACAAGAAAAATAAAAATAGTCTATGCAGATCCCAAAATAGATCCCAAAACCTGTTTCCCAAAACATTTGAAAGATCCTTCTGGTGAAAATGAAATAAAACCGTTTTCCCAGTGGGAATGGCTTTAGAGTACTGGACTCATATCTGATGAGCAGCTCCTTTTTGCGTTCCTTCAAGTGACCATTTTTAAGGGTAATGAGCATCATCACAACCGGTTCGCGCTTAATCCGTAAATGCAGAGTGGTCATCTCACACTGCATGATAATATCATATAAATTCATTCATTCTTTCTTTCTTTCATTCTTTCATTCTTTCTTTCTTTCTTTCTTTCTTTCTTTCTTTCTTTCTTTCTTTCTTTCTTTCTTTCTTTCTTTCTTTCTTTCTTTCTTTCTTTCTTTCTTTCTCTCTTCATTTCTTAAATCTCAAATGCCAGGAAATCACATCTAATAAAATTTACTTTCATTTTTCATGTAGAGGATACTCTAGAAGGCCAGGCAGACCTTCCGTCTTGGCCATTTGCAACAATGCATTCAGTTACTAGATATTGCAACGCGGTAACCGTCGCATATTGATAAACATAATGATATACAATTTGATGAAAACTTATGGTTCTTTGTGTTCTTATCTTGATTTTCAAATGGCAAAAATGTACTTTTACAGTGATTTATTTCCCAATTTTTCCCCCTTCCCTAATGGTTTCTTGCCTTTGGCTCTAGCAGATTTAATTTTTCGCCTTACAAAGCGAGTCCGTTTTTCCTTTTTATATAAAAACTTGAACTTAGACCTGACAAGAAGATGAACTTTAAGTGTGTTTTAACGGTCGCCTTTATACAAGTATCTAGAAGGAAGGAATTAAAAATGGAAACATGTCTTAATAGAATACTTGAGAAGGAGGAATGGGAAAGCAGTTTTTTACCAGGTGGGCAAATCTAAAAGTAAATGTTTAAAAGCCATGACTTAGATCATGTTGAGGCATAGTGTATCTTATTACCTCAAAGCGTCACTGTGTAGTGATTACGTTTGTTTGAAGCTTCGGTAGTTTTGCGTAAAAAGCCAAAGCTAGGCTACCCCCAGCTGTTCTCGCGTTATCTCGCAATTCGGGGGATTTTCTTTCTTTTTTTTTTAGCAAGGCTCTCACGTGCGTTTTACAGATATTGAGAGACGTACCAAACTAGCGTTTTTGTATCCAGAGTATTTTCATGTTTTGGACTCCATCGCCGTAATCTTTGTATATAATCATCCTTAGGAAGGCGATCCAGATTGAACAGCCTTATTTTTAGTGTGTAGCCAGTATTCCAGTTTAGTGTAGGCCCGTATTGTCTGGGATTAGGTAGCTTGAGCCTGTGATCGATCACTGCGCAATAGTGTGCCAATCCTTGCAGCGTATTTAATATTAGTAACTAAGTAGCATAACCTTTCCCTTGGCGAATTACCGCCAGGCAAGGACATGGTGTGCTGTTCAGGTAGTCGTTGACCGGGGAATTACCGCCACTAATTTATGTAGCTAGTAGTTAGTTTGACGTTCTGTTGATCGGCGAATAATCGCCGCTATCACTACTTCCTTGGGCTAGCCTTAGATCCAGGACCTGGTCAATCGTCAGCTGCAACTTCCTACGAACACAAAACTTGGGGCGTCCGATTTGCTTCCGATGTTATGTGCGTCAGCTAAAAGTTTCAAATGAGTGGCACTATTTTTAATAACTCACAGAGCTTCAGGGGTCATTCCCCTGGACCCCACTACTGTCATGGGGGAATGAGGGTGTACCTTATTTTTCAGAGCGGCAAAATCTCGTCTCGTGGATGGGGTGAGTAACTATATCGTCCGATTTTGAAGATTCCTTATTCCGCATATTTGCCTGTGGTAAACCTCAAAACTTCAGAACTTTTTGCTAGCTTCGTGAGCGATAATGTTGCCCTCTTTACCCCATAAACCTTAGAAAAGTATGGAAATTCATATCTTTAGCGAAATCCCTGTGCTGAAATGTGCACAGGCTTTAACGTTTTTGGTTTATTTCTTAACAATTTAACATCTGCCTCATGTTATTACTATGACCCTTTAAATTAGGCGACAACCCTTCCCTTACACTCAGCCAAAAGTGAGAATATTTCAATGTTTCAATATTTTAATATTTCAATGTTGAGACTTTCTAAATATATGTAAGTGCAAAGCACTGTTTAGGATATACCATTCTGCATTTGAGCCACCTTCAATGAAAAAAGCTAAAGGTTTGGGTCTGCGCCCCCTTCTGTAGGAACCGCAATCTTTGGTAATATGGGAGGCATGTTTGGCAACAACTAGCCCTGGCGTTCCGTTCAGTGTCAAAATGTCACTCTTAATTCTCCAAGTCGCGCCCGGGTAGAAAAATTCTGCATACGCTCCAAATTACCTTATATAAATCATATTTAACTCGTCAAAGGCCTGCTCTTGTAAATGGTTCAAGACAAATTCAAGAACGGTTTGTAACGTTTGCAAAATTCACAACCGTTCTCCAACTTACAAAAATACCTCAACTTAAAAAAAAATAATGCAAAACTGAGTGTGTTTTATCTCTTACTAGCCAGTATCAATGTATTTTTAATCATACACTTAACTCACAATTTCATATTTTAAGGACGTTTTGTACGAACTTTACAAATGAAAATGGTAAATTACGTACAAATGGCCTGACTATAATGGATTTAATGTTGTTATACAAGTTCAGCTATTTCATAAAGAATGAATTTAAGTAAGTAGGGTGGGATTTGACGTCTGAAAGTTCGGAGGGGCACCCTCATGCGGAATACCAAACTGTCTCGAAGAAGTTGTGGGAGCGTAAAGGGCTTCCTTGAAGGTTTGGGCTCTGGGGCCGCCGTAGGGCCCCTGAAGGTCCAGGGGCAATGCCCGGCGGGGGTACAGGGGAAACGCTTCCGGAAGCCCTGAGGTATATAAAGAAGTAAAACACATAGGGTGAAGCATTTTTCTATCATAAAACTAAACGGATGTACCTAAACATATCACAAAATCACATTTTGACTGTTCTAATAATAGCTAAACCCAGAATAACAGGTAAGTTTTATAATTTAGGCGGGTCTAACTTGTGACGTGGATGACTACAATGACAACTGAAGAGTTTGTAGGAAGCTATGTAACACAAATGATGTTTTACTGGAAGTAACGACGAAACAATATTATGAAACGGGTGTGCGAAGGCACTTGCAGAAGACAGCGTTAGCATACTGTTTTTCTAAATATTTTAAAATTAATGCAATATTTTCGGTGGCATAAGAGACTCCTGTACTCTCTCTAGCCACTTATTCTTTTGTCTGCTTCATTTGTGTCAATGGCCTGGTACAAGGGACCCTCAAAGTTTGTATTACCGGGGAAAATAAGATATAGTTTCGAAAATACAGGTTAAAGTATAATTTTGTGAGGACGATCAAAATTTGAGGGTTACAGGTAATTAAAACTTTCCAAAATCAATGACATGTTGTCTTGGGTACTTCTAACAGAGACATGGCCATAAGCCTCCGAGGTAAAAATACCAGGGAAGCAATTTTCACTGGAGGCTGAATCTTTGTGAGGTGTGCCCGACGAAGCATTTAACCGGGAGCGCCAAAGACGCGAAGTTAGAAGCTGGGAAACCTAAGGTCCTCGAGAAATTTTCTTAAACTTTATGGCTTTTGCGGCCATTGTGGACCA
The DNA here is from genome assembly GCA_029531755.1 of Holothuria leucospilota. Lineage (NCBI taxonomy): Eukaryota > Metazoa > Echinodermata > Holothuroidea > Aspidochirotida > Holothuriidae > Holothuria > Holothuria leucospilota. Next base: position 48,016,086 of record CM055971.1, read on the forward strand.
TTTCTAGAGGAAATACTGCGTTCCCTAGGTAATATTTGAAATGTTTTGAAATATTTTTCTAATGAATAGAAGCAAATTGAAGATACTAACCATCGATCAATTCGATGAGGATGGGGGTAGTTGGTTGGGAAACTAAACAACGAGAAGGGTTACAATGTGTTGGGAATAATAACTTAAAGCTATCCCATACAGTAGAGTAAGTAATAACGAGGCAATTCAACTTAAGTCAATGGACTGCAGTACTAACAAGGTTCCTACTTAGATTGATCTCACGCGAAACGTGCCGAAAAAAATTATTGAGAATTGCGATTTCCAATACACGGGTGAGTTTCTGAATTGCGTAGGTAATTGACCATGCAAGCTTGTGCATGCGTAATTGATGATGTCATAGGTTGAAGGTTAGAGGCCAAAGATCAAACTTGCTAAAAATTGTTTTTTGCCAATATTTGCCAGTATGTAAGAAAAAGTAATGAAGCGAAGTGATATACTAGAATTAATACTGTAATATTTGCAATAGTGCATTTGTGTTGCTAAGGGTGTGGTCGAAAGTCAAAATGTAGGTCATAGGTCACATGTGTCTAAATTTTGCGAAAAAAGTATGTCACAACTTTTGCTAAGATTAGGATAGAGGACAAAATGTAGATCAATTTGCAATTTTCGAAGAAGTGTGTCACGAACCCATCCTAAATTGTACTTGCGATGAACAACTTCAAACTGGTAGAAATGAGATCTGCAACTCCGCTGATTGCCGTCTTGTTTATCGAAGGACGCCAAGAAAAATGTTTCTGGCTATTTTCCTTACTTGTTGTTAATATTTTTCTTCATTTTACATTCCAAATTTACCATACCATTAGAAATTCTATCCTAATTCTCTGGTCTTGCTTCATTTTTTTTGGGGGGGGGGGTAATTTTATTATTTCTAAGGTCTGGAAAAAGTGGGATTCCACAGGTGCCCCTTGTTCCTCCCCCTCCTCGTAATACTGTCTCTGAAAGTCACAGTAACTTTAAAAGTATATTCGAAATTTGGTCTTGAAGAAGACAGCAAATGTGACACTGCAGTCAAACAACGTATATGATATTCATTAAACTTAATACGATTTTTGCTGTGAGTTTGCCTTCACTTCAATGGTCTTTGTCCAAAGACAGTGGAATAGTAACTGTTTAAACATGAGTAAATAAACATACTTTTATATGGTAAATTATTTCCCTTAGGTGGGAACCCAGGATGTTACAAAAGTAGAGAAGTTTACCTTAGGTGCACCTTTTATCCCATGTTAGCAGGGTCCTATGGCAAATTACCTTTTACATGTAAAGGGGAAGGAGGTAGGATGGAATGACCCAAGGGCAAGGCGAGAGGGCAAGGCACGATACTCGACTGACTCTCTTCATCAGCCTGTCAGTAGTGCTAAATTACACAGAAATCTCTCAAAAGCGGCCTCATTGACGTGTGTTTATTATCGTTAAGCCTGGATTACTGAAACATTGCATGGGATATTGTTGTAACACCTTAACTGTTTTCAAAGGCTCTGTGACTCCTATATGAATCCTCTCATTGTGCAGTACACGTCCCATTCCAAATTGATTATTATTTACATACTATTCTACGTTCGAAATCCTCCAAGACTGCGATTTTGCTGCCTTTTCTTACGCGCCTCCAGTGACATATGAGGTCACTTAAAAGCTCATAATGTCCTTTAGTGTAAATACCTAAGAAGAGCATACAAAGGAACAGACTCTTAAAGTCTTGCAAGCACCACGGGGCCTAAAGTGATGATACCTCCTGAAAATAGTATTAGTTGCACAAGAATTTTGAAACACCGAATCCAGGGAGAGTTCTCAACCACCACCTAGCCTCCTTTGTCTGCAGACGTTTTTCCTGGTTTATTGCTGTTGAAAAAGCTAAAAATTTTGTTGTCCTGATAATTATTGTAAGACATCCACAGAATTGCATATGAGTTCTTCTTCAAATATATACCATCTTCATAACCTTTTTTAGAGAGGCACCACTTGCCACGTCGTAGAGCTTTACCCTCTCAGTGGCGAAACCACGAGGGGGAGGGGGCGGTCAGAGTTTCGGGTGTCAGAACCAACAATGGGTAAAATTTAAATATAAAGGATAATAGGAAAGACGAAAGATATTGGAGGGATTTTAAAACTTAAGTACAATATTAAGTACAATATAACCAAAAGGTCTTTAAAATGTTCTCTTGGGAGCGCGTCTCGAGATCCTTTTGCAAATGGTTGTCTCATTTTTAATTCCGGTTTTGCAGCTCGAATGGAAGGTCCCAAGAAACATCTTAACATCATCCACTTTCTACCATCCTAAAACTCTGTGCATTACATAATTGTTCGGAAGTTAGTTTGGGTTAGGCTATTACAGTAAACAGTGGTCAAGTTGTAATTTTTGTGGTCCGCTTAGTGCCCATCCAGTGCCATTTGTAGATGGTGAAATGTTTCTTCTAACCCCTACAATATACTACCAACAGACGGCTTCCCGAAAGGGGCAGACCACTGGTCCTAACTTTGACCCTAGGGCAGGTACCTGGGACCCAGGCCAGCAGGGACGCGTTTCACGCTGCCATGGTGCCTCTGATGTCGCTTGGTCGTCCAGTGATAGCTTTTGCCCTCCGGTGCCACGTAACCCACTTCGAAATGTCCTTTGTTAGTGTAGTCTGAACCCCCTCCAGACCAAATAGTGGCTGCTACCCCTGCACTTAACCATTATACAACAAAATCCAATTCGACCATTTATACATTATAATAGTCCAACCTGGTCCACCGGCTGGTTGCTCCAAAGATGCAGGAGGATTGGGATGAAAGGGTGAATGATGGTAGGGGAGAGTTTTTAGACAATAGTTCTGACATGTTAACTCCAGAGCTTGTGGGGAATGTAAAATTATGCCAAACAGTTCCGTATCTACACGGTTTCATGACGACATTTCAGGTCCTGATTTTCAGTTTTTGGCCACTTCTAGAACATCCATGTCCACATTCTTACACATGGGAAAAGGTGTATTCGCTCAACCAATAGAAATTAGCGTTATCCAGGCGCACGATAGGAATTTTGATATCAGCTTACTTGTGGTAAATTGGTTATTTAGAAAAATTTATACAATACCATCCGTACCAGTGAGAGCTTATTTTGTAAAAAGACGTATATGTACCTACGTGGAATAACGAGTATTTTTCCGAAAAATGTGACTTCTGGAATTGCATAAGGCAAAGCGCGATAGAAGTTTTAGGTGTGTTTTATTTGGTCGTATGGAACAGAAATGTTGAAAAAACTTTTACTGAACAATCTGCCCTTACTGAAAGAATAAAACAGATAAATTCGGAACCATGCCCCACCCTTTCCTGTCTGTTATATCTTTCTACACCCTTCTACTGGTACGGTGATATTATGAACAGTTTCAATAGTTATGAATTCAAAATATGTAAAAGATAATTTCTTCATTGTAGATATTATGCACTGTTTTGAATCCCTCGTTGCACTTCACCGGCCCGAGAACAGCCAGACGGCGAAAAACAGTCGCGTGGCATACGGGTCGGTTAGGTGTGTTCCAAATGTTGTTTTCTACCTGACTTTCAATCCCGATTGCGATCCTACAGTTGCTTCATGACCACATTGGAAATATCAAACTGTTTGATATTCGTAGTGAAGTCGAGGGAGAGGAGTGTGGGTCGCATCGCACTTGAGTAAAGTCGTAGTAGTGTGCAGCTGTCATGGACCCAACTGCGTCCCATTTCTTATGAATTGGCCAACAAAGAAAGGTTTGCGAAATCAAACGACGGTTGCCAAAAGTTAGTGTGCTCCCCCTAAGGAAGGGGAGTCGATCCTGGGGGTAAGGTCGAAAATTGCCCCTTTAAAGAAAATATTGGGGAAGCAAGCATATCGGTTTGTCCCCAATAATTCAGGCAGAGTAAAAAACAAGCAGAGTAAAAAAAAAACATATAAAATTGTGGTGTACAGATGACTTTAGAGCTTCAACAAAACGCCAAATTGAGCCTTTTAAAGTATTAATGTGAACCTCCCATCTAACCCTTTCAACATAATGCATATCCCCATATCCCATATGCTTATTTTGAACACTTCAGATAACTATTTATCCATTTTCTGTTGAAAGTAGGGTTGTCAGAAAATTTTTCCCCCCATCTCCAAACGCGATCTACGCCCCTGCCCTAATATGTGATTGAATACACTGATATCAATCCCCCCCAGTGCAGTGTTGTGTGGTTGACCTATAATCCGACATCTACCGTACAACTCACCCCGACGAGCAGTCAGGTTGAGCTTAATCATATTCCAAAAGGCTTTTATATCACAGTGTCTTACATGGTGTCAATTTCATGGGAGACAATTATGACATTAAATGCGGTACCGCTACGTTCCCGAAAGTCTGGATTTCGTCAAAAGGCAATGACTTCCCGAATAGTGTAGAAGGGATCACTGTTATAGAACCCTCAATTTGTGATCTTTCCTAAAAAATATATGATAATTACCCGACAGACAGAATAGTTTCTCCAATATAGTTACATTTTGGAGGTTACATCTTTGGTTTAATGTATCCAAAGCAATAAGTAATGCAACAATAATTCACTTGTGCTCATAAAATATCCCGACATTTCTGTAGCTACAAATAAATTTTTTCTGTCAAATTAAATAAGTTGCAAAAGAAAGTGGCATTTTTTCCCTACAGAACGTAATTTTTCCTGACAGACTGAACTTTGAAAATTTCTGGGAGTGTAGCACCCCTCACACCCCGGGAGTGAAGCCCCTGAGTGTCAACCCTAACAGGTGTATTAGCTCAAATTGTAATTTTCTTCTAGGTTGTGAGACACGGCTACAAGGTTTTAGCCAAATTACTGGTGTGTGCACTGTCCAGTTCATCATTTAGTTTAGTGATCAACATCCGTTATCAGTGGGGCCGATTCAGTCTTTTGAAAAGGGGTGGTCATTCGTTAATACTTGACCCTTCATATAAGAGCGTGTCTGTGGTGGAAAACAGGAAAACAGAATAGAAAGCAATCTTAAGTGGAATCAAAATCAAATCAAAGCAGTTTCAAGGAATGTTGGAACCATTATCCGTCGGGGTCATAATATCCCCCTCAAAACCCTTGTTATCTTTTTAATAGTGTGTTTAATCAGTACTTATCTTATTGTGTTCGTCAGTGGGGTGGTTCTTAATACTCTAAGATTTATCCCCTACTAACTCTATAAAAGAGACCTTTCCGTTTAATACTTAATTATCGACCTTTCCATTCCTTTCTTGACTCTTTCGCTAAGCTCTACAGTTTACCTTTGCTCGATATTTATCGATATCAAGTTTGTATTTTTATGTACTCTTGGATGAAGAATAACCTTCCCGATATCTTGAGATCTATTCTTCAATACACGAAACTCATACTCACCTTACTCGTTCCAGGACTCCCTCTCTACTCCTTCATTTAGGCTCACCTCTTTCCAACAAACAGCTCGCTTCACAGATCCTATCTTATGACCCCCCTCCCCATGTTATGAAAGGATGCCACTCTTCTTACTTATTCAAGAAATATCTGAAACTTCATTTAATGAATAAACATAGTTTACTTATTTTTATTTACGTTTATATGTACACTTATATATAATTTTGCTTTGTTTTTGTAAACATTGTAATTATATGTCTCTGTTCAAGAAGGACTCATTCCACTAGCTTCATGGAACTTTCTCTGAATTCCTCCTAAGTCGCTTTAAGCTTTGTTTTGACTCTTGTGTACCTTTCGTTGTGTAAAAATCCTGAAAAGCGTCTCAAATAAATGTTGAAGAAATTAAAATTAAATTGGAGAGAGGATACTTTTGTTAGTAATTGAATAGCTCAATATGAAAACGTAAGGACAACAGCTGGCTGCTTTAGTTTCTTCAAATATCAATATTGATTGGTGATTTTACGTACAGGGTATTTTTCTACTCATAGGCGGGATTACGGGGGCCAGCGGAAGCACTAGCCCACCCCCCACTTTTTCAAGAGCTTAAAAAATAAAAATAATAAAAAAATGAGCGAAAGTGAGCGAGATCAGAGACATTATAAGAGAATTTTCAGTAGCCTATTACGATTAAATTTTGTAATGTTTAATAAAGGAAAATACTAATATCAAAAATCCATAAAATGCTAGGAAGATTTTCCTCGGCGCGCTTCGCGCACACCTCTATGGAAAACTGACTAATACAATTGAAAATTTTGTCTGGCACCCTACAATTTCTTTACTCCTACTCCCCACACTGTTGTGACTTGGAGCTCTGAAATAAGGGTCACTAAAAGTATTAATGTACGCCATAAAATGCACCATGGTACTTGCAAACAAAGTTCTTAACCCAACCCATGTAAAGAGAGTCACGCAATTCTCGAAAAAAAATTTCGGCGTGCTTTGCATGAACCTTATATCAATCGATGTCTCATTAATACTTGCACTACATTTGAACAATATTTAAAACCGAACTTGAACCGTTAGGTATTTAGGTATTTATCTAGTTGACACTATATAACACATTCGTGGTGGTGTGTCGTTAAATCTTATCTAACTAACTAACTCATTGATACTGCTTTACTGCTGTGAGTAGAAAACCTTTGGTGGAATCGCCGTTATTGATGGAATTGCCGAACTGCTCGTAATTATTTCCTGTAAGAAAGTTTTAGTAGCCTAAGTTATTTCCAAAACTCTCACTACCCCTATCTTTGTTCACTTTCCTCACAAACTACAACCATCCTCAGCAAATTGACTGACAGTTTCCTATCTTAAATTTGCGATAAACATAAGAAAAATATTTTATTAGCATTTCAAATACACCTGGAGGAAGCAAGATTTGCTCAAGAAATTTGGTCCAGAATGACACCAAAGCCGTCAAATTTAAGAAAAATTCATTGAGGAGAACCCTCAGCCCCCAGCCTCCCTCTTCGCGCTTTCGAGGATCGCGGATAAAGGCTTCGGCGACCATAACTTCCCAACATGCAGTCTCCAATAAAAATTACTTCCCTGACACTTTTACTGTCGAAGCCCTTAACAATGTCCACGTAAAAACTACCTACAATTATTTCATTGACTTTTTAAAGTATCACATAGTCTATAAGCTTCAAAATCAACACTACCCTTTATTTCACACTAGTCTAATAAAACGTTTGAGGGGCACTTGTCTCAGACTATCGACAAAATGAAACATGAAAGACAGCCAGTCCATAGAGCAGGATATAGGCTCCTCTATCCTGCTCTATGGAAAGGACAGGCACCTGGGGGAAAAGTAGAAAAATTTTTGTTTATGCAATGAAAATTCTGCATTTTTAAGTACAGAAAAAAGATAGGCTACAATTAAATGTCCAAAACCCTGTTTCAGAGCTGTTTTTTTGGACACCTGTTTCAAATATTGTTTCGGGGTTTCAGGGTTACTTCCTGTAGAACAGGGGTGGGGAGTATCCGGCCCGTGGGCCGTATGCGGCCCGCGAGACCGTTTCAACCCCCCCCCCCCTTCCCCGCGAGGTAATTCATAAATGTAAATTGAGAATCACTTGAAAAGTAATTGAAAATAATTTTTTAGCCCACAATGTCCACCACTTATCCTGGTTATACAGTACCACTTTCCTGATATTTCACGTAAATCTGCTGCAAAGCACTACCAGTATATCACTAAATGCACAATGTAACATGCCAACCATTTCGTTAGACATAAATCAGATGCAGAATATTTGTACCTCTGGAAGTAAGCTTTGCGTGGCCTGCATAACATTGTACAGAGCTTCACTGTCGTCACATGTGCAGGTCAATCTATAAGAGTGCGAAGCTCAGTGGGCATTGCATCTATTCCAGCAGATTTGGAAAGGGGGTAGAGGTTTAGAACCGTCCCTCCAAAGAGTGGGTTAACCGTTAGAAATGGACCATTTTACGATGGAAAAAGAGGACAAAATAAAGTTGTTTCAAAAGGACACGGTTTTTGCTGCGTGCTTGGCGCACACTTTTTATTTACGTCCATTCATTGTTACTTTATTCATAAGAAAAAAGAGAACTGATCATACAGTGATGCATCTGGTCTGTGTAGCATTGCACATATATATATATATATATATATATGTACATATATACATATATATATATATATATATATATATAATATATATATATATATATATATATGTACATATATACATATATATTATCATTTAAAGGAAGAGGATGTATATGCTTTTGCCTACAAAATTAGTAAAAACTCCTGAGCTCCCGGGGGCTTAGCCCCAGCTCTTGCCGAGACTTTTCCCCTAGACACCAGGGCCTGTTTGGGGCCGACTGGCCTACTCCCAATGGGGAAACCTTATTGCACCCTCTCTGTGTGTAGTCCGTGAGTGAATTATGACCTTCAAAACGGCCCGTCAGCGAAAAAGGTTCCCCACCCATTTGTAGGATATCTTGCTTGTCATAGCTTTGTACACTCTTCTATCATCAATGAAAGACCCAATACCTAAATGGCCGTAGGCAGCGTTGGGAGAAGTTCCCCACTCCTCCAGAAATTCAAGATTTTATCACCATAGATCTGTGTAAATTTACGGACTCTTTAAAATTTGTTTAGATGCAAGTTGCAAGGCACGGGAAGTGCCATTTCCGGTGTCGTAATAAAGGACAGGCGTTTAACGAAGGGGGGGGGGGGCTCTCCTTGAGGATACTTTTCTTTCTTAGCATTTCTATTACTCATATCGCTAAAAAAAGTCTTGAAAATGGGATTTTGATTTAGAGGGCTTTGCGCTCACCCATTTTGAATACTAGATTTCCCATTCTTAAAATTATTGTTTCAAAGCCCAGGGAAACCCTCAAAATAACCCATTCTCTCCTCCTTCATTAAGCCCTCAGCATTATCGATCCCATCTGACTGTTAAGTTTCTAACTGTTAAGTGCCCACCTGATGTCATTTGAAGTTGAAGCTAAAATGCATCATTTTAATGCCTACAATTTCGTAAATACCTCAGAGCTTTAGGGGGCTTCGTCTCTTCCCCTGGACCCCGTCAGGGGCACTGAGGCAGCCCCCTGGACGCCACGCCGGTAGGTGAGCTCTTCGTGCTCCACCCAGCTTTGCCCCCACCTTTAGACATCAAATCCTGCCCCTGTTTCTTAATAAAAAAAGCACGGACACATTTGCTGGTTTCACACAGTAATGGTGTACTCTGTAAACAGCTCCTTCCTTTATGTACTAATAAATATGTTTTAAAGGGCTGGTTGAGGTCTGCTTTGTCTGTACTGCATCCCTTGAAGATGGGGAGACTGTTCTTAACAGAAATTACCATTTCTTATTAAAATTTGTCAATGTGAAGCGCGCTACCCTTCAAGTTCAATGTTTTTGATACCAATATATCCTTTGGTAAACCTGCACGAACAATTATTATTTAATCTTTCAAATAATGTTCGGAAAGTTCTTAGGAGGTCATTTACTTATTATGCATTTCTGCTGGTACCATAATAACTTTATCATAAACAATTGTATGCGATTTTAAGTAACGCACTATAAGCAAGGGTTACAGGATAATTTGGAGAATTGTTGACGCATTTGACATATCGAACTATTAAAGAAACTCTTACATTTGGCGATGGTTGGTAAAATAGCGACTGTGGTTTATTTTATTAACTTTACATACAATGCTACGCAAGAGATAGGTAATGCTTTTTCATAATTGCTTTTATTACACACTCATGAACCCCCAATATAATTGCTTTGGATTTCAATCCAAGACCAGTCTGAAAGAATATGTTAACATTATCCACTTCCACTTCTATAAATATTGTGTTCCTTTGGTGCAATGCCAATTGCGAATAAATTAGTAACAAATGGCTATATAGGTAGATTTGCTTGCCCATCATCCTCTGTGCTGTTTCACAAAATTCGTCGTATTTTTATCTCTGTGTATTTTATATCGCAACTATTAGAACCATATAAATCAAAGATGTTCTCTCCATTGCCACCGTTGTAGTCACCGTTTGCATTGTTATATGTACAATATATGTGCCTGCCTCCACTCGGGAATCTATAGCAATAGCTACTTGCATAATCATAATACCAACCGCCGTACCACCAGCCACCGCGATGTCCTGCAGCACAGTTGTAGCTCCTTTCGTCATTGTCCTGGTCGTGCGTACTGAACTCTATGTTTAGAGTATTATACAGGCTATGACCTACATAGAAGACAAAGGGAGAAGAAATAAGAAGAAGAGTTGCTGGTATCAGTGGAGAAATAAAATGAAGAGTCATTTGTTGACCCAAGCTTTATATTGCTTCACAATTTTGTTAGACAACCAGTCCACGAGAGTGATTTGATGTCTTTCTTCAAACCAACTTGATATAAACTAGTCCAAAGTATTCAAGACAAAGGGAAAGGGGTTGCTGAAAACATTTTCTTTTTGTTTTAAGATTGTTCAGTGTGGACATTCTACAACAAAGAAACGGTAATTCTTTACCATCTGACCATAGGAATAACTATCATACTGTTGGTTTACTAATTGAAAACTTCCCCGATAGCAGCTTGGGAAATCTATATAATAGCGCCAGATATTTTAATTCAATATTTAATTGATCTTTGTTGACTTAACTTTCAGTACTGGCCTTCAACCTATTTACTTTAGAATGTGTTTGTTTATAGTTCAGAAGGTGCAAAAGATGTCTAACCCAATTACTTGAATATATTGTAGTACATCTTGTTCCGAACAAACACGGAGAATTATCACCTTTTACAATAAATCTGGATAAATGTAAAAAGACATATCCTTAAAACTTATACCGCTTAGTTACCCTCATATATCCAACTTTTCCTTCCACTTTAACTGTCAGGGCCCATCGAAGCAAGGGGAAGGGTAAGGGCTGGAAGACTGGGGTTCCCAATAATCTTCAGTTTGAAGCTTTTCATTACCCCCCCCCCCCCCCACCCCCCCCCCCCCCCACCCCCCCCCCCCCCCACCCCCCCCCCCCCCCACCCCCCCCCCCCCCCACCCCCCCCCCCCCCCACCCCCCCCCCCCCCCACCCCCCCCCCCCCCCACCCCCCCCCCCCCCCACCCCCCCCCCCCCCCACCCCCCCCCCCCCCCACCCCCCCCCCCCCCCACCCCCCCCCCCCCCCACCCCCCCCCCCCCCCACCCCCCCCCCCCCCCACCCCCCCCCCCCCCCACCCCCCCCCCCCCCCACCCCCCCCCCCCCCCACCCCCCCCCCCCCCCACCCCCCCCCCCCCCCACCCCCCCCCCCCCCCACCCCCCCCCCCCCCCACCCCCCCCCCCCCCCACCCCCCCCCCCCCCCACCCCCCCCCCCCCCCACCCCCCCCCCCCCCCACCCCCCCCCCCCCCCACCCCCCCCCCCCCCCACCCCCCCCCCCCCCCACCCCCCCCCCCCCCCACCCCCCCCCCCCCCCACCACGGACACTCCTGTGTCCTTCCTCAGCGCAAAATGGCAAGTGAAAAATTACAGCATTTTTCAAACTTAACGGTAAAACAAGTACAGACCAAAACAAATGATAGACAAGTTTGAAAAATGCTTTAATTTGTTTTATTATTTGTTATATTACATGGAGCATACGTGGATTTTTCTCATATATATATATATATATATATATGTATTGCTAATTTGGGATTTAGGCGAAAAACCGGATGAAAAAACGCGACTGTTGGGAGAACTCGACCCTTAGGCGAAAAAATCGTTTCGCCTTAACGTTTTACACACTGTTTTATATAGGAATGCGTAACTCTATACGCAAGTCCGATTTACCACATAATGTTTATGCAATTACTTAGCTGCACACCAACTTACGTGCATGTATCCGTTAACACTAAGGACTTACGAACCATTGAAATAACGTGCATATATATCTCAGAACCAAAAGGGGAAATATAATCTTATGTATTTTATTGTTTTTTTCTTCGCCGGTTGTATTGGCGGTATACCGATTTCGCCTAACAGGTCGAATTAGCGTTACATATATATATATATATATATATATATATATATATAAACATATATATATATACAATATGTATGTATGTATGTATGTATATATATATATATTGCTAATTTGGGATTTAGGCGAAAAACCGTATGAAAAAACGCGACTGTTGGGAGAACTCGACCCTTAGGCGAAAAATCGTTTCGCCTTAACGTTTTACACACGGTTTTATATAGGAATGCGTAACTCTATACGCAAGTCCGATTTACCACATAATGTTTATGCAATTACTTAGCTGCACACCAACTTACGTGCATGTATCCGTTAACACTAAGGACTTACGAGCCATTGAAATAACGTGCATATATATCTCAGAACCAAAAGGGGAAATATAATCTTATGTATTTTATTGTTTTTTTCTTCGCCGGTTGTATTGGCGGTATACCGATTTCGCCTAACAGGTCGAATTAGCGTTACATATATATATATATATATATTTCTCTAATTCGGCACTTAGGGGGAAAGTTGTTGTTGAAAAGTCGACCTTAAGGGGAAAAAATGTTTCGGGTGAAATATAAGTTTCGCCTTAACGTTTCCACACACTTTTTCTATAGCAATACGTAAAATTACAAGGGCGCCCTATTAGATTTACAAACTAGATGCCATTACTTCAAAGTTGTCAAATTTACGGACACCTAGCTGTTTACACGAACGGATGGCTGGCCATTGAAATAACGTTAATTATATGTTTAGACGTTAGGGCGAATTTTTTTCTTATGTATTTTATTATCCTTTTTTCGCCCTATGTACAAGCAGATATAACAATTTCCCCTTAAGGTGGGAATTAGCGTTATATATATAAACATATATATATATATATACAATATGTATGTATGTATGTATGTATATATATATATATATATATCCCTAAATGGTCACTTTAGGCGACATATCGGGTGAAAAAATGGTACTTTTAGGCGACATTGACATTAGGTGTACATATACGTGTCGCCTAAATGTTTACAACGTTATAACAACCATTCCCTGCATGTTTTTTTCAAAAGTTTTGAAATATATTAAAGTATCCTAGCGCCCTGTGTTTGGGGTTACTATAGGTAAGTTGCACTAGAATCCCATTATGTATTAATTTACTATTGAAATTTAGGGGTGTATATCATGCATGTAAAAAATTGGTATGTTAGGTGTACACACCCTTATTGCGCAATACCAATTTATTTCTGTTTTATTTAATAAAACGTTGTGCATACGTCACACAGGTAATTGGACATATATTCAATATGAGGGCGTTCCTGAAGATCACTAGGGTAATTTTTTGTCTAATTTTTACCTGCATGAATATGCAAATATATTTAGTTAACTGGTTGTCGCCCAAAGTGACCATTTTTTACCGTGTCGCCCAAAGTGACCATTTAGGGTTATATATATATATATATATATATATATATATATAGATACATATATATATATATATATATATATATAAATATATAAAAATATATATATATATATATATATATTGCTAATTTGGGATTTAGGCGAAAAACCGTATGAAAAAACGCGACTGTTGGGAGAACTCGACCCTTAGGCGAAAAAATCGTTTCGCCTTAACGTTTTACACACTGTTTCATATAGGAATGCGTAACTCTATACGCAAGTCCGATTAACCACATAATGTCAATGCAATTACTTAGTTCCACACCAACTTACTTGCATTTATCCGTTAACACTAAGGACTTACGGGCCATTGAAATAACGTGCATATATATCTCAGAACCAAAAGGGGAAATATAATCTTATGCATTTTATTGTTTTTTTCTTCGCCGGCTGTATTGGCGGTATACCGATTTCGCCTAACAGGTCGATCTAGCCTTTTATATATATATTTATATATATATATATATATATATATATATATATATATATATATATATATATATATATATCATACCGTTGAATAAAATCACAATACCGCTTTTCCGTTAAGGCGAAAATGAAAACAATAAAATACATAAGCACATATCTCCCCTAAGGTAAAATAAGCCCTTTTGAGACATAATCAACGTTATTTCAAAGGCTAGCCATCCGTTAGTGTTAACGGATAGGTGACCGTAAATTCGTCGACATTGAATTATTAGTATGTAAGTTGTGTGGTTGAAAGCAAGTTAGCACACGTTTCTGTATTCCTATGAAAAAGGTGTGAAAACGTTTAGGCGAAAGAGATTTTTCCCCGCACGTACTTTTTCCCCTAAATGTAGGTTTTTTTCACACGATTTTTTCCCAAAGGTGAAAATCATACATACATACATACATACATACATACATACATACATACATACATACATACATACATACATACATACATACATACATACATACATACATACATACATACATACTCACCCTCGTTTCCTTAGCGGTACGCGGGAAATGTACCGGTAAGGAATTCGCGGGATTTCCCCAACCCTTTCCCATAAGCTGAGTGACTGGGTCACTCAAATCGAGGGTTTGCTTTTAAAAAATCATTTCTCAGCAATGCAACAACCTACAGCCTTCATTTAACCACCAAACTAAAGCCAACAAATAGATCTATTGAATGCCACCATTTTTGGGGGGCATGCCGTGTTCTTCCCGATACTCCAATATCCGCCGCTCGGCGGACTTTTTCAGAACTGTACACTGCAAAAAACCACAAAGCTAGATAAGATTTCCTTACTTCCCCACTCTGCACATCTTTTCAAAAATGCGTCAATTTTGGTCTAAAACATGCATTTCTGACCCAAAAATCCCCTCCCAATATCAAAAATTATAAGCCACAACACCCCCTCTGACTTTTTCACTCACTAAAATGTATATTTAGAGCTACCTTACAAAGCCCATGCAGCTCTATTTATAGATTCAAAGTTGTTTACGTTTCACTGAGCACTGCGCCTCTGTTCACTGTGCGCTGTGTATGTAAAGGTCATATAGGTCAAGTGTGTGTAGTACAGTGTGGACTGTGTGGGCTGTATAGAAAGAGAAAAGTGGGTATATCTTCCTCATTTTAGGTCCAATTTCCTCAAATTTGGTATCAAATGAAAGAGAAAAGGATGCCAAACAATCTCCTGCACCATAAATTACAAAATAATAGTGATCTGTTTGTGTTTTATAGGGTATTCTATGGAAAGGAAAAAAGGCGTATTACGTCATCTAATTTGCATATTTGCATACATAATGAGATTAGTTTACAAAAATAAAATGTTCATTCAAATTCCCCATCTTTGATCTTTACAATGATAAATAGGTTCTCACAGAGGATATTCTTCTAAATTAACCAAAAAATTCCTGCTATGGCTGACCTCCAACTAACCCAGCAGACGTACGTGTTTGGAGGGCGGGCTGCTTGCCAAGGCAGGCACGTGCAGCCGCGCGAGACTTCTCATTGCAGCGACGGAATTTTCGGGCAGCTACGCCAGTTTCGAGCTCCGCGTGAGCTTGGAAAGACGTGCGAGAGCGGAGCTCTCGCCGGCTGTACCGTGTCCTGTTGAGGACATGTTGCTGAGTGCACCCATAGCCACGGGATCGCTCACACACCGCGGGTGCACACAAGTAACTTCATAATGAAAATTTAGAATCAGAGAATCACTGGTCCTAAGCTTTATCATAGATGTTACCATTTGTCTACAACGCTCCTCATTAAATAAATAAAATTTCTTAAACAAAAGAGACCCCTCCTCTCAAACCACCAGGACGGAATCCTGGTGCTATTTCCACTTTCACTGCCAGATATTCTACGTGTGTGACTGAGGGTACCATCCAAACAAAAGTGATTGGTCGAATGGTTCATAGGCCCACTGCTGTTGTGAAATTTTTTAGCTCTCCTCCCCTCCCCTCGGTCTGGGAAGCTAGCTTTATTGTCTAAGATTATGACGCGATCCCTTTCTTTGTATGGGTAGGTAACATACAACAGGGTTGTAAAGATTAGTAGTCACAAATGTCCCCATTTTTTCATTCTTGCAAAGAAAAAATGAATGTAATAATGGACAATCTTCAGCTCGTATCCTTGAGTTATATAGAAGATGACTTAGGACCAATATTGAAGGGTTTACCATTGATATTACATAACAGTAAATAACGATGAACTTGTGGAAAACTGATTTCCAACTAAGGTCTTGAGTCCTTTGCCTTCATTGCTGACGAGATTGTAAGAAACATACGTTGAATTATTTCTATAACGTTACGAGCAAATAAAAGACAATCCCCAATTAATTGAAACTAACTTAATTTAAACATAGTATATTATTTCAATTGATACCAATCAAGTTACTACTCATGCCACACACTGAAAATACTGAAGCTTCTTTATGAGGTGGATGATAATATTTGTTCCTATCGCTGACGTTGAATGATGGAAACACACTCCTAGCTAGGTATTCTTTGTCGGTTATTTTTGAGACATGAAACGCTTGATGGCTACTTAAAGTTTTTAGTTCATTAATTGGGGCTCAAGCCCCATGATTGTAAAAATCTACCATATTTGTAAGTAAAGACAAGTCAGGGTGTCCCCCTCCCCTTCTAAAATTTTTTTGCTGTCTCGAAGGGCGTAGATGCAAAATGGTGGTTCTTTTTATACTAGATCCCAGTGTTATCCACCGGGGATTTTAGAGTTGCTCAGGCGTGGCGCCAGGATTTGCCCGAAGGGGCGGCCAGCCACCAGAAACCCCGATGCCGTCGAGGGGTTGGTGAGGGGGGATTTGAAGAAAACCTGTGTGCTATACCATGCCATTGGATCTATTGCATAAAATTTGTATATACTAGAGGAACATAGATTTACCGGTTTTATCCGTAATCTAAACTGTGAAATTGCCAGCGCGCGAAGCGCGCGAAAATTTTTGGGTAAGCCTACACTATAGAGAATCTGTACTTGTTTAAAACTAGTAAAGGTCAATTGTTCGGGCAGGTGGGCCCTATCAGACATAACTTACATTTTACTTCCCTCCTCGGGTCACTAGCCGTACCTCACGGCAGACATAAGAGAACAGTCATTAACTAGTTTTACGGAAATGAGATGACATTGTACTATATTTAGCTATAGGTAACGGAACCGAGGAAGAGTGGGCAAAGCGTACCAAAAATTGTGGAGTTTATCCCAGAAATAATCCTTTTGAAAGCCAAAATAAGTAAACCAACCATGGGTGGCGACAGAATTTTCCCGAACGGGCGCCAGGCTATGCCAGAGTTCCCAAGTTTCGACAACCCACTTTGTCGAGTGGGGCAGTCGGTGCAAGGTGAGAAAGGGATTTGAAGGAGCCTAACTATCCCATGCCATTGCAGGGCATATTTTGCATAATATCACTTAACACTTCAAGAGCCAAGTTGCGCACTGATATCGTTCTTTTGAATCTGAATAGTAAAACTGCAAAGCGCGCGAAGCGCGCTAAAATTTTTGGTAGGCTTCCACAAAAAAACGTATGTGATCATTAAGAACAAAAGAAAGAAAGAAAACTGTAGGGGTTGAAGATCGTATCGGGGATAACATACATTGTATCGACACCACCTGGATTCGCTCACCAACTGACGGTGCAGCATGACACACATCAGAGAACAGCAACTAGGTATTGCGATATGGGATGAAATTTACGACCGCTTCATAAGCTGTGTTCTCTGTCTACATGTTACTTGGTAAGGTGGACAGGACTTGTGCTATCTAGCTATGTGGAATGGAAATATTGAAGAAAATGGATTGACCCCACAGCGCGCGTAGCGTGCCGAAAATTGTGGATTCTTATAAGGAAAGTTTTCCTCTTGAGAGCAAAAAACAGGTAAACCAGTGGGGCGACTGTCGCCTCCGGGGACTGCATGCTAAAGCTTTATCGTAACGACTAAGACTCCCCGACAAAACTGTAAAAATTCCCCGATGGAGGGGGGGGGGCATGGCCCACCTGCTCCCTGTCCCCACCTGGAGCCACCCCTGGAAGGGCGGCCCGCCCTCCGAGTGAAAATGACATTGACAACCAATACGTTTTGGGGATTTAATTATTTTGTTTCAAAATCAGGATTAGGGTTCGAAAAAATGGCTAGGGTTCAGTCGCCAAGGTATAATCAGTTTAAAAAGGAGACAAAATCCGGAACATTGTTTAGAGACGAGATGACATCATTAATATCCAAGGTTTTGATTGACTTTTCGGGGGCTTATTGCCGATGGGTCCTGCATAAAATAAATATGCCGTCCGTTGTGCTGCGGATTCCACCGTCATTACTCATCCCCGAGACCTAGATCCCCCCCCCCCCGCCCACTCGGCCAACTTCCCGTCCCTCCCTCTCGCCGTTTTTTTTTTTCTTTTTTTTTTTTTTGTTTTTCTTCATTTTTTCAACATCGCCCATTGCGTTCCCAAAATTTCTGTAGGGGGAGCAATGCCCCCCTCTGGCAACGCCACTGCGTACAAATTTGTAAGCCGGTCTGAGGCTAGTGATCCAGCTGCGTCCTGTGGGATTTCCTCTTGTGACTTTGCCGTCTGCGGCGCCGTTGGCCGCCAGTTGATCTCATATCTCTATCAAAGTCGCTCTTCAAAGAAAAAAAGGTTCTCCACCCCTGTTTTAGGATTTAGATGGAGGAACACTTGCTAACTTGCTCAAAAGTTCATCATTCCAAAGAATTTACCCACAAATATTGACAACACTGTCGTTATTACCAAAGTAGCCTAGTCAGTGTCATTTTAAAGTATGGTCAGAAGGCTTGGATCTTTCTTAAAGAAGATGCTATGATTGAACATCAGTGCAGTATATTTAGGGTTAAGGGAATGGTGTTAAGCAACCTCTACAAGCTTCTGCACATTCAATAAAGAGTGATGCCCAGTAGACGGTGCAAAAATTCATTTATAACCTGAAACCTATCATCCCGGTAGAGTCCTATTTCCTGATCCGGGAACAGGGCTTTGAATCCAATCTGACTTATAACAGCAACCACGCACCCACCCAAAGAAAAAGCAGAAACAGGAAACGAAAAATAATATGGTTTAAACCCCCATTTAGCAGGAATGTACAAACAAACGTTGCCACCGTTTTTCTTAAATTGATCAAGAAACATTTCCCCCAACATCAAGTTCTCCATAAGATTTTTAACAAGAATTCGGTAAAGGTTAGTTACAGTTGTATGCCCAACATGAGATGCGTCATCAGCAAGCACAATAGCAGGATCCTCGGGCCAGAAAAAAAAACCCAGCGCCAACAAGGACCCCACGTGCAATTGTCGTACGAAAAGCGCATGTCCTCTATCATGTGCGTGTCTCCAATCCAATATTGTGTATGCAGCTGACGTCACTAGCAACCACTCAACCAAAACGTACATCGGCCTCACCAGCAACCAGTTCAAGACCCGCTTTAATAACCACAAAAAATCGCTTAACCATCCAAATTACGAGAGAGAATCCGAATTGTCTAAATATGAATGCACGCTCAAACGGAATAACACCAATTTTGACATCTAATGGAGAGTGATAAAGGAAGCACCCACTACTAAATCTCTCAGCGGCAGCTGTAATCTGTGTCTGGAAGAGGAAGTCGCTATTATCTGCACCAACAGAGCAGTGGCGTAGCCAGACGGGGGGCAGGGGCAAAGAATGCCCCCACAGAAATTTTGGGGACGCAATAGGCGATGCTGAAAAAATGAAGGAAAGCAAAAAAAAAAAAAAAAAAACGAAAAAAAAAAAAAAAAAGGCGAGGGGAGGGCGGGATGGAAAGTTGGTGTAACGGAGTGTGAGGGGGTAGCCTAGGGATCTAGGTCTCATGGATGAGTAATGACGGTGGAATCCAAAGCACAACGGACGGTATATTTATTTTATGCAGGACGCATTGGCAATAGGCCCCCGAAAAGTCAATCAAAACCTTGGATATTAATGATGTTATCTCGTCTGGAAACAGTGCTCCCGATTTTTTCTCCTTTTTTCAACAGATTATGCTTTTGGGACTGAGCCCTAGCCCTTTTTTCGAACCCTAATCCTGATTTTGAAACAAATCCCGAAAAATTATTGGTTGTCCATGTCATTTCCACTCGAAGGGTGAGCCACTCCTCCAGGGGTGGCGCCAGGTTGGAGCAGGGGGCAGGGGACAGGGGCCATGGCCCCCATCGGGGAATTTTTACAGCTTCGTCGTGGAGTCTTAGTCGATACGATAAAGCATGCAGTCCACGAAGGCGACAGTCGCCCCGACGGATTACCTGTTTGTTGCTCTCAAAAGAACAACTTCTCTAATAAGAACCCAAAATTTTTGGCGCGCTACGCGCCCTGTAGGGTCACTCCGTTTTCTTCAGTATTTTCCATTCCACATTCCACTAGCACAAGTCCTGTCCACCTTACCAAGTAAAATGTAGGCAGAGTACACAGCTTATGTAGAGGTCGTAAATGTCATCCCATATCGCAATGCCTAGTTGCTGTTCTCTAATGAATGCCATGCTGCACGGTCAGCTGGTGAGCGAGTCCAGGCGGTTTCGATACAATGTATCTTATGCCCGATACGGTCTTTATCCCCTACAGTTTTCTTTCTTTTTGTTCTTAATGATTACATATGTTTTTGTGGAAGCCTTCCAAAGATTTTCGAGCGCTTTGCGTTTCACAATTCAGATTTAAAAGAACGATATCAGTACGCAACTTGCCTCTTGAAGTACTAAGTGATATTATGCAAAATATGCCCTACAATGACAAGGGATAGGCTCCTTCAAATCCTCTTCTCACCATGCACACCTTCAACATAGTGGGTTGTCGGAACTTGGGTACGCTGGCATGGCCCGGCCCCCTTTCGGGAAAATTCTGTCGCTACCCATGGTCCGTTTACTTGTTTAGAAATTCAAAAGGATCATTTCTGAGATAAAACCCACAATTTTTTGTACGCTTGGCCCACTCTTCCTCAGTTCCGTTACTTTTTTCCGTAATCTTTTGTCATCTTTTTTCCGTAAACCTAGTTAATGTTGTCTTATGTCTGTACTTCCCGCGGAGGGAAGTAAAATGTAAGTTATGTCTGACAGGGCCCACCTGCCCTAACAATT
This sequence comes from Holothuria leucospilota, assembly GCA_029531755.1. NCBI lineage: Eukaryota > Metazoa > Echinodermata > Holothuroidea > Aspidochirotida > Holothuriidae > Holothuria > Holothuria leucospilota. The sequence continues at coordinate 48,037,055 of CM055971.1, forward strand.
CACCTATATATAAGTTTTATACAAGCATAGATTCTATTTAGTGTAGGCTTACCCAAAAGTTTTCGCGCGCATCGCGCGCTTTGCAATTTAACAGTTTAGATTACGGATAAAAGCGGTAAATCTATGTTACTCTAGTATATACAAATTTTTTGCAATAAATGCCCCGCAAAGGCATGGTATAGTACACAGGTTTTCTTCAAATCCCCCTCACCAACCCCTCGACGGCATTGGGGCTGTAGGCTTTTCGGGTTGCTGACCTCCCCATAGGGGCCTACGGGCAAATCCTGACGCCCCTCCTGCGCCTTTCTATAAATCCCTGTGAAGAACACGGGGATCTAGTGTAATAAGAAGGGCCATTTTGCATCTAAGCCCTTCGAGACAGCAAAAATATTTCAAAAGGGGAGGGGTTATGCCCTTCCCCCAGGACTGCGGTCAAAATGGGGACG